>JANSVA010000005.1:18192726-18205164 GCA_025504915.1 Erythroxylum reticulatum | reverse complement strand
ATTAACTATCCTGTATCTGTTGTAGATACCGGGCTCATTTCATATACTCTCTCGTATCTATTGTGAATACCGGGCTTATTGTTATCTGAGCTTGTGGCTCTCTGTGAACAATCCTGAGCTTAAAGCTCTTTTTCACACATTGGATAGTCCAGTCACAACTCATTTATCTGATCATGCATTTCAATGTAATGAGATGCATCAATTAACATATTATGCTTTCAGTGCTTTTCATTTAATATGCTTATGTCATATATCAAAATTTTCAAATATAAGTCTAACATTCATCATTCAATTGTTCATACATTCCATATTACACATACAATTCAATAGAAGCACTTATAATTGAGTTTACACATCTAGGTTAACTCACAGTACACTTCAAAAAAGCGTTTGCCTTGATGATTCAGCAATTTCTGGGTGTTGGCGATCAACTTGTGCGTCTATAGTCAAGCAATACACATATAATTCACAATCACTAATTTATTCAATCATATGAATATACAATCATACATATGTATTTGTGTCATGTTCAATGCATGCTCAATTAACCTTTCTAGGTATGTATTCTTATTCACAAGTCTTGACCATTCAATTATTGTAGCTTGTATATTAACACTTTACATTCAGTTTTATACCTTGAGTAAGTTTGATTACTCTAAATTCATCAATATACATTCATCAACCTTTTCTAGCAATATACATTTACACAATTTCCTAATTCTCATTCATTCATACCTAATACACCTTACTCATATCCTTTGGATCATATTTGCATTCATAAGAACACCTTTATTCCTTTAACAACTCAAAATTTCCAGATTTAAATACATTGATATCAAGACAATCCATTCATTAAGTAATAACATCAATTATCAACCAAAATTTATTGAACCCTTAGCCAATTAATCAAACAACTCTCTAGGTTCATTTCAATCATTAATCAAGTCCAAATATAATCGTGGGGGACCTTCCCACAATTATGGGATGAGTTCCCTGAAGTATACTATACAATTTCCCTTAATTTTCCATATTCAAACACCTTCATACCAAATTCAAAATACCATTATAATGGTCCATTAATTATACCTTAAGTATACCTTAATTATACATCAGGTCCTTATCAAATTCATCTCCAATTCTTACTCAAAATCATTCATTTGGTATCTCATAAATTATTATCTTTCAAGCATGCAAAAATAGAACAAGAACTATCATTCATGCATCATTTTCCAGCACTCATTTCCCTCCAATATCACAATCAATCCATCTCCATTTTAGTCATCATTAGGTTTTATTAACATATATCGCAAGAGATCAGTCTTTCACTTACTTCATCAGCTTAATTGCCTACTCAATTATCATGCTAGCGTAGCCTTCTATGCATGTAAGCACAATTCCAAGAACAAGGTGGAAGTATAATTGTTTTCAACAAAGATCAAAAGATAATAGAAAGTACAACAATGATTTGGTTCTATAATTATCTTAATGAAGGGTAAAAGCATGGATTTTGCTGTGGTAATTGAACACAAACATAGGCAAAACATAGAGATGTGAGGGCGTAGGTGTTTTGGTGATGAGAGGAAAGGAGAAGAAAGCATGCAGCAGAAACTTCAGAAAGATGAGTGACTCTACATTTTCTTAAGCCTTTTAGTGCAAGGTGTCCTTGTTTTAAAAGGACATATGTCATCCAATGAGATAAGCTACATGTCCTCTTATGTGGTTGCCAAACGTCATCAAAATCCTAGGCCATTTGTTACTTAATCACTACTGCCATTAGTTACTTAATTTTCTATGTCAAATGTTACTCATTTTATAGACTTAGTCATCCTAATTTTTTATGTGTCAACTTGTCATACCACTTGACATTTTTCCTAGACTAAATGTATATTTTTAATTCATCACTCTTCCAATTGTAACAATTAACTCCAAATTACTAATTATAATCCATCAAACCAAAATTCAAGACATAAATAATACACAATCATATCATAATCATTTTAAACCTTTCATACTCCAGAATATGTCAACTGAGTGCATATACTGTCTTTACAATGTTTTCTAAATAAACATTGATGTGTGTATATGCTCATGTTATACATTTGAATAAAATGCACCTTATAAATTCTAAAATGATATGACTTAAAAGTCTAACATTCTAACCCTTAGTAAGTTTTAGAAACCAGTTATTACATTTGGTACATGATTTTGAGTTGTAGGATTAGATGATTCACTGTCACAAAAATATAAGAAGTCAGTTTTCTTTGATTCTATAAAAAATGGTTGAACAACATCTTCAATTCCTTAAGCTCATGATCATGAAATTCTATTACCTTTTGATACCTTTTGTCACTTCTTGCTTGAGCTTCTTTAGTACTATCAAATCACTTGAAATTATGGCTTCTAGTTCCTTTCACCATACTTCCTTAGCTAAAGACTTAATTACTCTTTTACCAATAATATTGCATGGAAAATTTTGAATATATAAGAAGCTCTACATAATAAAGAGAATAGGGAATTCCAAAAAGATAAGGAGATATTTTGCAACCAACTTGTATTTACTTTAAGGGACTAACTATATGACCATCATTTGGTACCTATTAGTAGCCATCACTACTAAATAAAAATTACTAATTTATAAAAAATTATTTTATTATTTATAACAATGATGAACACTAATAACTACCAAATAATGACACCAAAATTTTTTCTTATATTAATTCTCAATAGAGAGTTATAACAACTACTTAGGCCAAGAGAAGATGAATCATATTTAACCATTTGTCTTACTGAATTGTTTCCTAACTACAAAAGGGTAAACCTTACTCTTACTAAGATCTATATAAACAAAGCATTTGTAATGTATCTAAAATAACAACTAATAACAATCTTATAACATCCCACTGATTTCAATTAAGCACCTCTACGATACTAGTTTAGAACAAAATAGTTAAACCCTTTCATAAATGTAACTTTAAAATTTGAATTTTAATTATTTTATTTAGAATATAAAGTCAATTACAATTGTATCAACCTATAAATCTAGATTTTAATAAATAAGAGTGGAGACTAACCATAGGTTTGAATAATTCTTGCATGATATACAAATAAAAGTTGAATTTGGAAACATAAACTGAGAGAATCACGTAAATGAGGAAAATGATAATTAGAGGAAGGCATCTTTCATCGGTTGGTCTAAGTGTTGTTTACATATCTAAAATGTGTACAAAATCGCCCAATAATGGGCAACTACCTTCTATCATACGTTGTTGTCTCAATATTTCTATCATGTGCTACTTATCCCAATTTTAATGTCGACTCTCCTATGGTCAACCCACCTACACATTTTTAAGCTTCACCCAATACACCCAAATCCTTTAAGAGATTAGAACATCTGATACTAGTGTGGAAGAAGATCATATAAGGATTTGAAGAGAAAGTTATGGCCTTACCAACGAGACAAGTGAATGGCATAGAGGTTTGTCTTCTTTGAAGGATGCTCTTACGGGAAAAATTCAAATGAATAAATCACATAGGTGATTGATGAATAAAAGATTCTTTTTTTTTCTTTACATTATTCTTACATTATTCATTATTCATTTTTTATTCTTTATTCTTTATTCTTTTTCTTAGACTTTATACTTAAAAATCCTAATCTGAATCTAGATCATTAGCAAGATGATAATTTGAGTTCGAGTTACTAGAGAGGTAAAAGATGATTTAGGCGTCTACCTAGATGACTTCTCAAACAAAAAATCTCTAGAAGACTCGCCATGGCCAAAAATAAAAATCACCAAGGTAATGAAAAAAAAAAACAGAAAAGCTTGGAGGATTTGCTACTTGAAAATGTATTAGGGAGGAATGTGGAGTTACTTTGCTATCTAAATGCCTCTTTTCAATTTGGGATCTTTAGGGTAAGCTAAAGATAATTGACATGGATGAATGTTTTTACTTATTACAGTTCACAAATGTTGAGCAAGTTTTACAATTTATAAAACCCTTAATAACTACAAGTGCCAGGGTTGTACTTTATAGTATTGAAGGATTGATCCCACGAGGAGGGTACTAGCCTAATCCTAAGTCATCTAAGGCTTAGAGAAAAGAATAAAAAAATAAAAAACTACACAAGTGAACACGAAAAGTAAATACGAGAATTTGATTCAAGAATTGTAAAGTAAAAATTTGAATAAATCAAAATTAAACTGAGCCATCACATAGGCCATAATAGAAATCCGTCAAGAGAGTTAATCAAGTTATGAGAGAGGAGATTTTAGCTATCATTAATGTTAATCTAGCCATTTATGTGTTCACAGGTTGTTTTTATGTGTTCACAGGTTGTTGGTTTTAGATGGTCCTAGGGTTGATTACTCTCTCTCGAGTTATAACCATTAAACCCTAAATTGTAAACCCTAATCGAATTATGGAACTTGCAATCTCTCAATTCACAAATTACCCACAATTTTAATTAGTTTTAAACTCTCCAATAAACAATCGAGTCTTGCACGGGATCTCGCTCTATAAAATTACCGACTAAATTGATTAATTGGTCAATTACATCACCTAACTCCATTAATCTAATCTAATCATTTTTATCAGATTCATCCTCTCAGTTTGTTACTGAAACATGCAATTACATTAATCAATCACAACACCCAAAACAATAAACGTAAAAATAACTAAATCAACATTAACTTAAAGAAAATTCCTAAAGGAGAGTTTAGAACATTATTAACAACTTGAAATACATTTCTATACAATCCATTTCAACTTTATACATTTAAATAAAAAAGGACATGAAGAGAAAATGAAACTTAGGTTGGACAAATCAGAAAGGCAGCAGTGTCAGGATCCACTTCTTCTTCCTCCTTCCTCTTCTTCTTCTCTCTCTCTCTTCTTTTTCTCTCCCTTTAGGGTTTCTAAGAGTGGCTGAATGTAAAGCTCCTTCTTTCTGTCCTTATTTTTCTATTTATGTTTTTTTGTAATAAGGGGTGAACTAGGATTTTTCTGAGGTTCGAAAAGTCCAAAAAATTCCTCAACATGTAAAGTTTAGAAGTGGTTGTGCATCTACCTGACGTAAGCCACGATCATGGCTTATGTCAGGCCTTTCTGTCACGATCAAAAGCTATGCAATTGGCCCCAATTTGCTCTAAAACTCCTCCGTTCTTTGATATTTGCCCTGAAACACTAACAAACACATCAAGGTACCTCAAAAACATCATATTTAAGCTTAAAGGATTGTTTTAACAAATTAAAAACTTAAAACATAAATAAATCACAAAATAACATAATTCTACCCTAAACATATAGTAAACAATCGCATAAACTACTAAACACACATCAAACTACACCCTAAAATACAATGTATTTCACACTTATCAACATCCCCACACTTAAACGTTTGCTTATCCTCAAGCAAACAAAACAAAAAACAATACAAAACACAAAATGCAATAAATGAGGCAATGGCTTCAACTTCATGAAATAATTTAACTCTAAACACAATCATTCAAGTTGTTTCAAATTTTTAACATGCAAAATCCACGTCTAAGCACCTTAGACTCAATATACAACTAATCAAAATTTTAATGTTAGGTTTATTCACCCCTATCACTTGCATACACACATTGATAATCATTCAGTCAAAACAAATGTGTAGCTATTCCTCAATATGTTTTCATAAAAAATCAAGCTACTAACAAGTTTGGTAGGTTTTTATGTGAAAACATTCTTTTATTGATTTTTCTTCAAGGACATAAACCTAGTTTTTTTATGGGGAGGCAAACATTCGTGATGAATGTCAATCCGATTACTCAACTAAGTCATATTGTTATTAAGTTGCTTGGTTGGAATGTCATTATAGCCTTTTAACATGAAGGAACACATTTGTGATGTATGTCGATCCAGTTACTTAGCTACATCACATTCTAAACTAGCTACTAGCTTTATTTATAATTCGAAGGCCAACGGAATATTTATTTTAGTTGAAATTCTACAACCTTTTTTTAACACAAAATTTTGCCTACCTTATTGCTTTAGCTAATGATTCTCATGAAAATGTACTAATAATGCCACTTATTTGATTGGCCTAAAATTATAAATGAGTATGGCAAATTTCTAGGGTGAATGGACTAACATCGTATCCTAATTAACTAACATATTTAAACCTAAGTAACTTAGGTCACTAATTTCACAAGCTAATAATTCTTTATAACCTAAAAGACTATGTTTAAGGCCAAACCTATCTCGTTAAGTCCTATCCATTGACGCATTCACACAATTTACATCATGTAACCTAAACAAACTATCATACAATATGTAAAATTCATACTTAAGGTAAAAAAACATAACCCTCCCTGCACTTGAACAACACATTGTCCTCAATATGAAAAGGGTACAAAAGCACACCAGGGGAAATAAAATACAATATACGAAAAACATAAGAAGAAAATACAAACAAAAATGAAAAGAAAAAGGTTAGAACACGAAACCGTTTATGGTGATAGAGGTGGTGATGATGATAGTGTTGAGACCAAATCCACTTGACATGGAGACTGTTTCCTTATCTTATAAGTGATTTAAGAGAGTAAAATAATTAGCAATCCATACCATTCAAAACTTATTTTATAATTTAAAAAAAATAACTACACAACAATTTAAATTTAACTACTAAACGTGCTAATTTAGGGCCTTTAGCTTTACCTTGCTTTCTTTGAAGCTCAGCCTGGATCAATTATACGTGGCTTGCTTCCACCCTTCTTGTTCGACATCAATTTTATAGCCTGTTATTAAGCTATAAATTGCAAAATAATCAGAAAGACAATATTGATAAAGTTGAGAAAACTAAGAAATTTTAGTAATGTCCTTTTCATTAACAAACTGTCCATAAAATAGGGAATAATGAAACTTTTTCAATCTTCTATTAATTCAACTAGTTTTTTTAAAACACAGAAATTTTAGTAATGTCCTTTTCATTGACAAACTGTCCATAAAATAGGGAATAATGAAACTTTTTCAATCTTCTATTAAGTCTACTAGTTTTTTTGGAAAAAGGGTGAGCTGCTCTTATTCTTCCTTAGTCACTGCCATTTCTTCTTCTTCTTTTTCTTCACGAATAGGGACTTTCATAGCTTCTTCAAACTCAATGTCTGTTGTCATCTGTTCTTCATCCTCATACTCCCTTAAAGATTTGACATCATCAATTCTTATGAATGGTATTCTCGGTGGGTAATCCTTATTCTTTTCCTCATCCTTTTTCTGCTTCTCTTGGTCTTCTACAAGGTGAGTTTTAGATGGTCTATCTATTAGTTCTCCTAACTATCTATCTGTTAGTTCTCCTAACTCTTTCCCACTTCCAAGTGTGATAGTTGTAAGTTGCTCTCTTGGATATACTTTTGTGTTGCCACACTTTTTGTAGATGACACATTAGCAAGATGTTCCACTTGAACCTCCAGGATGATAATAGAAGAGGCATAAGTCCTTGTTACATGGTCAATTTGCTCTTCTAACCTCTTTTGGGTCTCATCCATACTTATGAGCTTGTCCATGGTCTTGTCCAGTTTGGAATCATAGTCATTGTATTTATCCTAATGATACTCATGTGACCCTTGATTTCTAACTGAATCTCAGTATTGTTAGGCCAATGAAAATTTGGGTGGTTATGCCACCCCGACCGGTATATGTTGGAATATGGATTGCTATCTCCCTGACCGACTTGTGCTCCATTAAAGTTGAATTGCTCCACATTGTTGTTTTCCCTTAAGAAGCAATCAATTGTGATATAGCTCTCTTATCCACATGACTCATATTCGTGCTATAATGCTATAGCTGGAGAGGAAGAGGTGGTCAGGCTATTCGATTGCTTGGTTAGGTTATCAATCTGATCCTGCAATGTCGTCATTGAATTTGCAGCAACAATCATTCCTCCTGCAAAAGGTTGATTGCTTTCTACTTTGTTCTGATGTCCAAAGACAACTAATGTATGCTATGTCTTATAATAGATCATGTGCTACTTCAATTGTTTTCCTTATGAATGATCCTCTAGCAACTGCATCTATGGTGCTCCTTGTGGGTTTATTAACTCTAGTGTAGAAGGTTTGCAATATGAATTTATTGGGTAGGTTATGATGAGGACAGCTCCTTTGCAACTCCTTATAACACTCCCCTTCATTTTACTAAAATTTGATAATTTCCTTTATTAGTCTTGTTATCTTGTTTAGAGGGACATACTTATCTAGAAACACTCACACCATCTACTCCCAATTTGTGATGTTGGATGGGTGGAGAGAATTTAACCAAGAATTGGCTCAATCCTTAAGTATAAAGGGAAAGAACCTCATCATCTTGTATCGGAAGGTGTCGTAAATTTCTAAGAAATTAGCTAAATAAGCATTGGGATCCTTATTTGCTAAGAAATTTGCTAAATGAGCATTGGGAACCTTATTAACTAACTTGTAGAATTGCATATTGGTTCACAACATATTTAGCAATGATGGTTTGATCTCGAACGCATTCGCTTGCACTGGTGGTCACATAATCCCTTGATGATGGGCATTGAGTTGTGGCCTCATGATGTCCATAAGGGTCCGTCGCTCTTTATGATTTATTTCCTCCACCATCGTTCTTTCCATCTCTTTTTAGCATTCAACTCTTGAGATTCCGTATTGTTATCTAGTGATATCTAAGTTGACGTGTCATCTACTTTATGCGTAACTTTTTTTTAACAAAATAAGGTGAAAAACCCTTAGACTACAAGAATTAAATAAGCTACACCTCCCTGACAATGGTGTCAAAAACTTGTTGAGCAAGTTTTACAATTTATAAAACCCTCAATAACCGCAAATGCACGGGTTGTACTTTGTAGTGTGAATCCCACGAGGAGGGTACTAGCCTAATCCTAAGTCATCTAAGGCTCAGAGAAAAGAATAAAAAATAAAAATTGTATAAGTGAACATGGAAAGTAAATATGAGAATTTGATTCAAGAATTGTAAAGCGAAAATTTCAACAAAACATAATTAAACTAAGCAGTCACACAGGCCGTAATGGAAATCCATCAAGTGAGTTAATCAAGTTATGAGAGAGGAGATTTTACCTATCATTAATGTTAATATACCATTTATATGTTGACAGGGTGTCGGTTCTAGACAGTCATAGGGTTAATTACTCTCTCTCGAGTTATAACCATTAAATCCTAAATTGTAATCCTAATAAAATTATGGAACCTATAATCTATCAATTCACAAATTACCCACAATTGTAAATAGTTGTAAAGCTCTCTAATAAATAATCAGGTCTCGTATAAGATCTCTCCCCATGAAATTACTGACTAGATTGATTAAGTGATCAATTAGATCGCCTAACTTTCAGTAATCCGATCTAATCATTTTTATCCGGCTCACCCTCTCAATTTGTTACCGAAATATAAAATTATATTAATCAATCACAACAACTAAAACAATAAATGCAAAATTAACTAAATCAACATTAACTCAAAGAAAAAGCTGGAAGGAGAGTTCAGAACATTATCAACAACCTAAAGTCCATTTCCATACAATCCATCTTAACTTTATACGTTTAAATGAAAAAGAAAATGAAGAGAAAATAGAACTTAGGTTGGATAAATCGGGAAGGCAACGGTGTCGAGATACCACTTAATCTGGGGAGCAGTGACGTCGGGATCCACTTCTTCTTTCTCCTTCTTCCTCATCTTCTTCTCTCTCTCTCTTCTTTTGCTCTCCCTTTAGGGTTTCCAAGAGTGGCTGAATGTAAAGCTCCTTCTTTCTGTTTTTGTTGTTCTATTTATGTTCTTTTGTATTTATGGTTGAACTAGGATTTTTTCGGGGTACAAAAGGTTCAAAAAATCCCTCGAAATGCGAAGTTTGGAAGTGACTGCACATCTGTCCGATGCAGGCCACAATCGTGGCTTGTGTCAGACCTTTCTGTCACGATCGTGGCCTATTCTATGCAATTAGCCCCAATTTGCTCCAAAACTCCTCTATTCCTCGATCTTTACCCTAAAACACTAACAAACGCATCAAGGTACGTTAAAAACATCATATTTAAGCTCAAATGATTGTTCTAACCCATAAAACACTTAAAACACAAACTAATACAATTTTATCCTAAACACGTACTAAACAATCGAATAAACAGCTAAATATATATCAAACTATACCATAAAATGCGATGCATTTCACACTTATCAACTAATATTGAAGACTTCAAGCTTACTCTGCATGGTGGTCTATGGATCATTGGACAACATTATCTACTTCTTTAACATTAGACGCCATGGTTTGTGCCAAATATTTCTCCTCTAAAGACATTGTAAGCGTGGGTTAGACTAATAGGTCACCCCTTTAAACTGTATGATGCTAAAATTTTGTTAACAATTAGGAGAAACTTGGGCACATAATTCGAATGGATAAAAACATAATGAAGACAACTAGGGGTAAGTTCACAAGATAATGTGTTAAACTTGATCTATCTAAACCACTGATTTCAAAAGTATTAATAGGAAGATTATGCCAAAATTTTGAATATAAAGGTATTTTTGTTTATTTGTTTTGAGTATAGAGTGGTGGAAGCTTGGATTCAATTTGATTAATATGCAACCATTTAGAGGTTAAGAAGTTAAACTCGAATCAAAGCTTAATATCTATAGGAGTAAACCATGTTAAAGAAAAGGATTTTGGCAAGTGGATCCTAGTCACAGCAAGTAGTCGCAAAATTAAAACAACTTTAATTCTTAAAGGTGCAATAAATCACTGTAAGAACTCCAAGACAAACCCATAAAGATTCAATCCATTTGCCTTCTTAAGTAACCAAAAGGGTAAAGAGGAAACAATTAACATAATATATAAGACCAAATTGGAGAATAAAGGAGCAAAATATTAGCATAAGGTAGGAAGTTTCATTGTAAAGGTGGGAGAAGCTGAATACCTTTTTCCTTAACAATCTAGTAATATAGGAAGGAGATTGTAATAAGAGTAGTAAAAGGAAAGCCCACATTACAACCTCATAAACTACCCAAAAAAAATCACCTCATCTAATGTGAATATTAATACCTTGAGTATCAAAATTCACATAAAGTAGTAACCTCCATTCCACTCTTCTTAATTAAGGCTCCTTTAGATAAGATCAAAGAAAATTCCATAAGTTTGAAGGTTTAAAACTCACCTATTAACAAAAATTCTAGTAGCTTGAAGTGCATGGGCGTGGATTTTGGCAATAGTATCACATCAAATGAAGAAAACACATGTAGAGGAGGAAAAGGAGAGTAACGGGGCATCTAACAACCTCTAGCATGAAGTATAAGCTGAGTGAAGCCTTTCTTTTTGAGTTTTATTTTTATCTCTTTATGAGAAATGAAAGTTCCTTCCTAAACTGTTAATGGAGCAAGAAACCCTTTATTTTGTAGAATTATGAGGAATCAGCTACATCATAATCATCTCGATAATGTGGCAATTGTTGACCGCGTATTAGTGGTCTGAAAGAAAATATGAAAACCAGGCATTAACTACTTATTACATACGGAAAACTTTGACTTTTCAAGAGGAATCTGGATCATATGGAGAGGCATGGATTTGCAGTTGAGATGTTGGATCCCGTTTTCGGAACATAAACATTCGAAGACATAACAAAACTCGTCGGCCCATAAAAGTGGTGTGCCCATAACAGTCGAACATCAAACAGTTAAAATTTTGAGAATCACAAGTAGAATCCAATCATATTTCATTAAAGAATCCAAATAAAGTTTATACAAGCTCATTCAAAATACAAAATACACATGATACAATTTAATGCTTATGCTTAATATGATTCTAAAATACAAAAATCCCTTAAATAACTTCATTACAAAAGTCTTTATCCATCTTGGAGTCCCGATGTTTGCAAGGATTGCTAGTCTTCTCTTTCTGCACCTGAGGAGGGAATCATGGGATGAGCTACACAGCTCAGTGGCTAATATGTTTATAGTCATTGGCAACAAGCCATATAATCAAACATATATATATGTACATTCATATATTCACATACGTCTATATCTTATTGGGCTAGCAATTCAATCATTCACAATTCAAATTCACCATTCATAGTTGTACATATCATCACGTAGAATATGTCAAGTGTAATTAATCATCAAAACATAACACGAAATGTTACATCATAACTTGACAAATCAAAATGCAAATGCACAATAATTGGCTCAAGGGTTCCGTGGAATAAAACAAAGAAACCAAAGTTTACTCTGTAAATAAAATGAATCCACTTTTCAGATTTCGTGTGCCATAAGTAGGCAGCCGGGAGAAGGTTTTACGTCGACGTGCACGTGATTACAAAACGGTTCCTCTCTCACCCAAATAGAACCACATAATCATGCTCAAATCATTTTATCAAATGCTTTCATACTTTTCATGCTCTTTCCTTTCTTTTCATTAATACAA
>JANSVA010000005.1:18173558-18192626 GCA_025504915.1 Erythroxylum reticulatum | reverse complement strand
AGTTTTTATGTGGGTATATCAAGTAGAAGAAACCATCGAAGAAGAAGGAGGAGAGGAGAGCTACATAGGATGGAGAATTCTCAATTTAAACACCAATCACTTTATAAGAGAAGAAGCTTCGTGAAAGATGAACCAAGAAGGAAAAAACAAAGCTTTTTAATTAACCAAAGGTGGCATGTTAGGCAAGTGACATGTGTCACTTGCCACATGTCACAATCTTAAACCTTCACTTAGTTTCTTTCCAATTAAAATTCAATTTCTAGTCCAATTTTTCCCCAAAATTCTAATGGCTCAAATTAATAACTCCTACAATCATTTATCTAAATTTCCAGTGCCATTGGACAGTCATTTCTACTATCGGTATACAATCAGCCTGTCGCTTGGCATTTTTCCTATTTCGAAAAATTTCCCCGAAAATTTCCAGAAAATTTCTAAAATTCACTAAAAATGTTCAAACCTTAAAGACCCTCTCCAATCAATTTTTCAAACACAAAAATCACGCTTTTCATAAAAAGCACCTTATGATTCAAAATACCGGGAAATGTCATAAATGCATGTACAGTCATTTACATTTGCAAAAGTCATATTTCCATGTATGGGTATTCATGAACACGCCAAAACAATTTTAAACACTCATAACCCATTCCAAATGACTATTCTCCCCTTTCCATTGGTGATGGGATGTTACAAGATGCGTGTATCGCTTCATCAATCAACCAACTATAACAATAAATCCCAATTTACTAATTGTAATTCATCAAACCAAAATTCAAGACATAATCAATACACAATCACATCATAATCACTTAAAACCTACCCCGGAATACTTCAATTGAGTGCATATACTATCCTTGCAATGTTTCTAAATCATGATTCATGTGTGTGTGCGAATATTATGAATGCAAATGAAATGCATCTCAAGAATTCTCAAATGATATCACTCATATGACTTAATCTAACCATTAGGCCCCTAAGTATAGAGACAAGCTATTACATTTTATACACAATTCTAGTTGATATTTATTGTAAGAAATAGATGCAAAATATGATTAAGTGAATACAATGTGAATCTTGACTTTGTGAATACTAAGGAATTAAATGTGTTAAGTGATTATACTTTGATTAACTTAAGTAATCCTATGAGGAATTTAGGCTTTCATGCCATATTATATTTGTTTATTATATGGATAACTTTAATTTTGAATTTCTAGAATTTGAATTTCATCTTTTTTAGATTATATGTAAGATTTATGTAAGCATGAAGATGATAAGGGCATTTAAGATTTATAAGATTTAAGTTTGAGCGAAATTGCCTATATTTATGCGTTAATCCATTAGTGAGCCCCTAAAGCCTTATATAAAATTTAAGCTTCTTCTTCGCAATCTTTTCCTAAAGAACATTAAGTCTACAAAAGAAAAATAAGTATTTACTCCCTAATTCGTTATTAGTCAAGCTTTTACTTATATTTTAGATATTTTAAAGAATGAGATGAATGAAAATAAGTGTGATAAAAGTGGTAAAGTGTATGAAAGAGGCAATGTAAATAGAGGAAGCTCATGTTAATTCAAAAAATTCAAATAGTTTAGTAAAAATTTAAAATTTAAAATTTATTCGTATGGTTTTTTATTTTAAAAGTATGAAAGAAGCAGGGTAAGAATATAAGGAGTTACTAGAGTGAGGATTTATGTTTCTTTTGAATTTTTTGCTTTACTAGTTATATATATTTTTGTTTCTCTTTTTTTCTCTTTCCTTGATTAGCCTACTTAACCCTTTTGTTCCTATTAAAATCCTATGCAAAGTCCTTTTGATTTTTGCTTATATATATATTTATATGTATCATTTAGTAGTGGATATGATTTTTAAGCCTATGTTTTTAATAGAAGATGATGAGAGTACCTAACCTAAATTTGAAATAATTATATGAATGAGTGATACCTTGTGAGGATATTTTAATTCATGGTATTTAAACTTGACAAAGGAGGTGAAATAATGTTTAGTTGCACTTATTTGTATGGTGACATGCTTATAAAGTATTATATGTTTAAATGTTTGCAAATTGATTAAGACTTGAATGTTATACATCTGGTGTTGATAATTGTGAAGTTATCTAATGAGTTTAGATCAATGTTTATGAGTAATATTTAAGTAAACCCTTAAGAGACTATAACTCCTCCACTAGAACCACCTAGGAGTTTAAAGGGCTAATATCACTATACATTTATGAAAGTGGAATTATTAGTATTTTAGTTAGATAAGCCTAAGTTAGTAGTTAGGGATTATTTGCCTAAGGGCATGTAAAGAGTTAAGTGTAAGGGAATTTGATCGATCTATATTTTATATGTTATTTGAGTTAATTTACTTGATATTTAGCACTTAACATGTTTTATCTAGAATTTATTTTTTATGTTTAGTTCATTATCTTGTAGGTGATGAATTTGAGGAAGTAAAATTGAGATTTAGTGTAAGTTTCTCTTCATCTATGAGGGTCTTACGAAGTGATAAGGTAACAGATAATAAGGTTGTTGTGAATATAGGTACAGAGCAAGAAGAGGACGTTGAAAAGTAACAAACTATCATAACACCACTGAAGGAGGAGGATCTAGAAGCTTCAACTTTACCAAAGTTGCACAAGTCTTGTAACCCATACAAGCCACCAATTCCTTTCTTGAGCATATTGAAGGTGAGATACATGACAAGCAATTTTCTGAAATCTATAACATGCTATCCAAGGTAAGTGTAAATCTTCCCTTCCTTAAGGTAATTAAAAACATGTCGGCCTATGTCAAGTTTTTCAATCAGTTGGACACTAAAAAGAAAAGGTATGAGCCAAATGAGAAGGTGATGGTTTCAAAGGTAGCAATTGTTCTTTTGTAACATAAGTTACCTTCTAAACTAAAGGATCTCGGGAGTTTTATAATTAACATCTCTATATGGAACAGGAAGTAAACAACTGATATGTGTGATTTGTGGCCAGTATTAATTTGATGCCTTATTCTATTTATTTGCAATTAGAGCTTGGGAAAATTAAACCTACTAAGATGGTCTTACAAATGGTAGATCAAACTCTTAGATTACCTAAGCAGACAATAAAAGATGTGTTAGTATAGGTTAAGGGGTTAATGGTTCCTTTGGACTTTATGGTCCTTGATATGGGGGAAGAAATGCTTAGGGATGTTGAGCATACTAATTTGTTAGGTAGACTTTTCATGGCTACTACTAACACTTTGATAGATGTTAAAAATGGAAAGTTAACCATGACTATTTTAGGACAAACTATGGAGTTTTCAATTTTTAACACTTCCCTTATTCTCACTACTGTTGTGTACAAAAAATACTCCTTTATTGATTGTATTGATCTTGCTATTAGAGATGTTTTCTTGCAAGAAAGTAGTGATGACAAGCTTGAGCTAGCCTTGACTTCGGGCAAGGATGTTGAGATTTCAGATTTAGAAATTGAGGAGTGCAAGTTGATTTTGGATAGCGAGAATAGAGAGAAAGATCCTGAGACTATTGAGGTAGTAGTACAAGTTAAGGGAGAAGCTAATCAACCAAAATCAATAGAACTAAAAGAGCTCCCAAAACACTTGAAATATGCTTTCCTTGGGGAGAACAACACACACCTAGTGATTATTTCTGATTGTCTTAATAGTGAGGAGGAAGAGAAAGTTGTAAGGGAACTAAAAAGGATTAAGAAAGTCATTGGTTAGGGGTTGCATGATATAAAGGGAATTAGTCCCTCCACATGCATGCATAGAATAATTTTAAAAGAGGGGGCTCAACCAAAACATGAGTGAGCTAGTTAGAAGGACGTTCTTAGGCTCCTTGATGATGGGGTGATTTACCCTATAGTAGATAGTGAGTGGGTTAGTCCTGTGCATTTGATACCTAAGAAAACAGGCATAACTATGGTTCAAAATGAGAAAGTGAGTTGGTACCAACACACACTCAGACAAGCTGGGGAATGTGTATAAACTATAGGAAGTTAAATAATGTGACCAAGAAAGTTCATTTTCCTTTACTGTTTGTTGATCAAATGCTAGATAAATTATATGGCCTTGATTTTTTATTATTTTCTTGATGGTCTTTCAAGTTATTATCGAGTTCCTATAGCACTAGAGGATCAACCCAAGATGACCTTTACATGTCCATTTGGGACATTTGCTTTCCAGAGGATGCCATTTAGGCTTTGCAATGCACATGTTACGTTTTAGAGATATATGTTGTCCATTTTTTTAGATATGATCGACAAATTCATTAAGGTATTTATGGATGATTTCTTTGTTTTTGGTGATTCCTTTAATGACTTTTTGCATAAATTAATTTTTATGCTTGAGCAATGTATTGAATGTAATTTCACATTAAGTTGGGAAAAGATTCATTTTATGGTAGATCATGACATTATTTTGGGACGTGCGGTATCACATAAGGGCATAGAGGTGGATACAACCAAAATTGATTTAATTGCTAGTTTGCCACCTCCAACATCAGTTAAGGGTATTAGAAGTTTTTTGGGGCATGCTGGATTCTATAGGAGGTTCATAAAAGATTTTTCAAAAATCTCTCATCATCTATGTAATTTTTTTGGTAAATATTTCCATTCGTGTTTGATGATGACTGCCTTAAAACATTTAATATTTTCTCGGTAAAGATGCCCCATTCTTGTTTGATGATGATGTCCCATTCTTCTTGTTCTATTTATGTTCTTTTGTGTTTAGGGTTGAACTAGGATTTTTCTAGGGTCTAAAAGTTCCAAACAATCCCTCGAAATGCGAAGTTTGGGAGAGGCTGCACATTTGCCCGACACAAGCCATGATCGTCGGCTAACTCTGGTGCTTCTATCATGATCGTGGGCCATTGTTTCAGCCTTAATGTCTTCAAAACTTCTCCGTTCTTCGATGTTAACCCTGAAACACTAAAAATCACATCAAGGTACCTAAAAAACATAATATTTAAGCTTAAAGACTTGTACCAACCCATAAAACACTTAAAACATAAATAATTAACAAACTAATACAATTTTAACCTAAACATATACTAAATGACTGAATTAATAACTGAACACATATCAAACTATCCCCTAAAACATGATGCAATTTACACTTATTAACATCCCCACACTTAAATGTTTGCTTGTCCTTAAGCAAACAAAAACAACCAAACAAATCAAGAAAACACAAAACATGCATACGCAGTAATGAGACAACATCTTCAACTTGGCGAAACAAATTCAACTATAGATATAATTCTTCTAGTCGTTCTAACTTATTAACAAGCGAAATCCACGTTTAAATACCTTAGACTAAATATACAAACTAATAAAAATTTTAATGTTAAGTCTATTCACCTCTATCACTTGTACACACACATTGATAATCGTTCAGTCAAAACAAAAGTGTAGCTATTCCTCAATAGGTTTTCATGAACAAATCAAGCTACTAACAAGTTTGGTAGGTTTTTAGTTGAAAGCATTCTTTTTCTGTTTATTTTTCTTTAGGGAAATGAATTTAGTCCTTTTACGCGGAGACAAACATTTGTGATGAATGTCGATCCAATTGCTCAACTAAGTCATGTTGTTATAAAGTTGCTTAGTTGGGATTTCATTATAGCCTTTTTACATGAAGGCACACATTTGTGATGCATTTCGATTCAGTTACTCAACTACATCACATTCTCAACTAGCTACTAGGTCTGTTCATAAGCCGAAGGTCAGCGGAATAATTATTTTAGTCAAAGTTAAACATTTTTTTAACACAAAAATTTGCCTATCATATTGTTTTAGCTAATCATTCTCATGAAAATGTACTAATAATGCCACTTATTTGTTTAACCTAAAATTATAAATGAGTATGGCAAATTCCTAGGGTGAATGGACTAACATCATATCCTAATTAACCGGCATATTTAGCCCTAAGTAACTTAGGTCACTAATTTCATAAGCTAATACATCTTCGCAACCTAAAAGATTATGTTTAAGGCTAAATTTATGTCATTAAGTCTGCATTCACACAATTCACATCATGTAACTTGTAACACCCTAATACCCCCTAAAAAGATATATGATGCCATATAAATCAAACCTAGAACAAACCAAGATATTCTAGCAAAACCTAAAAAAGGCAACATACTTCACAATTCATTCGAATATTAAGTTATAAACAAAACATAATTTACACAAAATACAAATATGTCTCATAATTTTAAATACAACTCAAAAACTTATACAAAACATCTTTCAAAACATAACACTTCCTTCTTTGGCCACTATGGTTGTCCTAGCCTTAATGCTTTTTATCGAAACCTACACTGAGAAAAAACTACCATGCTAAGCATATAGCTTAGTGGGGAATAACTAAACATGATACAAGATGGCAATTGCTTCTAACAGTCGTCTAGCATTTATAATCAAATGAATAATGGATTATCACAAGGAATCAGTAATTATTCAAATTAGAGAGTAATCATACTATTAATTGCATTATAACAGAACATAAATGCATTAGAACATAATATACTTACATTAGAACATAATGTAAAAGTATCAGAACAGAACATGATTTGTTCAGAGCATAACTAATATCAAAACATATACAGAAGAACGAAATGGGTAACGGGAACATAACAGAAGATACCTATGATTGGTATCTACAAAAACAGAAGAGGCTTGAGTCTCAAAAACAAAAGACACTGTAGTGTCTAAAAATAGAAGACACCGTAGTGTTTAAGTACAAAAGCAGTTGCAGACCCTTCTAGGCATGCCTATTTACCCACAACTAGGACTTAGTAGGTTTAAAGTAACACATATCACATTTTAGAATCACATGTAAGAGAAATAATGCATAACGTAGGAATTTATTTCCTTATGCTCAAATTGAATACATTTTTCCACATCCGAACAAACTTAATATGCCTTATGAAATTAATCATTTGTAACAATCCATCAATAATAACAATAAGTAATTACATATCATATATGTTCACACAAATTCCCAATTCTCAAACATTCATAACTAGTTCACATTACTTAAATCTTTTGGATCACAGTTGTGTTCATAAGAACACCTTCATCCCTTGAACAATTCAAATATTCTAACATTTGATACATTGATATCAAACGTTTCATTCCTTAAGTTATCACCTCAATTAACATTCCAAAACTTATTCAACCTTTAATCAATTAATCCAACATCAAACTAGGTTCATTTCAAACCTTAATCAAGTTCAATTATACCATTGTAAAGTGTTTTAACCTTATGTGGTTCAATAATTGCACAAAACTGAACATTTCTCATTTCAAAACATTTCCCACGACCGTGGGAAGGAGCTAATGTAGCTCTCACAATTGTAGGATGAGTGAACCAAAGGTTCACTGTCCAATTGCCTTCAATTTGTTTCCAAATTTTTACCACCTTCATACTCAATTCAATACACCTTTATCATAGTCTATTAATTACACCTCAATTATACCTTAATTATGCTTCAATTACTCATCAAATTCACATCCAATTCTAATTCAAAATCATTCATTTGGTAGCTCAAAAACCATTGTCTTTCATGCTATAAAAACCAAAACAAAATCTATTATACAAAACATCATTTTTCAGAAATCATTTTATCATAAACACAACACATATTCTATCCCAATTCAAATATCATAGAATTTGTATTACAACATTCGATCAAGTTTAGGATTCCATTTACTTTAACTTAAACTCCTACTTCATTGAGCAAGCTAATCTAGCCTTCCATGCAACAAGAACAATTCCAAGATCAAGATGGAAGTAGGATGATCTTAACACCAAGAATACTACAACATAGAAGATAACATGATGTAGCTTTCTTGATGCAGAATTTGGATGTAGTAATTCAGAAAAACTCAAGCAAAACACAAGGTTGTAAGATAAGGACAAACTTTCGGTGGTGAGAGATGAAGATGGTGAAGAATAAATAGTAGAACAACATCGGCATTAGATGAGTTCATTTGGTGCTAGATGTCACAATTGTGCAATGTCACTTGTTACCAATGCTTGTAGTAAACTTGCCTTCCATATAAGCTACCAAATGTTTCAATTTTATCAGGCCATTTGTCACTTGATCTCTTGTGCCAAATGTCACTCATTTATCTATACTAAATGTTGCTCAATTTATAGGCTTAGTCATCTACACTTTTCGTGTATCAACTTGTATTACCACTTGATATTTTTCCTATTCCAAATGTATATTTTAATTCATCAATTTTCTAATGGTAACAATTAATTCCAAGTTACTAATTATAATCCATTAAACCAAAATTCAAGACTTAAGTTATACACAATCAAATCATAATCATTAACTCCTATCACATATACTTTCATGGACATATAATGTTCCTACTAGGGTGTAATTTGGGGCCTAACATTTCTCTCCACCTTAAAGAAATTTAGTCCTTAAAATTCATACATGATAAGAATAGTTGAGGGTATTGATTCCTCATGGTTGATTTTGGTTCCCATGTTGCTTCCTCGAGTCTATGGTGTTGCCATCGTACTTTTACCAAAGGTATTTGTTTAATTATGAGTTGTTGGACTTCTCTAGCTAAGATAGACACAGGCCCTTCCTCATAAGAAAAATAGTTGTACTTGAATTTCTTGCCTAGGAATCTTATGTGCATTATTAGACCGACATCTTCTGAACATGGAAACATGAAACACATCGTGCAACTTGGCCAGTTCTTCAGGAAGAGCTAACTAATAAGCTATTAGTCTGACTTTCTTAAGAATCTCATAGGGACCGATATATTGTAGGATGAGCTTAACTTTCTTACCAAACCAAAGTATATTTCTCCATGGTGACACTTTCAAAAATACGTTATCTCCTACCTAATACTCAATGTCTTTCCTTTCTAAATCAGCATAGGATTCTGCCTATCACTGGCGGCTTTCAATCTTTATTGGATAACTTGAACTTTCTCTTCAGTATCTTTCACAATATTAGGCCCAATCATTTTGTTTTCGCTTCAGTGTAACAAACTAGAGTCCTAAACTTCCTACCATATAAGGCTTCATAAAGTGCTCTGCCAACACTAGTCTAATAACTATTGTTATAAGCAAACTCCATCAGATAAAGATATTTATCCTAATTTCTTGAGAATTTTAATACACAACCCTGAAGTATATCTTCCAACACTTGAATAACCCATTTAGATTGTCTATCTGTCTAGGGATAAAAAGCGGTACTAAATTTGTTTTGAGTACCTAGAGCCTTTTGCAAACTTTTCCAGAATATCGAACTAAATCGAGGATCATGATTAGAAATAATAAACAATGGTACTCCATGCAACCTTACTATCTCATTCACATATATATCTCTAAGCTTATCCAATGGATAGTCGGACAAACAGGCACAAAATGAGCAGACTTGGTGAACTTATCCATACACCTATACAACATCATGCTTTCTTTGAGTGAGAGGAAGCCCAGTGAAAAAATAAATGGTAATGTTATCCCATTTCTAGTGAGGAATCAAAATAAGATGTAATAAATCAGATTAAATTTGATGCTCAACTTTAACCTGTTGACAGGTCAAACATTTGGATATATAATCTACAACATCATGTTTCATACCATATTACCAGTAATGCTGCTTCAGATCTTGATACATTTTATTTCCACTAGGGTGCATTATAAAAACAGTACTATGGACCTTAAATAATAGCTTTTTTTAATTCATCACTAGCTGGTATGCACAATTAATCTATGTAATATAGATCACCATCTCCTTTCGCAGAAAAGTTAGCCTTTCCGAGTTACCTAGAGAAGTTGTTGTAGCTTATCATCAACTTTCTTAGCATCGCAGATTTATTGTCTCAAGGTAAGCTTAACTTTTAATTGAGCTATTAAACCCCTATTAGATGCAAGACTCCACTTACCCGCTGCATTGATAATGCCGAAATGGTCTTCTGACTTAAGGCGTCAGCCATAACATTAGCCTTACTAGGATGATAGTCCACAATATAGTCATAATCTTTAAATAGTTCTAACCAATGCCATTGTCTCATATTAAGTTCTTTCTAGGTAAGTAGGTATTTCAAACTTTTATGATCAATGAAAATCTTACACTTTTCACCATACAAGTAGTGTCGCCAAATCTTCAAAGCAAACACTACTGCTGCAATCTCAAGATCATGTGCAGGGTAGTTCTGTTCGTGTGGCTTTAGTTGCCTAGAAGCATATGCAACCACCTTACCATCTTGCATCAAAACACAAACCAATCCATTTCTATATATCACTAATCATAACATATTCTTTACCAGGAGTAGATTGAGCCAATACAGGAGCTTCAGTAAGCATTCTTTTTAGTTGATCAAAACTAGTTTGACATCTAGCAGACCATTCATATTTCACTCCTTTTTGTAGTAATTTAGTCAAAAGGGACGCTATCACTGAAAACCCCTTCATGAAGTGGCGATAATAACCAGCCAAACCTAAAAAATTTCTCATTTTTGTCACATTCTGTGGCATCTTTCAATTAATAATTGCTTCAATTTTACTAGGATCAATTCTAATTCCTTGAGAAGAGACAACATGTCCTAGAAAAGATACTTCCTGAAGCCAGAAATCACATTTGCTTAGCTTGGCATAGAACTGTTTTTCCCACAGGGTTTGAAACACAATCTGTAAATACTAAGCATGGTCGTGCTTATTCTTAGAATAAACTAGGGTACCATCTATGAATACCACAACAAATTGATCTAAATAAGGCCTAAATACTCCATTCATCAAATCCATGAATGCAGCTAGAGTATTGGTTCATCCAAATGGCATTACCAGGAATTCATAGTGCCCATAACGGGTCTTAAATGTAGTCTTCAGAACATCCACATCCTTTACCCGAAGTTGATAATACCATGATCATAGATCTATCTTGGAAAATACTCCTGCACCTTTTAATTATGAAACATATCTTTTATCCTTGGCAATGGATACTTATTCTTCACTATGACCCTGTTCAATTGCCTGTAATCAATGCACATCCAAAGAGTACTATATTTTTTCTTGACAAATAGAACCGGTGCTCCTTGTAGTCAGATACTGGGTCGAATGAACCCCTTATCAAGTAGCTCCTGTAATTGAACTTTCAAATTTTTTAATTCAGTAGGAGCCATCTTATACAGTGGTCTGGATTTAGGAGCAGTGCTAGGTATAATCTCAATAAATAGCTCCATTTCCCTTTCAGGAGGAAGTCCGGGTAGCTCTTTAGGAAACATATCTGAAAATTTGCTCACCACTAAAATATTTTGTAGGTTAACACTCTCCTTCTTGGAATCAAGTACAAAAGACAAATAAGCTTCACACCCCTTCCTAAGGAACCTTCAAGCTTGCATAACAAATATCACATTAGCCAAAGAACTAGTACAAATTTCGTACAATATTATTTTAGGTTGATCAGTTTTCTTAAGAACAATAACCTTAGCACTACAGTCAACCACTACCTGATGTTTGGATAACCAATCTATACCTAAAATCAAATTGAATTTATGAAATGGAAATTCAATTACATCCGCTACATACTTACTACCTTGGATTATAATACGACAGTTTCTATAAACGTAGTTAACCAACACACTACTACCTAGAGGACTAGTTACATGAATATCATAATCTAACTAATCTACGTGCATCTTTTTATTAGGAATTTCTCCAACACAGATCTAAGAATGGGTGAATCCAGGATCAATCAAAACATTCATTTCCGAGTTAAAGAGAGAAACAATACCAGCAATGACCTCGAGTATGTTCTAATTCTCACAAGCTTTCAAACCATAAGCTCGAGCCATAACAAAAGGTACAGTAGGTCGATCAATAATTTTTGAAAGAGTACTCAGATTGGGCCTAATCTACCTAGATCCTCCGTGTCATGTGCCTTGTCCTCTATTACCTGCAGGTGCATGAGAAACCTCTCTACTAGCTTATGATGTCTGAGACTGCTTCATAGGACAATTTGCTATCAAATGATCAGTGCTGCCACATCAAAAACATACTCTTGTAGCCCTCCTATAAGTTCCCCAATGATGTTTGGAGCAATGAGCACAATTCGAGGCATTGGAACCTTAGCCCACGGAGGAACCCCTACCAGAATCAATCGAAGAGGGAAAGTCTTGTCACCTTCGTCTAGCTATAGATCTTTAGGCGAATTCTTTTGTAGTGAAAGCACCTTCACGACTTCTCTTACCTGAGGACTGAACTCCTCTGGCAAATCCTCTTCGCTGAACTTTTTCTCTCTTAACCATCTCTTGCTTCTCTATTTTAATGACAGCTTGTACTAGCTAATGATAACTCACTTGTTGCAAAAAAAATGAATGCTGCAAGGTGCTCTTTAATTGAATCATTCAAACCATCCTTAAATTGATGATACCAAATCCTCAGTAAGTACAAGTTAAAGTGTTGCTAAGTCAATTGAATTCTTTGTCGTACTCAGCAACATATAAATCTCTTTGCTCTATATTCAAGAACTGCTTCCACCTCTCCTTTTTGTAGGCTTCTATAACATATTTAGCTTTAAACTCCTGGGAAAAGAAATCCTAAGTCAGAGGCTCTGGCAGTTGAGGATGCCTTGGAACAAATTTCCACCATTCATAGGCCGCTCCTTGAAGAAAGGAGACAGCACAATGCACCATCTGTTCTAGTGAGCAGCTAACTTCATCCAACACCCTTTTCACCTTTTCCAACTAGAATTTAGCCTTTTTAGATTCCTCCAAAGAAGTTCCAGTGAATTCTTCAGCTCCATACTTTCGTACCTGATCAATTGGAGCCTTGGGTGCAGTCATTCGATGTAGTAAAGTCATCATGTCTTGCAACAACTTAAATAAATCTTCCCCCGGAGTTGGAGGTGGAGGAGAAGGTGGTGCTTCAACTTCATCCTAATTTACCCAGAGGGTCCAGATATAGACGGACGAGATTGCGAAGGAATATTACTCTTAGTAACCTCATCAATAGCCTCATGAGATCTTTCCATAATTAAATCTAAAATCAAAACCTAGGACAAGTCATATTAGGCAAAACACAACTCTTATATTCAAGTACAAGTAATACTTAGGCATTGGTTAAACTAAAATCGCCTAAACCATGCTCTAATACCAAACATTGTAACAACCTAATACCGCCTAAGAGGATATAGATGCCACATAAATCAAACCTAGAACATATCAAGATATTCTAGCAAATCCTAAAAATAAGGCAAATACTTCACAATTCATTCGAATATTGAGTTATAAATAGGACATAATTTACAAAAAATACAATGTCTCATAATTTTAAATACAACTCAAAAACTTATACAAATCATCTTCCAAAACATAACACATCCTTCTTTGGCCACAGTGGTTATCCCAGCCTTAATCATTTTTATCGAAACCTGTATAAAGGGAAAACCACCGCTAAGCATATAGCTTAGTGGGTAATAACTAAATATGATACAAAATGACAAGTGCTTCTAATAGTCGTCTAGCATTTATAGGCAAATGAATCATAGCTTATTATAAACAATATTTAATTATTCAAATAGAGAGTAATTAGACTATTAATTACATCAGAATAAAATATAAATGCATCAGAATAGAATATACTTACATTAGAATAGAATATAAAAGTATTAGAACAAAACATAATTGTTTCATAGTAGAACTAATATAAAAAACATACATAATTGCCTGCTAATCCCTTTTTATAGAAGTGGGTAACGAGAACAGAACAGAAGATACCCATGATTGGTATCTAGAGAAATAAAAGAGACGTGATTCTCTAAAATAGAAGGCACTGTAGTGTCTAAGAACAGAAGACACCATAGTGTCTAAGTACAGAAGTAGCTGTAGACCTTTCCAGACATGCCTATTTACCCATAAGTAGGACCTGGTAGGTTTAAAGCAGCAAATATCACATTTCAGAACCATATGTAAGAGAAATAATTCATAATGTAGGAATTTATTTCCTTATGCTCAAATTGAATACATTCTTTCACACTTGAACAAGCTTAATATGCCTTATAAATTTAAGCATTTGTAACAATGCATCAATAATAACATTAAGTAATTACACATCATATATGTTCACACAAATTTCCAATTCTTAAATATTCATAACTAATTCACATTACTTAAATCCTTTAGATCACATTTGTGTTGATAAGAACACCTTCATCCCTTGAACAATTCAAATATGTTAAAATTGGATACATTGATATAAAACATTCCATTCCTTAAGTTATCACCTCATTTAACATTCCAAAACTTATTCAACCTTTAACCAATTAATCCAACATCAAACTAGGTTCATTTTAAACCTTAATCAAGTTTAATTATACCATTGTAAAGTGTCTTAACCTTATGTGGTTCAACAATTGCACAAAACTGAACATTTCTTATTTCAAAACATTTCCCATGACTATGGGAAGGAGCGAATGTATCTCCCACGATCGTGGGATGAGTGAATCGAAGATTTACTATCCAATTGCCTTCAATTTGTTTCCAGATTTTTAACACCTTCATACTTAATTCAATACACCTTTGTCATATTCCATTAATTACACCTCAGTTATACCTTAATTATGCTTCAAATCCTCATCAAATTCACATCTAATTCCAATTCAAAATCATTCATTTGGCAGCTTATAAACCATTGTCTTTCATGCTACAAAAACCAAAATAGAATTGATGTCTGTTGTTATCTGTTTTTCGTCCTTTTTTTCTTTAGAAGATTCGAACACATCAATTATCTTGAATGAGTTACTATCTTTCAGATTCTTTAATACATCATTCATGTTGAATATCACTTGGTCAAGGTTCTTTTCATAGATATATACCTAAGATTTTTTTATGTTCAAGCATGGTATACCAAGATCTGGCAAATAATATGAGGGGTTTTCATCCTCTTCTTTGATTTCTTGATCTTCTATAAGGTAGGGTTCAGTATGGTCTTCTACTGGTTCTTCCCTATTTCTACGTGTGATAGCCTCATATTGCTCTCATTGATATAATTCCATATTGCTCAGAGAGTCTTCCACACTTCTCTTACAAAATTCACCAAAAAGCGGTCTCACTTGAATCTCTATGTTGTGAATAGAAGCGATATGGTTTTCTGTTACTTGATTAAACTAGTCTTCTAGTCTCTTCTAATTCTCTTCCATGTCTGTTAGCTTATCCATGATTTTTCTAATTTGGAATCCCATGAATTGGACTCATCTTGTTGAAATCCAAATAGGTTTTAATGTCCTATGTGAGTACTTGCATTGTTGGACCAATAGAAATATGGGTGGTTCTGCCATCCTGGAGTGTACATGTTCCAATAAGGATTATTACTTCCCTAACCATAATTTGGCTCATTGTGGTTCACAAAAGTTCCTTGCTCCCTATAATATTTATCCTCCCTCAATGTTCCTTCCATTTCTTTTTAGCATCTAACACTATAGATGTCTCATTCTTATTCTAAGATATCTTGATGTGTCTTTACTTTAAGCCCCAAACTTATGTCTCTATTTTTTTATTTAACACAAAAGATAGTGAAAAAGCCTTAGACTAAAGAACTAAACTAATCACCTCCCTAAAAACTGTGCCGAAAACTTGATCGTGATTTTTTATGTGTGAGAGTTCTAATTAATAACCTCGATAATTTGCAAGCATATAGGTCATTTGCATAGTACCTAAGGTGTCGATCCCATGAGAAGGGATAATATAATCCTAAAATCTATGGCCAATAAAATTTGCAGTAATTCAAAATGTAACAAAAATAAGCAAGATTTTAATTCAATCACGCAACTCAATTCTAAGAATCAATTACGAAAATATTAACTAAGTAGCAGTTGCAACCCACAATCAAGAATCAACCTAAAGGAACTATTAATTAAGAGAAATGGGAATTTTTCCTATCTTTAATGCTAACATAATTGATTATGAATTATTGGATTATTGGTCCTAAACAATCCTAGGGTTAATTACTCGCTCTCTAGTTATAGTCATTAACCCTAAATCTAATCAGATTATGGAAAATAGCAATTTCTCAATTAAAAATCTATCCAAAATCCTAATTAGATCTGAAGTTGTCCAATAAACTATCAGGAACCTATGGGAGATCTCTCTTCACACAATTACCAATTTGATTAATTTCTCGTTCTTATTAAATTAGCTAACTCTCATTAGACCAATTTAATTTTTTTATTTGATTCACCCTCTCAGTCTATTACTGAATTATGCAATCATAGAAATAAATCACAATAAATCGAATAAACATAAAACAATCAGATTTTATTAAATCAAAGATAAAAAAACCCGAAGGTGAGTATAGAACATCTTAACATTCACAAATCTTATCATCAAACGATCATGGGCCAACTCTACTGACGATCGTGGCCTATTATGCCATGATCGTAGGCCGTTGTTTCAGCCTGAATGTCTCTGAAACTTCTCCGTTCTTCGATGTTGACCTTGAAACTTTAACAAACACATCAAGGTACCTCAAAAACATTATATTTAATCTCAAAGACTTGTATTAACCTATAAAACACTTAAAACACAAATAATTAACAAACTAACACAATTCTAACCTAAACACTTACTAAATGATTGAATTAATAACTAAACACATATAATGAATTAATAACTAAATACATATCAAACTATACGCTAAAACATAATGCAATTTACACTTATTAGGAAGTCATTTTTGCAACAAATGGATTGAAAAATGGATGAACACGTTGGGAATCCGACACAAGGTGGCAACCTCATATCATCCTCAAACATCTGGACAAGCTGAAATCTTCAACAAAAAAAACAAAGGAAACTTATAAAAGACGGTGAGCACATCAAGGAAAGATTGGGTGGTTTGTCTCCATGAGGCACTTTGAGTACTGACTAGCTTTTAAAACTCTTATTGGGATGAGCCTATATCGATTAATGTTCAAAAAGGCATGCCACTTACCAGTTCAATTGTAGCATAAAGCTTATTAGGCAATCGCGACTACAAATATGAGTTTATATGAAGCAAAGGGCCAAATTATATTGCAAATTTCAGAACTTGATGAGCTTTGAAATGAAGCCTATGAAAGTTCAACGATTTATAAAGATAAAACTAAGGCTATGCAGGACAGAATGATCTTGCGAAGATCCTTCAAACCTGGAATTAAACTCATGTTGTTTAATTCAAGGATGAGGTTATTCCCTAGGAAATTGAAGTCTCAATGGAGTGGACCATTTCAAATCATCCAATACTTTCCATAGGGGGTGGTGGAGCTCTTGAACTTGAAGATAAACGAAACATTCAAGGTTAATGCCCAAAGAGGGAAACCTTACTTGAAGGAATTTCAAGGAGCCAAAGTCATTGAAAGTGTCCTCAATTTTTATGCTTGATGCAACCAAGTCTAGCTAATACGACATTAAAAAGGCGTATAATAAGAGGCAACCCATTGGTTTGTAATTCTTTTGGTTATTTTGTTTAAAAAATTTTAATTCTAGTTTAATAAAATTTTGATTAAATTTTATTTAGAATGGGTGCTTTGATTTGTTAATTATTTTTGATGAGATGTAGGCACAGTTAAAGAAAAAGGGAGTTTTAGTGTATTTAGAGAGGCAAAACACAGGAGTTGCATTGGTTGTGCCTTAACACAGATTGGTCGTGCCTTACCCACCTTGGCCATGCTTCATCAATTCCTTTAACCAATCATGAGATCAAAGCCCGTAAACTTATTCGTACCCTACTCTATTAATGTCATGTACCTTCTAAAAACTGTACGTGACCTTGCCCTACCTTTATGTGTCTGTGGCAAGACAGTTAGATGTAAGGTTTTGTATCAAACTATGCAACGATGGAAATCAAGTTTTGTTTAAGTCTCATTATTTCCTTTTCTATATATGCAAGATGACATTAAGGAAAATGTGATTTTAAAGTGTGGGGTATAAGTTTTATTTTTAACTTGTTTTGTTTATTATTTTGTTTAATGATTACAAGATTTTATTTTCATGTTTTGTTTTCTTACTTTTCAAACTGTTTAATGTTTAGATCGTTTAATGCTTTAGTGTTTTAAATTAGATTTTTTATAGATGGTCATAAAAATTTTTAAAGTACGAGTTTGAGAATTGAATGGAATGAGTACTAATTGTCAATTTGGATGGTCATTCTTTTGCATTACCTTAAAAAATTGGTGAGAATTTGAGCCTTTAAGATTGAATTTCAAACGACTATTCTTTTGAGTGAAGATTCTTGATTGCTATATTTCTAGAACTTGGTTAGGTATGCATTTTAAGATCACATGAAAATTGCGATTGAGCATCAAAATGATTAAGGCAAATAGGTTTAACCACTTAACTGAAAAGGCCGACCTTTTATACATCTTTAGTGAGCCAATTTTGAGCCTTTTTCCTATGTTCTTTCTATTACATAATATTATGAGCCAGAAACTATTTTATCATTTTCTCTTCATTTGTTCGACCTTCCATTAGGAACAAGAGCATTTAAGGAATTTAGTGATTGATTCATTATGCAAATTAAAGTGTGGCGTTAATTTGGTTATCCAATTTTGTTTGGGGTTGAAATTTCTTTTGAATAGAGTACCTTTGTTACAATTGTGAGTCCTTTCTTGTTAAAAAAGTATCAAAGAAGTGAAAATTGTTCCACACGGCCAAGTGACAATGATCTTAGCCTTAGATTTTGCAATATTTTTTAAAAATGAATAAATAAAAACAAGAAAGAAAATAATGTTAGAGGGATGTGATCTTTAAATTAAAGGACTCTATAGTAAAAGGTTGGAGATGTTTGAAAGAAAACATTATGTTGGGGACTTAAGAAATAGTAGTTATGCTTAGCTGCTTGATTCTTAGAATTGCTTTTGTATTTAATAACTCACTTTTCCAATTGACATACCTTTACCCTAGCCCCATTACAACCAAATGAAATCTTCTGATTGGTGCTTGATTATGGTTAAGTTTGTTGGTTTATGCCCTACAGCTAATTACTTTAGTTGTAGTTCAGTGACAAATTATTTAAAAGGCATTCTTTATCTTGTACAGGTTTAGATGTATATGATAAAGTCCATGGGATAATTGT
>JANSVA010000005.1:18119462-18147718 GCA_025504915.1 Erythroxylum reticulatum | reverse complement strand
TTTCTGGATTCCGAACCTGAAGTCCGAGGAGTTTGATAGTTGGGCATGTATTGGGAGTATTTTGATTTGATATGAAGGTGACATTTGATTTTTAGCAAAAGTTAAATGTCGGACTTAGGTCCGATGATTGTGAAATCTTGGCTGAGCATTTGTATAAGATTGTAATATATGAGATATTCAGAAATTGTTGCATTTCATAAAATGCATGCTTAGATAAAGGTGTTGTGACTTGAGTTGCTAGTATGAAGCGCTTCCACATAGAGCTTTGCTCCATGATTATGTTTAACTGAGCCCTATGGGCTGACATTTGTATAAATTTGTGATAGGCACTCAGTCACAACAATAAGAAAGAATGTGAGTCTCATGTATATAACCTTATAAGATTGAAATTTATTGAATGATTTGCAAAGCTGAATGAGTGATAAATTGTTGCAATTTATTTGTTATACATAGTAATGTGAACTGTGTGATCTAATGATATAGAATGTGTTTATGATCTGAATAGGTGTCTGTAAAATATGTATTATGTGTATGTGATCCGGTGAAATCATCAATGATGGTTCACTCATTGAGTTCGCAAAACTCATAAAAATTGCAACATGGTTTTTCATGTACGAACAAGAGACCTAGCTCTTAGACAGGACTAAAGGACCCTTTAGATTTTCTTATGGTTCAGAGGTCTGTCAGCTGGCTCCAAGAGTGTTGTCTTATATTTTGTTGTTTTTATTAGAACCTAGATGAGGTTATGTAAATATTTGTCTAAAGAAAATAGTGTAAATTTGTTTGGATTAATGCAATGAATGGTTTTAAAAATTTAGTGACTTTCGATTATGTTAGTTGATGCCACGTGTAAGTTGGATATGTTTTGTTCTATCATGCCATTATCATAAGATATGTACTTGAATGTTCCTGAATGTTTGGGTATGTACCCTATGGTAGTGGGATGTTTCGTTCACCATCGAAGATGGGATAAATTATCCATGCATTTAAAAGTTTAATTATTTCCTTCTTTACCACCTCCTTCATATTAAGGTTTAACCTTCGTTGACGCTCCCTCACCATTCTACATCTTTCCTCAAGGTTTATTCGGTGCATGTAAACATTTATGCTCGAATATCATAAATCTGCCATTTGATGGCCTTCATTCATTTTCTAACAATTGCTACCACCTTACTTTCTTATTTCTCATTCAATTGATTGGAGAGGATGATCGGTAACATTTGATCTTCACGTAGAAAGGTATATTTGAGATGTGTAGGTAAAGGTATAAGATCTAATGTGGGTGGTTTTTCTATAGATGGTGGTATGGGTGCTTCAGTCTGGGCTAATATATCTTGATGCGTTTAAACACCTAACTTCTCCATCTCATCATCTCCTTTAGACTTAAGCTTCTCATATCTATTATCTATCTTTGTTTCCACTAATTGTACTTTTACGATGCGACTCTCTACTTGTTCTTGCAAATTTTGATCTGTAATTTCAACCTTCATGCATGCGCTACTTGCTCTTGGATTCTTTAAAGTCTTATTCATATTAAATTCGATCTAATCTTTGCTTATTCAAAGTGTTAATTTCCTTTCGTGAACGTCAATTATATCTTTCCCTATATTCATAAACGGTCGACCAAGGATTAGTGGATAGTTCTTATCTTCTTCAAAATTAAGAACCACAAAGTCTACAGGAATAATGAACTTGACCACTTGTATCAGAACGTCTTCCACTATTCCAAATGGTCTTTTAATAGATTGATCAACTAGCTAAATTAACGTTGATGTTCATTTGACCTCACCCAGCCCCAACTTCTAGAATCTCGAGAACGGCATAAGATTAATCCTTGCTCCTAAGTTGTATAAGCACTTTGTGAATTCAAATTCACCAACCATATAGGATATTGTTAAACTCCCTGGATCCTTCAAGTTAGATGGCATTTGATTGGTGACTATGGAATTGCAGGGGCTAGTTAAACCTACCATCTAGTTATCTTCCCAAGTACACTTATTTGATAATATGTCCTTTAAAAATTTGGCATATTTAGGCATGTGTTCCAAAGCCTTTACAAATGACAGATTTATTTGTAACGTCTTTAATTTCTCAACGAATTTTGCAAATTGGTGATCTAGTTTCTTCTTTGTAATCATTGAGGAAAGGGAATATTAAGTTGATATGGTGGAGGGGCAACATAAGGAGGGTATTCGCTTATATCTACTTCTTTCTCCTTTTTTTGCTCTTTCTCAATAGGAGGAAAGGGCTCCTCTATTGTCTTTATGGGTGATTCAAGTTCCTTCCCACTTCAAAGTTTAATAGCCTTTAGTTGCTCCCTTGGTTTTGTTCCCAAAGTGGTAAGAAAAATGCCCATATTTCGTGTAGAGAAAGCATTTGACAATTGGTTTACTTGAACCTCTACATGTTGGATAGAAGAGGCATGATTCTTTATTACTTGTTTAAATCTGCCTTCCAACTCTTTTGTGTATCATCTAGGGTTCCAAGCTTGTCTAAGATTTGATCCAATTTGGATTCCATCGAACTCGATTTGTCTTACTAGAAACCTGGTGGTCTTTGAGGTTCGAACTGTCCTCTAGCATTGTTTGGCTAAGAGAAGTTTGGGTTATTTTTCTACCCAGGGTTATCTATATTGGAGTAGAGATTGTTTCCCCCTCTTTGACCTATTGGGTTCCCATGTAGTTTACTTGCTTTGATCCATCATCCTTCATCAAAAAGCAATCAATTGTATCATGATCCATCTGCTCACATAGCTCACACTTCAACTAGACAATTTTTACTGTATTTGAGGATGAAGCCTTCATGTTGTTTAGCTGTAGAGTTAAATTATCAATTTTAGCTTGCATTTCTGTCATTTGATCGACAACTACAACTCCTTTTTACTCATGGAGAGTTGCAGGTTGTCTACTTCGCTTGTTTGTCCATAAATAGTTATTACTTGCCATTTCTTCTAACAGCTCTTCTGCTTTATCTACCATCTTCCTCATAAGTGATCTTCCTAAAGATGCAACAATTGTGCCTCTTGTATGTGGGATTACTCTGTTATAGAATGTTTGCAAAAGAAATTCTTTAGGTAGGATATGTGTAGGCATTTTCTTTGCAAGTCTTTGTATCGTTTCCACGCTTTATAAATCGATTTTCCATCACCCTATTGAAAGTTTGTGATCTTTTTGATAATCTTCATAGTCTTGGTAAGGGAAAAGTACTTATCTAAGAAGGCATGAACTAATTGGTCCCAAGTGGTGACATTAATCGGGTTGAGGGAATGTTATCAAACTTTTGCTCTATCCCTTAAGGTAAAAGGGAAGAGTACCATTCTTACAGCATCCTCTGACATTTATTAATAACAAAAGGTATCACAAATTTCAAGGAAATTGATAATATTTGTGTTCGAGTCTTCATTCATTAATCCATAAAATTGCACATTTTATTTAAGCATATTTAGAAGGGTTGGTTTGATTTTAAAGGAAGCTGCTTGCACGGGTGGCCTATTTACACCTTAATTGGTTGCATTGAAGCCTAGTCTCATGAAGTCTATAAGGATTCTTAGTTGATGCCCTTTGTTCGCTCCTTGATCCAAATCTCGTTGAAACTCCTTGGCCATTGTTACTTTTACAGTTTCTTCTTCTTAATGTCGAGCTCTTCTAATTGAACGTTCTAAATGAGTGATTTCAAGCTCTAAAGTTTTAGCTATGTGACTTGAACTTTTTGTAACTCTTGCGTGCGTGTAAGACCACAGACACACAAAAAATGGGAAGAACATAAAAACTTAGAAACTAACCAAAACACCTTAGATTAAAAGAACTAAACTATTCTTCACCCTCCCCAACAATGGGGCCAAAAACTTGATTGTGTTATTTGAGCTTTAAAATTTTTAAGCCCTTAAATATTACAAGCGTATGGGTTGCAACTATAGTAGAAGAGGTATCTATCCCATGAGGAGGGAGACTAATCTAATTCCATGTTATCTAAGGCTAAGGAAATTGAAGTAATGGAAATAAAATCCATAAGAAAAGTAAATTTGAGAAATTGATTGGCAAGAGTTGTAATTCAGAAATTAACACAAAAATAAATGAAATTTTAGCAATGCAAAAACAAATGGAAATCATTCAAGAGAATTAACCAAGTTATGAAAAAGGAGATTTTACCTATCATTAATGCTAACCTAGTCGATTATGTGTTAATGAGGCATCAGTTCTAGACGATCCTAAGGCTGATTACTCTATCTCAAGTTATAACCATTAAACCTTAATTGGATTATGAAAGTTGGAATCTCTCAAATAACAAAAAACTCACAATCCTAATTAGATCTCGAGTTTTGAATGGAATGGAATGAAATGATTTTTAATGAAATGAAATGTAAATGGATGTAATATTAAAAAATTGCTATTTAGGAGGAATGAAATGATTCATAATGTAATATAGTGAAATATTGTTTAAATGAAAGTTTTATAATGTAATATAGTATAAAGTTGTTTATCATTTTACATTCCATCTTAAACCCCCATAATCGGAGTTTTTCATTTTTACTGTTTATATTTGGTTGAAGGTTTATTAATAGAATGAAATAGAATAAAATGTAATACTATTTTATCTTTTGAGAGGTGAGTTTATAATGGAATGAGATGGAAGAGAAGAGTTTCATATTATATCTCATTCTATCCTAAATAGTAAAAATGAAAACCTACCGACTTCTCTAAACGAAAAATCTTGTCCAAAATGATTTGTCTTCCTCCATCGGTAATGGGAAGCTAATATCCTTGTGGTTTGATAATTGGTCGGGTCAGGGATGAGCTGCAACTTCCTCGCAAGGATGGAAATTTATTCATAAGTTCGGGTGACGCTATTTGATTTACAACCCACCTATTTTCAAAGCACGCATACAAAATTGTGTTTTAAAAATATCTATTTTGAATTTTTAGATTACAAATACATACACAAAATCATGGTATAAAAGACAAAAGCATTCTTTTTTGCAGTGCAAAAGTGGAATCCAAACATAGCTATACGAAGGCTCTTAATAAATTTAAAGAAGTCTCTGAATTACAAATCAACCTTAATAAAAGTCAGTTCATAATTTCAAAAGGTGCTTCTCGGGCTAGCTTTGCACACTGCTTCTGTAATTGGGATGCTGGAAAAAGTTTCACTTTTGCTATCCTTGGATCCGTCAGTCTTAACAAAAAGACTTTCTTTCCTTAAATGCAATCCTATTATAGAGAAACTTCAGAGAAGAATAACCTCCTAGGTGAATAAATTTCCATCCTTGCTGGGAAGCTGCAGCTCACAAAATCAGTTCTCAATTCTCTACATATATAATGGAGCTTACACATTTTCCTTTCAAATAATGTTTCCAAGACAATTGAGAGAATCTTCAAAGACTTCTTATGGAACCACTCTAATGGAGCAAAGGGAAGTGCTAAAGTTAAATGGTCAAACATTTGTTATCTGAAAGAAGAAGGGGGAATCAGTGTTTATTCAATGAAACTCATTAATCAAACACTCATCTTGAAATGGTATTGGTGGATCCTTGAAGATAGAAAATCATTATGGATTAGATGAATCCATTTCAATTTTCTCAAAGGGAGAGGCATATAGGAAGTTAAAAAGCATCCAACTCCTTATTTCTGAATCAACTTCTCCAAATGAAAAATCTTGTCCAAAATGATTTGTCATGCTCCAATGGTACTGGGAAGCTAATATCCTTGTGGTTTGATAACTAGTCGGGTCAGAGATGAGCTGCAACTTCCTCACAAGGATGGAAATTTATTCTCCCAGGAGCTAATTCTTTTTTGAAATTTCTCTATAATATGATTGCATTTAAGAAAAGAAAGTCTTTTTTGTTGAGATTGATGGATCCAAGTATAGCAGAAGTGGAGCTTTTTCCATTATCTCAGTTATAAAAGTAATGTATAAACCCATCCGAGAAGCATCTTTTTGAAATTATGAACTGACTTTTATTGAGGTTGATTTGTAATTCAGAGACTTCTTTAAATTTATTAAGAGCCTTCATATAGCTATGTATGGATTCCACTTTTGCACTTCAAAAAAGAATGCTTTCGTCTTTTATGCCATGATTTTGTAAATGTATTTGTAATCTAAAAATTAAAAATAGATATTTTTAAAGTATGAACTTATATGTGTGCTTTAAAAATGGATGGGCTATAAATCAAATAGCGTCACTCGAATTTAAATCGGAATCGGAGACCTTCAAGTTATGTTTGATTGGACGTAAAGTTTTTAATGGAATGGAACGTAAATGAATGTAATATTAAAAAATTGTTATTTGGAAGAGTTAAAAGGATTTATAATGTAATATAGTGAAATATTGTTTGAATGAAATTTTATAATATAATATAGTATAAAATTATTTATCATTTTACATTTCATCTTAAACTTTAAAATTAAAAGTTTTTTATTTTTGATGTTTATATTTAGTTAAAAGTTTATTCGTGAAATGAAATAGAATAAAATATAATATTATTCTACCTTTTTAAGAGGAGAGTTTATAAAAAAATAATCCAAGGAAACATTTTTTAACATTATGTTTGTTACCGCTTCATTTCATTTCATTTAATTCCATAAGCTTTTAATTACAGCCAAACAGCCATCAATTACACAACGATTACACAGTAATACTAACAAACAGTTTATTTTTAATATCGTCGGCGCCTTTCGTTTCATCGGAATTGCCTTTCAAACCCTAGACCAGACTCCCCACAATGATTGTCCGAACTCCACCTAACAAGAGGTCTAAAACTTCCGCCGAAAGCCCCCCACGCCCCGCCTCCGATAATCGTCTTGTCATTTACGAGAACCATCCTCTCATTACTTCTCCTCCTCCGGATTCTTCTCTTCCCCCTCCTCCCACGACTTCCGATCACATGCTCTGCACTTATCAATGCCGCCAAATGGTAATAATCCTTCTCAACTTTCTCCAAATCGCCTCCCTTTTCTCTTTGATTTTTGAATTGTTTGCTGTTCTTTTTTTAGGTGAAGTCGGAATTTCTGGACGCCTTGAGAACTGCAGAGAAGCAAGTTCAGGAATATCATTCTAAATTGGAGGCATTGAATGAAAACTTCTTCAAAGTCGGTAGGTTATCGCTTGAAAAAATTTCCTGTAATACGGAACCCTAATTACTGGATGTTGTGAATGGAATCGTTTTACTGGAAAGGCTAAATTCTTGAATTAAGTTTTACCTTTTGGGCAGAAGCTGAGAGGAAGAGATTTCGAGATCAGTTTCTATATACAGAACAAGAACTTGCTGCTGCCAAAGGACGTGAACATGCACTGCAAGAGCAACTTTTGAAGGAGATTAATGATTCCCAATGCAGGTTCAAGAAGCAATTGGAATCACATAGTACACTTGAGGTACACATTGTGGACTTGTTTTCTTTAACGTATGTGTATTTGTTATAACTAAGTTAGATGAGATATGTTGCTTACCTGAGTAGAGTATGCTTGCTACTTTAGGTCAGAGCCTATTGGGCTGATGGTCATTTGGTGTTTAACATTTTGGCTATGGGGCTCTTCTTTGCTAGGAAACTTTTGTAATTTTGTTCATAATTATGGTTGTGCATGATGTGACCAACCATAGTACATGTATTTTAGATGTTCTCCTAGATTCATTGCTTCATAATTTGAGCCAATGAGTGTGGAGATAGAAGCCTCATCGAATTTTTCACGTAGTATGCATATGACCATCATCATGCTGTCATCAAGTAGATTGGTCAATAACCATCAGCGTGATGATTGTAGAAAAAAATTTCATCCATATTTCTTAATTCATCCAGATCTTTGCTATGTACAATATCATGTAGAGATATAGGAAATTGGCATCCTTTAAGTCCTTAACTACCCAAAATTATTATTGTACATATATCCATCATAAGTGAAAAACATTGCCATTCCTAGTGCATTCACCGTTGCCAATACCAGCATAACTATCATTTATGGGTGAAATATTGAGATCTTCAATTACCTTGTCTTTGCTTTCAAAATTCTTACGAGAAAGGTACAAGCATATGAAAATATGATTTAATTTTGTTCTTATGATAAGGTACAAGCATATAAAAATATGAATTTTAATTTTAGTTTCAAGATCTTCATCTACATTGATTATCAAATAGTAGATGAGAGCCTGTAGGTAAATCCTTAGTGTAAAGTATCTAGTTTTTAGTAGTGACAATTGAATATTAAAATTGTACTCTAGTTCTTAATTTTGTGAGACAACCATAATTTTAAGTATTTTTGTTGCCTTTGCTCTTTTTGTTTGTGGCAACCTCTCTCTCTTTTTGTTTCTAACCCACCCCTTTTAAATTTTAATGACCTCTTGGTCCCATTATGATATCAGGTAACACTGGAGAGTGAAAAGAACCTTCGCAAGAATGCTGAGTCCATCGCAGCTTTTGCAGAAGAAAAAGAAAAAGGTTTAGAGAGAAAGCTTAGCCATCTTTCTGAAAGCACAGAAAGGGAGAGAAAACGTCTAAATAATGAGCTTGCGCAGCTAAAAGCAGAATCAAAATTTTCTGTTTCAAAAATAAGGGCAGATGTTAGTAGTTCATGAATTTTGTTTATATTATTACTAAGCACCAGTATTGATAAGACTGACACTTCTATTTTTGGTAGCTTGAGAAAATGGAATTGAGAGCTATAAATGCTGAAAAAGAATCAGAACTTATGAAGGAGCAGTTGGGAGATCTGAAAATGCAACTTGATGAGGTGCATTAATCTTTTATTTTTTTCCTGCTTTGATGACTTGTATATATCTACTAGCAAGCTACTTTAGTTTGGTTTCAAGGGGATGCTCCTTCAAAATCTCATTGGCAATGGTTATGTAATTGATAATTTTTCCATCCTTCTCTTCAGTGTTTGATCCAAAAAATTGAATTGGAAAAGAAATTATCAAGTTCTGCAAACCAAGAATGTTCTTTTGCTGAGAGCAATAATTTGGTTAAACATCTGCAAGAAGAGCTTAGGAATTTTGTAAGTTGGTCTCCTTATTACTCTTATGTTTTTACTTAAGGTTTCTTTTGATGTAGTTGAAAATTTTTGTTGCAATTATCTAGAATGTCTTCGGTTTTGAAGAAGGGACTTGCAACATTCATTTATTGAAATGATTAATATCATTAAAAAAACCATTCTCCTTTAAATTCTTTGAGCAAATTATGTAAATTTTATCTTATGAATGTTGGCTAAGGAGTTCTAGTAATTTTGTTGAATTTCTTTTTGCTTGATTTCTTTGCTCAAAGTTGATAAAATCCAACTCTACAAGTATAGAGGGGATTGAACATAAATAAACCTAATGTATTTTTCAAAGTTGTTTGGTTTTGAGGCTTGTAGATTGTCGACAATGTGAGGCTTTTATTCTTGGTATTCATTTGTTATATACAACTAGATATCCACTCGCTGTAGTTAATAATGCAAAGTTGATTTAAATTTGGACAAAAATTGTTAATAAGATGTGCCAAGGATTGTAGAGTGACCTGGGTTTCAAGTTTTTTGTTCTTGATTTTGTTTTCTTATGCATCATATTCTTTGTTTATTGTTGTTAATCCATTCTTGGAATGTAATGCATTTCGTGTAAGTACAACATTGCATGGAAATATATGATGTTGTACTTTTTGGATTGCTGTTGAATTTCTGAGGACATTGCACTATTGTCCTTCAAGCAACATGTGCAAATACATTGAACAGTTGGAGGGTTCTATTCAAAATAGAGGCATGCAAAATCTTACTCATTCTTGTCTTTTTAAGGAAAACAATAACACCCAATGAAATATGATGAGTTCCTAACAATTTATCGCAAATGAGGAAATTGACAAGCCAACAATCAAAGTAATTCATCAAAATTGTTCTCTCATCCCATTAAGAAAAGGATACTTAATTGTTAGGGGTTTTTTTTGGAAGATTTTATAATACAACCTTAATGTTTGTTGCAAAGTATTATTTTGTAATGTGAGTTGCTTTCTAGCTAGTCATGTAATTTATGTATTATAACGTTTTACCAGGAGTTTGAAGTGAGAGAAGCAAGAAAGTTGAAATCTTCATATGAAGACATTCATCTTTTAAAGGAGAAATTGTTGGAAGAGAAGAGCCGCAGTGAAAGAGCAGAGTCAGAGTTATCTAAGTTCCAAGAACTTGAGCTGAATATGAGGAAGTTGGAGGATGAGTTGTTTTCTTGGAAGTCAATGATTAAAGACATCCCAGATGTGTCAAGTTTTGATGAAATACCTTTTAAGATTGCAACTTTACAAAAGTATAATTTATATTTTGACTTATAATGTCCAGAATCCTTTATTATCCTTTTAATGTTTTTCTAAAATTGTTGTTTGAGTTGAAAGATGGAAAAGGTTATGAATATCCTAATAATTGATAAAATTTTTGTATAACAAGCAAATAGTTATTGCTTTGATGCTGCAACTCCATTATGCTATTACTTAAAGTTAACCGTAGTATTAGAACATAGAAGATACATATAACTTTGTATTTATTTTTCTCTTGATCGGATTTTCTATGGAATGCAGAGAGGTAATTGATTACATGATGAAGATGGGCGAGGCAAATGCACGCTTGAAGCAAATGGAGGTGGCTTTGGAAACAACTCAAATTGCAAAGCAAAATGCTGAAATTGAGGCTACTTTAAGTAAAGAGAAGGCAGAAGTTTTGGTATCAGAGATAAAGCAGATGGAATTGTTGGTAAACTTTAATTGAAATAGAAAGTGCGCTATATATAGTTTTGTATTTCATCTTCCTCTCCTTTTTCTATTCTTAGATTGTTTGGATTGACCCCTTCCTCACAAATGCTTTGTGGAGTTGAAAATGGTCCCCTTTTACATAAAAAAGAACTTTGAAGTAAAATAAATTATTGATGTCGTTTAGAGGAATAGAGTAATCCATATGTAGGAGTGCGTGTAAGGAAGACACTTATGCTAAATTTGCATTCTTCTTATAGCTAGTAGCTACATGAAAGTCCAAAAGGGTGATAGTTTGACTAGGGAGAGAAGACTAGTAATTATGTGTAAATGGAGTGTTCAAAATTTTCTTTTGAATAATTTTTTCTCCTTTGTCCTATTATTTATGTTCCCAGTTTGACTCGGGTTTAGAGCTATAGTACATTGAACATATGCAAGCATTAATAAATTTTATGATTCCAAGAGTTAATGTTGCAATTACAGATCAAAATCAAGTTTCCTTTTTATTGGGTAGAATCTGCAATCACTTTGCTCATCTGTTTTCTTTACTCTAAGAATATCTTTTAATTGCCTTTCCTTTTTTCCCTAAGACCTCTTCCAATCACTTAGCTTTTACTTCCTTCACACCCCCTTCGGCTTGCTGAAAACACATTACTTGTCTTAGTGACATCTCCCTTCTACTATTTATTAATTGCTTTTGGTGCATTTTATGGATGTCTTGTTCTCATCATTTGTATTCAAGGATCTTTTTCTTTACAATAGCAATCATCATCAACTGCTTGGTTCAATAACTTTTAGGTTTTGTTGCATCTTGAGCCAATATCACTCTTGGCTAAGTGCTTCTGATGTTTGAATGTTTCTTCATGCCACTGGTAAATAGAAGATTATTATTATTATTTTTTGCTTGGAAAACTAATCTATAATGACATATGCATGTGTAGAACATATCTCTTGCCTAACTACCATGATCCATATTAAATGTTTGGTACCATCTTTACTTTCATTTCTTTTTGTGTATATTTGTTTCTGTGGGTGTGTGTGTTCCATTGTGTTTCTGTTGCTAGGTTTATAAAGGTATAGCTTGATACTTGCAGATTTCAACAGTTACTCAAGAGAGAGATAGATTGAAGTATGTTGTTAGTGAATTAAAGAGGTCCAATAGTGAGCAAACAGGGGATCAAGCATCCAATGTTGCTCTTCTTCAGGTCTTGGAATTGGGACACTTCTTTTTTCCATTTCCCCCTTCACTTCTCTCCTCAGTTCTAATGATTTTTTTCTCATTATCTTTCTCAATTATGTGCAGGATTGGGAATCAACCCTTACAAAGAAGGAGCATTGTCTTAAAGAATTTGAGAGTAGCTTACGTGAACAAAAGGAAGTGAATAACCGTCAACTTGATGAAATAAAATTGCTCAATGAGAGACTAAATAATGAAGCCAAGAGAATTAAATCATTGGAGAGGGAGGGTGATAGACTTCGTTCAGAGATATCCTTATTGGAGTCCAAGGTAGGCTCAAAAGTATTGTGATAATTGGTGAGATTTTTCATCTTATAATTTGAACTTAATTATAAATTGACTTTCTAGTGTTAATTGCATAATGAGGTTGGTATCAAAAATCTTGTATTTATCGCATCTTGTATGATGTTCGTGTTGATGTAATCACGTCACAATACTTCCGTGTTCCTATATAGATATAGTTTAGTTCTATGGTATACCTCTCTAGACATTGGAATCTCTCCCTTCTTTTTGTTGTTTTATCTATTGAGGGCATAATTTGATACTTGAAAAAAAAATTATAAATAAGTTTGAGGTCATTAATTTGATTACTTATTCATAGCAAGAACGAGTTTTATCAATATTTTAACTTAACTACTTGACTATTTGCTAGTATTTTTTATTATCTCAAGTCATTGATGTAGTTTATTACTTGTAACGTTCACGTCCTAAGGAATTTGTGTGGTCCTTAGAGGTATGTTCTGTTCTCAAGAGACATAAGGACTTCAGTTTCAATTCTAATGGCTTGTTGGATAAAAAATGCTTTACAATTGAATGTTTTAGTTTGAATGCTAATGGCTCGTTGGATAAAAAATGCTTTACAATTGAATGGTTGAAGCTTATCTATGCCTTTTTGGTTAAAGGTTGGGAAGTTCTTCTATGGCTATTAACTAAAGGGCATAATGCCTCATACCTTCTTTTCTCAGAGGCTATAAATTGATGCTATATTGAAATGTGAGACAAAATAATGACTTGTTTTCATAATAAATAATTTAGGATTATACGTTTATATACTGTGGTCAAAGATATGCATATCTCATAATATTATGATCTTATCATAATCAGATCATTTAGATTAGATAGCAGTATCTTGTAGATATATAGTATCTTAGGATTATATTTCCATATCTGTACAGATTTCTATCCTATTATGTAAACCTATTCATGTATATATATATATATACTGCAGTCTCTAATAAAAGATATATAGAGCAAATAAGCTCTAATTCACATATACACCTTAGAGTAGAGACAAAAAAAAAAAAAAAGAAACAATTTCTAAGAATAGAAATTAGTCTCCAAGAATTCTACACTCATATAGGAAAGGAAAACAATCTCCTCGGATTCCACTCTACTAGGAGAAGACAATCTCCTAGGATGCCTCCCTATTAGAACAATCTCTTAGGATCCCATATTCTTTGGAATATCAAGAAATTTACTTTCTTAAAATATCATATGATACTTTCCCTCAAACTAAGGAATAGATGTCTGTTGAGATACTAAAATCTGTAAAGGATGTACATATATCTTGCTCATATTCGGCCAGACATAGCATACTCGGTAAGCATGATCAGTCAATTCATGCATGATCCAAGAGAGTCTCATCTTCAAGCTGCTTATAGGGTGCCACATTACTTGAAAGGTAGTCTAGGAAAAGGAATTTTGTTCAAGAAAAACAATACTCTTGCGCTAGAAGTTTACACCGATGCTGACTATGTAGGTTCCATAATGGATAGAAGATCAACTACAGCAACTGTACGTTTCTTGTAGGAAATTTGGTAACGTGGAGGAGCAAGAAGCAAAATGTGGTGGCAAGGTCATCCACAGAATCATAATTTAGGACTATTGCTGATGGATTGTGTGAACTACTATAGCTGAAGATTATTCTAGATGATTTGAGAGTCAAATGGGACGGCCCTATGAAACTCTATTGTGACAATAAGTCAACCATCAATATTGCTCATAATCCTATACAACACAATAAGACAAAGTATATTGAGATTGATAGACATTTCATTAAAGAAAAATTGGAAGAAGGGTTAGTGTGTATGTCCTATGTTCCATCAGAACGTCAAGTAGCTGATGTTTTAACAAAGAGGCTGAACAGTTCAAGTTTTCATGATCTTGTATACAAGCTGGGAATGGAAGACATCTATTCCTCGGCTTGAGGGGGAGTGTTGAGATACTAAAAGTTGTAAATAGATTATACTTAGTTAGGCTGTAAATAGATAAGATAAGTTTGAAATCCCTTTAATTAAGGGATTACATTAGATAGCTTTAGATAGCTTTCTAGATTTAAATTCCCACTTGTAATGGCCTATATATGGCTGTATACTCCTATCAATTTATGAGAATATAGGAAAATTCTTTCCCACAATGTCTTCCATTCCCAGCCTGGAAGTAATATCATAAATCTTGAACTGTTCACCCCCATTGTTAGAACAATGGCTAGTTGACTTCGTAATAGAGCATGTGATATGCATACAGGTTCTTTCTCCAGTTTATCCTTGATGAAATATCTATCAATCTCAATGTGCTTTGTCTTATCATGTTGAATAGGGTTATAAGCAATAGGTTTAGAGTTGCATTGGACCTTTCCAGATAACTTTCAAGTCTTGTAGAATAATCTTCAACTGTAACAACTCACAAAAGTTTTGAGTAATTACTTAAAACTTTGATTCTGAGGATAATTTAGCCATAACATTTTGTTTCTTGCTCCTCCAAGTCACCAAATTGCCTCCAAAGAAAGTACAATAAATTGTGGTTGATCTTCAGTCCACTATAGATCCTACATAGTACACATCAGTATGGGCTTATAAGGTGAGATGATTATTCCTTTTAAACAAAGTTCTTTTCCTTGGATTTCCTTTTAAGTAATGAAGCTCTCTCTATGTAGCTTTTAAATGGAACTCTCATGGATCATGCATGAATTGATTAATTATACTTATTGAGTATGCTATATTGGGTCAAGTATGAGCAAGCTATATGAGCTTGCCTACTAGTCTTTGGTGCATCTTTCTATCATCAACTCATTCTTCTTTTGCTTCTCCAAGTCTATGATTTGGGTAGAGACCACTTGCTTCAAATCTTTCTATCTCCTTCAAGAGATAAATCACATACTTTAGTTCAGACATGAAAATTCATTGCATAAAATATGCCACCTCAATACCAAATATGGACTTCAATTTCTAAAGCTCCTTTATCTTGAATTTATTGACCAATTGTTACTTCATTTAACCTTTTTCTTTTTCATCATTTCCGTTTATAATAATATCATCATCATATACTAGAAGTACAGTTATTGCCCCTACGACTGCGTGCTTGATGAAGAGAGTGATCAACTTGACTTTGTTTAGATCTTGGCCATTTCATAACTTTAGCAAATCTAGTAAACCATGTTCTAGAAGATTGTTTCAATCCATATAGGCCTTTTTCAACCAACAAATTTTTTTAGTCATGTTTTCTTCAAAGCCTAGTTGAATTTTCATGTCAATTCTTCATCTAGATCTCCATAAAGAAGAAATTCTTCACATCATACTGCAAAGGTTGCTAGTCAAAGTGACTTGCCAAAGATAACAAAATCCTCATAGTATTGACTTTTGCCATTAGGGCAAATGTCACTTTCTATTCAATTCCATATGTTTTGAGTGTACCCTTGAGCTACTAACCATGCTTTATATCTCTCTAGTGATTTGTTGAATTTATATTTCAGTTAGTCCACTATGTTCCTCCCTTTTGGTTTATCAACAATCTCCCATATCCTATGCTTCTCTAATGCATCCTTGTCCTCTATCACTCCATTTCCTTTTTGACAATGCCTCAGAAACAGTATTAGGATTAGAAATGGTATTTAGACTTGCGATGAATTTTTTGTTGGGTGGAGACAAGTGTTTAAGTGATGTATAGGAAGTGGGATTCATTTGTTTCAACTGACTGTGTATGTAAAGGAGGATCAAATCTTAACATGGGCTCATTTCAAGAGTTTGCATTGGATTCCTGGACTTGTTTCAGGGCTGGAACAATTGCTCTTCTTAAATGCACTTCTGAATATTTTGGAAAATCTTGAGTAACATGGATGGACACGAGATTTTTGTGTTTTTGGGAGAAACTAGATTAGATGACAGGAGGGGGATTTTTGTATTTTCTGGGATGCACACATGACTTGAAGCTAAAGACGAGTTTGCGACAGATGCAAGAATGTCAAGTGGCCCCAAAACACCAAAAGATACCATCTTCCATCATTGATGTCTTCTTGAAGATAGGACTTGACAAAATATGGTTTTTCTTCAATGAAAGTGACATTAGATGTGATATATAACTTTCATGATGAAGGGTTATAACACTTGTACCCTTTTTGTGTATGTAACCTAGAGAGACACATTTGATGGTATGGGGATCTAACTTTTCTGTGTGTTGATTGTGAATATACACAAAGGCAGTGCAACCAAATACTCTTCGAGTAAGCCCATTTGAGGTCCTAAAGCTGGGATAATAGATATTAAGGGTTTCCATGTGACTTTTATTGTCTAACACATGTGAGAGAAGTCTATTTACCATACGTGTGGCAATTAGAACTGCCTCTCCCCAATAAAATTTAGGAACATTCCCTTCAAAGAATAGAGCTTGAGTTACATTAGTAAATACCTATTTTTCCTCCCAGCTTCCCCATTTTGTTGAGATGTCAACACAAGATGAGTCATCAATAATTCCTTTTTTGTTTTAAGTAGGGTGACAAAATCTTATTAAAGCAATCCCTAACATTGTCCATCTTAAACTTTTAATCTCAACTCCAAATTGATTTTGAATCTTGTAATGAAAATTAGGAAACCATTGTTTGAGTAAGAAAAGCCATGTAATTTGAGCACAATCATCAATCAAGGAGACAAACCAACGAGCCCCAGGAATATTAGGAACAATAGAGGACCCAAATATCACCATGAATGAAATGAAAAGGATGAGGACTTCGTTTAGTAGTAATAGGAAATGGTATACGAGTATGTTTACCAATTCAGAAATTTCACAATAAAAATTGAGATATCTAATCTTTTGAACAAATGTGAAAACATGAATTTAAAATTATAAAAGATGGATGACCAAGGTGTTAATGGAGTCAAATGACATCTTTATTTGAAGTATCCAGAATGATATGGACAAATTATTCATGACTTTTTATAAGATTCAAGATGACGGAGACTGTTCCTTTCCTTAGCAAGTCTGGTCCTCCTCATCGAATATTGTTTCTAAAGAACACAATAATAAGAGGAGAAATTTTTTTAAGTTTTTGAATAAACACAAGGTTGCTTGATAGTTTTGACACATGAAGAGCATATTTTATACAAAGAGAAGATGGAATATATACACATATTCCTACAATAGTAGCTAACAAACCATTGACCGCTAGAATCTTCCTATTACTAGGGCATGATATGCACATATGAGATAAATGTGTGGAGTGAGTCATATGGTCTGCAGCACCAGAATTAGTTATCCAAGTATCGGCATAATATTTGTCTGAGGTATTCATGTAAACGAAAAATAAGGGCTTACCTGAGAGTGCCAAAGAACCAGCTTTAGAGGACTTCTCAAGAAATCTGAATAAATGCCTCAGTTTCTTAATTTCATAACTACTAAAAGCCCTTTTATTTGAATCTCGAATGATCTCAGATGCACACATATTAGGTTCAAGAAAAAAACAGAAGACTAATGTCCCAAGAAAAATGCCACAATGAAGGCTACTTGAAGAACTCCCAACAAAAAATTTTAGGACTCTGATACCATGATAGAAAATAGAAGGGAGAATGAATTGTCTTCTTACCAAGTGGTTTAGGATCACACATTTATACACACTTTAGAGTAGGGTAAAAAGAAAAAGAAAAATAAACAATCTCTAAGAATAGAAATCAATCTTCTAGGATTTCACACTTTCTAGGAAAGAAAAAGTCTCCTAGGATTCCACTCTCCTATGAGAAGAAGACAGAATTGTAGAATTTCATAGTCTCCTATTAAAGGAGAATAATATCTTAGGATCCCACATTCTTCGGAATATCAAGAAATTGACTTACCTAAAGTGACATATAACTCAGCAAAATGACTTCCTCTTCAAAGAATATAATTGGGAAGAAAAGGTTATACATGCTAGTAAAGATCTTTCTACATAGCCTAGAGAATAATAGCTTGTGACACCATGAGACATACATATCAAAACAGTTCATCTATCTGTTGTATAGATTACCTTCCATGTTTTATACAGTAGATGTAGATGCAAATACTTCCAGTTAGGAACTTACCCTGCATTCAGCTTTCGTGCCAATAATTTTATCTATATATGCAGATTTATGGTCCTCAGGGTTGTGATTAACTCTATAATTTTTTTATTGATATTGACAATAATAGAATTAGTAATAAATCAAAGCTATTCTTTTTTTGTAAGAGTTCATTATATACTGAAGTTAGTCGGAATCATGCTTGTGAGTCATCCAAATGTGTCTTCTTCGTGAATCTAGAAAGGCTTTCATCTGCTTTTCATTTTTTAAAGTCCGCCTGAATTTATGAGTAAAATTTCAGTGGTACTTGTTAGTTTTTTTACGATTAGTACACTCCGTTTATACCCTTTTTCATAGACTATGCCAATACAATCATTATTCTTCCCAGCTTGGTCATGGCGACTACTCTGCTGCAAATACAAAGGTGTTGAGAATGGTTAACACCCTATTAGTTGATGGTGAGGCCAAACAGACTATAGAGGCGTTACAACATGAGTTGCAGAAGACAAAAGAAAAATTACAAGCTGTTGAAGAACTCAAGAGTCAGTCAGGTGTGAAGCAGTTCAATTTGAATAACTATTGTGTGCTTTTCAGGCTCCAAACCTATTTCTCTCTTTGTTTGTTGTAAAATTCAAATTAGTGTTCTAGTTGAATGATAAAGATTGTGCTATGAGCATTTGTTGACCCTTTACTGATATTTAATTCATATTAAAATACCATTTTGCCGAAGGGATGTAGAACATCAAGGATGTGGAAAAACAAATCAATGATTGTGGATGAGAAGATCATATCCTTTTCCCCTCTGATTCTTAAGTAAGGATGATAATCATGAGTACGTTTAGCTACAGATTGGCTATCTGAACTTCACCAAGTATTCATTGGTGTTCTGCAACAGTTTCTTAATCAATACTCTCTTCTCAGTTTAAACTGTAATTGAGAAGGCTAACTTGATTGTCCTGGCCAGAAAGGAAGAGATATTCATACTTTGAAGAGATCAAAACATAAAATTGTGATTGTTTTTCTTCTTAATTGTGCTTGTAGTCTCATGGAGACCTCAATATGTTTTCTGGTTCAGTTGGTGGACTAGGTGATGCTGGGAAGTTGGTAGATTCCTTAATATCTGGGAAAATATTGCAGTTAAAGGAACAGATTGCAACCCTTGAAAAACGTGAAGAGAGGTATGTATCGTATGTAAATTGTCACTAATTTTGCCTTTTCAACTTTGATTGAATTCTGTTGAGATTGAACTTCTAAAATGTCATGCTGAATCAGGTACAAGACTGTTTTTGCTGATAGGATTTCAGTTTTTAGGAGGGCCTGTTGTGAACTTTTTGGTTACAAGGTATATATATTCTTTTTCTACCTGGACTTCAATATGTAATTATGCTGTTGCGAGTGTCGTTTTGGCCTCAAAACATCATTTCCGATTTTTAACTGGAGGGAACTGGCTTGGATATTGATGTGGATGAAGGGAATTGGTTCACTATTTAGCAAATGAGAATGCTTATGATGATCATGATTATGGTTTGAATTTTAGACTTTAAGATACTGAAGTACATAAAGAACTCATGTAAACTAGTAGCATTACATCTATAGTTTAAAATCTGATGATGCTATACTAATATATGTTTTTTATCATCCATAAGAAAAGCATCACATTTTTAATGTTTCTAGTATTCAATACCTATAGGTTCTTAATATAATTCACTCCATGAAAATTGATATGTTAGTGAACATTTAGGAGCACTAAAACTCTTTATCTATTTAGAGTCAGAAATTGTGAACAGGATCGCAAACTCTTATCTATTTAGAGTCAGAATCCTGAACAGGAAGGCAAGAAAAGTTGGAGATTTGATCTGATACCATGGAGCATGACTTAAAAGACTTTAGAACTTGAGAATAAAAGGTGAAAAAATGCCCCTCAACTGGTGAAATTTCTTCAGAATTTAATGGGTTGATAGCTGTTACAGATATCTAAAAATGAGTTAGTACTATTATGTTATATATCCTGTATAGTAATACTTTGTAGATATCCTATATTTGACCAGTTTAAGTTCCTATTTTGGAGTACTACTATTTGCTTGTATTGCCTATTGTTATTAACAGATGTTCAAAAATTAATAACATATTATTTAATTGTATAGTTTCTATTTTACATGAATGAACAGTATCTTAGATGGTCATTAATGAATTATACCATGATGAACCGTATCATCATTTTATTGACATGTTTTCTTTATTTTGAAGTTCTTGTTTTATTTTGCGTTGAAGATTTTTGTTTCATTTCAACTTGAATGTTTGGTGTTATTCCCTTCAGTTTTTTTGTTTCATTTAATCTTGAAGATTTTGCTCAGATTTGCCGTTGAGCATTTTCTTTTTTATAACTTTATGGAGGGGAGGTGTCGACTCATAAATTGATTTCATTATAGACTTCAAGGACTAGTTTGTCATGTCAAAACTCCTCTCAAGTGATACGGATATGAAGTTTGCAACCCTTGTTGTATTGTTTCTTTAGGATTTTGATACTAAGAAAATTCTTACTAGTTTGTTGGATAAATTTCGCTGCTGAGCAGGAAAAGCTGCTTTTAATTTTTTGGGGAATTTCAGTTTTTTTATGTTGATTGGGCATATACAGTTTGTAGGAAAACCTAATTGGAAAGGAACTTGGAAGAATTTTGAAGATGAACTTATGAATGTCTTTATGTGGGTGCTCCTAATTGAGGGGAAGTGTGTAAGAGATTTAGTATTAATTAGTGTTATTATATTATGTATCCCGTATAGGACTATTACTTTGGTATTTTATGTTTGAATATTTAGGTTTCCTATTTTTGAATATGACTAGTAGCCTGTATTTTCCTTCTATTCTAGGCAGATGGGGAAAATCTAGTTAAGAACATGTTATTCTATTTTCTATTTTTCTCTTGAATGATAGCAATTTAGACCTTAGATCACTTTTCTTAAAATCTGAGCTTGCATATCCTTGATCTTGTTTCCAACTCTTTTTCATTTTAAAATACTGTAGGCAAAACTTTAGCTGATGCTTGTATCACATTCTTTGCAGATTGTAATGGATGAACACCAGCGATCTAATGGAATCCCAGTTACTCATTTTACCCTTCAATCTGTTTATGCTCAAAGTGAGGATGAAAAGCTTGAATTTGACTATGAGTCAGGGAATACCAACATTTTGGTAAGACACTAGATTATGCTTCTGCAATGGTGTCTAATACGCTCAAAAATGATTATTACCTCGTGGAACTTGTCATGTTCCAACTATGTGCATAGCTTGTGGAATAAAATCTTTCATGCTGCATGAAGTCCTAGGAGTATTTACTTTTATGGTAGATCATCTGTTATGATTGTGCAACAGGGAGCACCCTGCAAAGATGTATTCTAGCCTGTGTATGTGTTAGTTCCTGTTGTGGGAAAGAATTTTCATATATTCTCATATATTGAATAGGAAGTATACAGCCATATATAGGACATTACAAGTAGGAATTTAAACCTGGAAAGTTATCTAAAGCTATCTAATATAATCCCTTAATTTAAGGGATTTCAAACTGATTCTATCTTATCTATTTATAACCTATCTATATCTTAGTATAATCTATTTACAGCTGTTTAGTATCTCAACACCTGTTGATTGCATTTCTTTTATAAAGCAGGAGCATTTTTTAGTTCTTCTAGACTAGATAAATTTAGTACCATAATAAGAATTTAAATGCAGGAGCATTTTTTTAGTTCTTCTAGACTAGATAAATTTAGTACCATAATAAGAATTTAAATGCTTATTTTTCCTTTTGTCTTGAAATTTTCTACAGTTAAATGGTTACACTTCTCAGCCAGAGATTTCTCGTCAGGTATGAGCAATTGTTGTCCTGCCATTTGCCTTTGCTGGAAACCTAACACGTTGCACACGTGCACTTTCTCCTGCACATCGCAAGGGAATTGGCAATAGCTTTCTGAGAATGTGTAAAACCATATACCATTGTTTCTCTGAATTAGTTTTTTGTGTTATATGAGGAAAAATATGCTGCTAAAATTCAGTCTTGTATATGGATGGAATGATCATGACTGGAAACAATGAAAAGTTTAGCTTCAAGGAAATTAGGTCCTCTGAGAGTGCAAAAGAAAGGATTATGGTCTTCTTTTGCGATTGATTTGGAAATTAGTTTCACCCACTTGTCATACTTGTGGATTTTGACGAGTTCTTTTGAAATATGAACTGAAAAAAGATTAGGAAAGAAAGATAAACTTAGGATTTACATGGTTTATATGTAAAGTATTACATTTACAGACACAAAGATAATAAAGGTTACATCTTTCTTATTAGGCTTACACGAGTTATTATTTATAGAGAGGAATGATATACATATTTGTTAATTATATCTTTGGATTTACAAAATTTTGTCGTCATACTTGGGTTCTTACAATGAAATAATAAATCTTAAGATATTCTCATGTTTCCCTGCAAGTTAAAGAGTATAGATGCTTCAACTTTACAATCAATTAAAGCCAATATATAACTCTTGTTGCTTAGAAACAGATTGTGAACAGATGCCTAAAACTTCTTTTGGGAAGAGATTCATGAAACCAACAATATTGATTTCGGGAAAAGATGTCAAACTAACAGCATACAACTCTTCTTGCTTAAGAAGAGATTTAATGAGATACACAGTTGCAATTGACTCTATATATATAAACTAATACAAAGAAAATGTTTTAATATGAGCTTGTCAGTATAGGATTACAAATACACATACAATGTTAATCAATTAATGCAATGCATTAATTGTTTCAATACATGTAATTAAGTATTTTTGTGATAATTTGAAGAGGGTTCTTAAACATAAAAAAATAGATTAAAGCATTTAAATCCTTAAGGTTTTAAAGTATTTTCACTTCCTAACCTATATATATATATAAAGCTAATAGCTAATATAACTATATTTTGAATTGGGAATAATTTTATCTAAGATTGTAAATATGTATAAAATTTCGATAGATTAAACATGATATATTAAATTATTGCAACATTGTAACATAAATAGTTAATTATTTTGATTTAGTAGTAATTTAAAGATGTTTTTAGGATTCCAAGGTTTTAAATAGTTTTTTAAAGTTGTCTTTTTATAATTTAATCTTAAAATTATATTAAATTCAGCATAAGAAATTCTTTGAGATAAGTTTGTCACATAGAACTATGTGTTTTAAATTATATTAAGATGTGTAATTAAATATTCATTTATGTGATAATTTAAAACAATAAATTTTAGATTACAATTCCTTAATAATACATCTATAATTTTTATGTTAATTTTTTTATTTATATTAATGGTTTACTGAAAATTTTTTCCTATTATTTTAGTGCTTTATTCATTTCATTTCTCATACTTCCAAAATTTTGACTAAAGCAGGACATAATAATATTAAAGAGGGAACTCTCTCGAATAGAAGAACAACATAAATAATTATTGATACTATTACAAAATAATTAAATCTTATATAAATTAAATAATAAGGATAATATAAATTTAAGATAAATTTTATTTATAGAAAATACCATGCAAATAACGCTTTTGCTTCTAGTATGAAATAAAAGAAAGAGTTACGAGAAAAGTAAATGTGGTTCAACCATAAAGGATTACATCTGTGAATGCAAAGACCATATCTTATTTTTAGGTTTGTGTATATTACATGGTACATGAGGCTTATACATAGTTGGTGGGAATATCTCTTGATTTACTGAATGTTATCATCATATTTAAGATTCTACAGTTAATGCAATTTCTAGTAAATCAATGTATAATAACTATAAGTTTTGAAACATTTTAATAGTATCCATCTCAAATGTTGTTTATATGTTTTCTTAGAAATTGCTGCATGATGTTGAATGGTTGAAATAGTGGATGAGTCAAAATTTGTTAGTATCTGTAGTTTTCTTGATTCTTTTGCTAAAGAATTAGAATCTTTACTTTGCTTGATTATTGTCATCTGTTACTGATGCTATTACGAGTTAATCACTCCCATGCTTGAACTTTTGGCACGTCAGCTGATGATTTTCTATCTGCTTTTTGCAGGTTGACATATTTATTCGCAAGATGAATTCAATTCCAGCCTTCACTGCTAACTTGACAGTGGAATCTTTCAACAGACGGACTTTATCTTGATGAAATTTAATAATCTTCACACAGATTATTTTCTGATCAGATGCAGTTTTCCCCGGGGGTGAATGCTTATGTACATGTTAATTTCATCACTTTGGTTAAATGCCATAAACTTTGCATGTAAGATGTAGTTGGACAGATTGCACCAATGGGATGTTTTGAAATCTTAAGTCCTAGAAAAAAAACTTGGTGCACTTTGATATGTCTGAGGTATTATACATATTTCGTTTTTTGTCATTTGTAGGATTCAAGTGTGAACTGTTGGCAAATTTATCGTGGCTCTGTGTATAACTTTGTCAATAGCTGTCTGTTTTTGAGCTGCTACGTAGGTTTTGATTATACATAGTTAAGAAATTTCACATTCGGAGAATTCACTGCGAGCCACGACATCTTATGAAAATTGGATCTCATTTTTTTATCTACACGGCCTGCTTATCGGATGCTTTTGTTAGTTACTATCAAAGTTGTTATGCAAGTGATGCATTGTATGTATTCTTGCGAGTCATACAACTTTGATAATCGACAGAAGGTGGACAATGTTGTGCTCTGTGGTAAATGCGCCTAGTTTTGTTGAGCAAGTATATACATGATTTCTCTTCTGCTATGATGAAGATCTGGTGACAGAAAATGGCCACAACGAGTGAGTGAGAATGGTGAGCATTGTCTTGGTGGTACTACATCAAGGACTGTTGATGGGCAATGATATATGAAGGTTGGTGGCTGAAAAGTGTCCATGTACCGATAGAGTTTTAGCTACCAAGTTTACTTATTTGACTAAATTGAATTCTCTTACCTCCTTTCGTACACAAGGCCTACTTTATAGCTTCAAGTTTCTAGCAATGTAAGTCACATCTAAGAGAGGTTACTTTCAACATTCAATGGCTAGTAGTTAATGGCGGATGCCGTGACTTTTCACTTTCTGACAATACTTTGGTGATCTTTTATCTGGACGATCAGAAAGGTTTTATCACTTGCAACGATTGGTTTTGCCCTTGAGCCTAGTTTCAAGGTTAAATCATACAAATGGATGCAGCTAATGCTGGACGACGTAATGTTCCCTTGAAGATGAGTTCTCTGTGGAAGACTCGTATCTGGCTGTTTATAGCACTTGAATTTACTAGACGCATTCAACCTACCTACCAAAACCATGACAACGTGAGGCAGAAGCGGACATTTATTTAACCATTGGAGGACTTTTAATGAGGAAAAAAAAAATTTATGAGGTCATTAGGATTCAAAACGGTCTGAACTCATTAGAAGTCTGGAATACTACAGTTTGAACTCATTAGAAGTCCAGAATAGTGCGTGATTAATTTTGATATCACAAACAACTTGAGAACTTGTAGCTTGCTTTTTTCCTAATCTTTGATTATTTAAATCCTTTGTCATAAAAAGAAAAGCTTAAAGGTGTAAGCGTCTGTTGTGAGTGAATAATGTCCCGACAAAGGTTTTAGGTTGAAAAATCTGTGAAAACTAAACGAGAGAATTACGAAACGCAATAAATCCTTAAATTACAATCCCAACAATATTTGAGTTGCAGTGCTAGTGGCCTCAACACCACAATTAGCAAACCCTAATCCATGAGATACCCCGAAGGCAATGAGGTTGATACATTCTCCAGTCTTTTTGACATCATCAAAGGGTAGCCTTAAAAGTAAAAGTTGAAAGGGTCTTCACTCTTCTAGTCTTTTTGACATTATCATCACGCACCCATAAAGTTTTACTTTAAGGTGATGCATCGCACCTAAGGGTTCACTTTCTAGTGTAAGAATTGCTGATCCATACAAACTATGAGTAACTAAAATTTAGGATCTTCATTTTCCACGCTTATGAGGATTTTTTTTTTTACTATTTATCAACAAATCAACGGTAATTTATTTTCACTTCTATTTTTCTGTTGTGATTTTTAACTTTAGGTTTTTTTTTTCTAAATAAAAATAACAATAAGTTTGATTGTTAATATTAATGCAGTGACATTTTATTCAATAAGTAAAAATTATATATAAATTAATATATATTTTAATTATTTCTTTTTCTCGTAGATCATTTAGAAACAATCTCTTAATTAGGGATAAGACTACGTACTATTACACCTTCTCAGACCCTGTGTATTAATAAGATTTATACCGAGTGTTGTTGTTATTATAATTATTAAAACTAATTTCTTTTAAAATTTGTACATTTTAAGATATTTGAAACTTGAAATATGATTATTAAATAATTATTAAACTTAAAATATTTTATTTTTAAAATTAAAATTTAAAGTGATCATAAAATTAAATTTAAAATAAATAATTTAATTATATTAATTATAACTCTTATTCGTTATTAATATTAAATAATTAAATAAATATATATTTAGTCTTTGTTTTTGTAGAAAAAAAAACTAGTTATGACAAACAAAAATAGAAAACCAAAACTAGTTATTGTAGGTGATGCAAATACAGGTATTACAACTAAATCTTTAAATTTATACACCAAAGTTTAGTAAAATAGGCTTATTAATATTTAAAGGAGTGAAAGTTTAAAACTTTGGTGTATATTTGAGAAAATTTGGGCCCTTGATCACAATTCTGTGGACTTGAAAGTGAGCATTGATGCTATGCATCTTGAAGGGAGGACTCAAGAATAGTATCATTTATACATTAAAAAAAAGATTGGCTAAGGAACCATTAAGGTAGGGGAGTTTGTGTTACCATTCTCCTAAGGATCCAGTGAAATATTTTAAGGAGTTGAAGAATGAAGGATCAATACAAGAGTATTTTGTAAACTTTGAACTATATTAAAATAGACCATTATTACCTTAATTGTACCTGGTGGATTTTTCAAAAGCGCTTAAGTAAGTCTGAATTAGAATTAAAAATGAAACTGTTGAGTCCTTGGGCATTTCAACAAGCGATGCACTCACTAAAGAGTAAGAAGTAGTGGTGTCTGTTAATGTAACTCTTTATAAAATTCAGGTGGGAACTCGCTCACCTAACAATGTGTGAACATTCGGGGGAAGCTCAGTCACTTCGTATAATGAACAACTAAAAACGCTGATATCGTTAGGCTGGTACCTACTCTTGTAGCCGTGGACCTTGATTGATTTCTGTTAGAATGAGTGGACCACAAAGGACATTTAATAAAGGGAGAGCGGTGCAATTGGTTGCTGTCTTTTGTATGTAGAGATAGAACGATACAAAACTTTGAAGACAGAACAGAACAAAAATTAGAGACAATGAGACGTTTGATTGTGATAGACAAAACAGATAAAATTGTCTCTGTCTCGATGACAGAAATGTATTTAGTTGCACTTGACAGAATCTAAAAACAGTTTCAATGGCTAAAATATCACTGCAGTATAATATGATTGGAAATATGTAGTTCATTGATTATTTAAAATGAATGATTTGTATTAGTAAAAAAGTTAACAAATAATAACAATAAGAAATTAATTTCGTATACTACTACTACTACTACTAATAATAATAATAATAAATAGAAGAAGAAGAGGAAAAAAATTAATAATAATAAAGAATTTAATAATCACAATAAAAATAAGAAAATTAATTATGAATAATAACGATTATAAAAATAATAATAAATCTATTTTGTATAATAATAATAATAATAATAATAATAATAATAATAAGTACAAAATTTACAATAATAATTAATGATAACAGCAATAGTAATAAATAATAATAATAATAACAAAATTGTTAATAATAATATTATTAATAATAATAAGATAATTAATTTCATATAAGAAAATTAATAATTAAAATAAAAATAATAGGTACAAAATTTATAATAATAATAATAATAAGATAATTAATTTCGTATAATAAAATTAATAATAATAAGTAGAAAATT
>JANSVA010000005.1:18104737-18119362 GCA_025504915.1 Erythroxylum reticulatum | reverse complement strand
ATGATGATGATGATGATGATGATGATGAGTTTAATAATATAATTAAGAATAAAAAATTGCTTATGTGGAGGAAGGGGTATTTCTGGAAGTTGTTTATGTGTTTTGTTTCGGAGACGGGGACAAGAAATCTTGTACCACAGTCTTGGAAGGAACAAAAAACTTCTTTCTTTGTGCTCTGAAGTCGGAACAAAAATAGGTAAGGACAGCAAGCAAATACTGCCAAACACAAAATTTTTGTGTCCCTGTCATTTGTCTCTACTAACGGAGACATCAACCAAACGTTGTGTAAGAGTCCTGTTTTTAATGTAGCAAAAGATATTCACCTAGGAAGAGATACAAGAGAATAACTTTATCTCTTCGTTATGAAAAAGGAAGAGGCAGTGAGAACAAAACAGGAAGATATAACTTTTAGAAATAGTGGTGATCAAGCAATCCTTAATGTGTTATAGAAAGAGCAGTAGATGAAGGAAAATAGATGAAATGATGGTGATAGGTATCACGAAAAGAAAATCTTACACATGTTGATTGACAATAAAACAATATTGCAATTTTATTGATTAAGAGAGGAAAGTGAGAAGTGAACATTTTGCCACCTCTTAAAATCATTGTAGGAGGTGGTCACAAATTGGAATGCTATTAGATTTGTCTTAGTTTCACATGGACAATATAATGTTAAACAATTTTGTCATTTCTCATGAAGTTGCATAATTATTAATTATATTTTTTCAATAACTTATCAGTTAAGTTACGTAATTTAATCCGGATAAAGACAATAAAGTGACTCAATAAATGATTTAAATCAATGGTTTCAAGTTCGTGTGAAATGGATCTTAATCAGTGTAGACAGGACCCATATTGGTCTTGTGATGGAAAGCTTGATATAGATGCTATATATAAAGGTTAAGATCTCCCGCAGTTGCTCATATATCAATCGTAAGTACAAGGATTCTTTGATCCGTTAAGAGAGCTTACATTTTAAGAAAACTGTATAAAGACCTTACCTGAATCCCAGTGAGTAGTACCCGTGAAGACGACGGTGGATTGATACTCGTTTCAGCTTCAGAAAGCTCGTTTGAAGTTACAGAGACCGAAATTAGGTATTTTCCACATTTCTTTGTTTCTTGCCCTTTCATGTTTGATCTGGGATATCTAACTAAGGTACCGTTACGTATTAAACGTGGTATCAAAGCGGTGACATGATTGGGTGGTTAAAAACGAAGATTTTTTTTGTTTTTCTCCATAAGGTTTTCGGAGAGCTAACTTCAGTTTCTCAAAAAATTTCTTGCTTTTTATTGCATTAAAGTGGTATAAATGTGTTTAACTTTGAGAAATGGGGTAAAAAGAGTCCGGAAGCACAAAAATTGACCCGAAACTTTCTAGAAATTGCCCTTTTTTTGTGAGGGTACACCTCATCATCAAGCAAGTTTATCAGTGAATAGTGCGCACGGTCTTGCACTTGCATCCTTTGGTAGGCCCGTTTGCACATTGCCACGTATGCATCGCATGCGCCAAACTTGTACTTCGCGCGTCTGAAGCGACGCATGCTCATCACGTACCTTCCACTACACACGCGGCTGACGTTAGCAGTATGAAATTTCTACAGTATTTAAAAACCACACAAAAATTTCAGATTTCTCGTAAGGTTGCCTCGTGATATATTGCCTCAGTTTTTGAGTCTTGAAAATTCATAAAGTGAGTTATTTCCACTTTTTGTATTTATTAAATTATTAATAAATTAAAGCTTAACTCTATAAAAGGAATTAAGGCTTTTTGAATCTGATTTTGAGTGAATTTTCATGCTTCGGATACCACCTGAGGGAGATACTTCAAGTTTTTATGTCTTGGGTTTTATGCTTAGTAACCCCTTGGCTTATCAATTTATGAATCTAATTTTCAATAGTCGCATTAAGCACTTGCTGACTAGCTAATGGAGTATCTGATTAAGGTTCTTCCACAATACAATAGTTCATATCCAAGATAAAGCCAAATAAAGGAAGGAGTAACTGATCGTTGATGGCAATAAAGAGGCAGAAGTAATATCTATAAGGAATGTATGTACTAAACCTTGCTGCAAGGTTCATTTTGATTTTTACACGACACACTTTACATGTGATCTTTGTATCAATTTGGAACAAAGGAGGTTGAAAGGTTCATTTTGATTTTTACATGACACACTTTACATGTGATCTTTGTATCAATTTGGAACAAAAAAGGTTGAAAGGTTCATTTTGATTTTTACACGACACACTTTATATGTGATCTTTTTATCAATTTGGAACAAAGAAGGTTGAAGTATTTAATGCTTCTATTAAACAGTTGTTGTTTAATGCAAAACAAAATGGTATAACTTTCTTGTCACATGGTTTGTATAGAATGTGTCTTACCTCGAACTAGATATATGCTTCTTCATATCTTGTTGAGCAAGTCATGAAAAGAAGAACCCTGATGAATGAAAAGTCATACATGGTGTGGCATAAAAGTTTAAGCCACATTTCCAAAATTGGGGTTGAGAGATTGATTAAGGAAAGCATTCTCTTAATTCTAGATTATGATGATGTAGAAACATGTGCTAATTATTGTAGGGGTAAGTTGACTTATAAGGAAAAAGGGTTAACTTCTGCTTCTAACTCATTTAGTCTAATACATACGGATATCAGAAGACCTTATACAGTTGCATTATGCAATTCTAAATGTATTCTGAAAGTTGAGAACCAATTGGGAAAATTCACCAAGATAGTTAAATTTGACTATAAAGGAGAATATCATGGCAAACATTGTGTTTTAGGACTTGAAAATGTCCGTTTTGTCAGATATATGGAATTAGTTAGAATAGTGACTTAATTCACTAAGCCTAGTAGTTTTGAGCAAAATGATGTATTGCCGAAAGACATAATTGCACCCTAAAGGACTTGTAAAAGTTAATGCAGAACAGGATTATTCTGATTGATTTTCTAAAAGTTTGAAAACTCATCCTTGCACATATTTATATATGGGACTGCCCTACTGAGGTAATAAATCCTTATAAAGAAAAATTGTGTGCTAATTCTACTCATTTCTATTTAGTAAGATATCTCTACCATTTTAAGGCTACAACTTTTATTATATAGAAGGAGGGACTAGAATAGTGAAATCACAAGCAACTAAGTTTCTAGAATATGATGTCTATGATGATGGTGGGCCTGTTGACCTTTTGGATGATAGTAGAGCGGATACAATAGTTATCATGTATCCGCCACTCATACAATTAGATCCGATAGATTTAGGTCTCTGTACCATGCCTATATAGGAACAAGAATCCATATCTGTACACAAAGTGGCTCCTAGGGGTACAAGATCTAATGTAGTTAGGTAAATCCACCAGAGTGAGACGACTTGCTATCCCATTTGATTACATAGTCTATCAAATGTATAGGACTATGATATTAGACAATTTTTTTGGTAAGTATATTAGGCATGTTTTGAATATAGTTAGTTTTACATAAGTTATTTTTAGACCCAATGCAGATGTGTGGTGGGATGCAATGAATGACGAGATATAACCCATAAAGCATAGTAAGGTCTGGGAGCTAGTTGATTTGCAACGGAACTACAAACTCGTCAGTTTAAATGAAGTTTTAGACCTAAAAGATTTCAGGATAAAGCTCAGCGATTTATAGGCTTACTTAGTTACCTAAAAGTTCACTTAGGGAGTAACGTTGACTTTATTTTACCTTTTTCTTGTATCCTAGTAGGATACATTTTGAGTAATTATGACAATTACAGCTCATGATGATATAGAGTTACATCAGATGGCTGTCAAAACTGCTTTCTTTTCAAGATCCAGATAGAACCGACATGGATTGCACATTAAGCAGATCAATATATAGTTTATATCAAACCTCCTAAAAGTGATATTTTACATTTGATAAGGTTTGGCCTCTTTTGACTTCACGAAAAATAAAGTTAAAAAGATGCTTGTACTATGAGGTCAGGGGGAGCAAAATTATCTTCGTATTACTATATGTGGTTGATATATTACTCACGTCAAATTACTTGACCATGTTATATAAGGTTAAGCAACTTTTGGTTAAGAACTTTGACTTGAAGGACCTTGGTGTAGCATCTTTTGTCCTAGGTATTCAGATTCGCCGGGACAGATCTTAACACTCATCAGGCCTCTAATAGAATGCATACATTGAGTATGTGTTACAAAGATTTAATACGGTTAACAGTAAACCTGTAATAACACATATCTCTCATAGTGAGAGACAATCTTTGGCATAGTATCCAAAAAATAAAGTAAAGAGAGAGCTTATAGGTAATGATTCGTATACTAGTATGGTTGATAGCCTGATTTATGCTTAGCTATGTACTAAGCAAGACATTGCATTCACCATTTGACTATTTGGTCAATATCTGGTTAACCCAGGTGTAGACCATTGGAATGTAGTTAAGCGAGTGTTGAGATACTAAAGGTAACAAAGGATTATATGTTGACATATAACACATTCAATAGACTAAACCTGATAGAGAATTCATATTCAGATTTTAACCATGTGTTTGGATGATCGAAAGTTCACCTAAGATTACAGTTTTAAGTTTGCAGATGGTACAATATCGTGGAAGAGTGTCAAGTAGACACAAGAGACTTCCTCGATCATGCATGCAGAGTGCATGCTATAGAGCTGCTTCACAAATGATTTAGCTCAAAACTAAATTTCTGAGTTGTCTATAGTTAATTTAGTGGCTAGACTTATTTGGTTGTACTGTGGTAATCTTCTTGCTGTGTTGTTTAATAACAACAAAGAATATCATAGAGTCTTAGCATTTAAAGGTCAATTATTTGGCCATAAAGGTGTTGATAAAAAAAAGGTGACATTAAGCTTTGGAGCATTTAAAGACTGAAGAAAAGTTAGTAGATCCTTTAACTAAAGAACTTCACCCACATGTGTTTGAAATACAAGTATATAATATGGGTGTTTTGAAATCCTTAGACACTGTTAGTTACGGGATCGTTATGTTTGATCCATGTACATTTGTACATTTAATGTATATGATGGTATGATGATTCATCAATAATGATGATCATCATTTATCCTCGATAATACATCACTACAAGAAAAATAGAGTTTAGCGACATAAATTACTGACATAATTCGTACACATTCCATCGGTAAGCTTATTTAGCGATGGAATTTACTAAAAAAAGGCGTCAGAAATACGATCATAGGTAAATTTACTGACGGAAATTCTTTATATTGTCGATAAATTTACCAATTAAAATTTTGTATACCATTGGTAAAATTACTGACGGTAATTTTGTTCGGTCGGTAAATTTACCAAAGAAGAAAATTACTAACGGATTTGGTTATTCCGTTGGTAATTACCTATGGGAAAAGAATTTCCGTCGGTAAATCTAATATATTTTACCAATAAACTTTTTTTCTGTCGGTAAATTTGCTAAAACTATTTTTTTTAAAATTTACCTGCAAAGTATTTAGTTTCTTTATAAGCTACCATGGAGAGAACTTTGGTAAATCTCTTCGTAACAATTGTAACACTTATTATATTCTGGTTCTTGTGGAAAGTTAAGAAAATAAAGAAGGATGTGACTCCACTGCCACCAGATCCTCAGGGATTGCCAACAGTTAGATACCTTCGATTTCTTGGCCAAGATATTCATCGAAATTTCACAGAATTGACTAGTGTCTATGGACCCATCTACAAGCTTTTCCTCGGTAATAAACTATGTCTCGTGGTTAGCTCTCTGAACTTGGTCAGAGAAGTTATTTGAGATCAAGACAAAATCTTTGTGAACCGCAACCCACCGCTCACTGCTAGAATTAGCTCTTTGGGTGCAAATGACATAGCTTGGAGCCCCTATGGTTCTAAATGGAGAAAGATGCGCATGGTCTTTTTTTGTGACATTTTAAGTAACAAAAACATTATTGTTATGGTCTAAGAAAACAAGAGATTAAGAAGACTATAAAGCCTGTGTATGGTAAGATTGGACAGCCTTCAGATATACTCCTATGCTTGCAAGGTTAGACTTACAAGGCTTGGAGAGGAAGGCAAAGAAAATCTCTGTTGGAGTTGAAAATTTTCTTAATTCTATAATATGCACGCCTTGTACTTTGCTTTTAGCGTTAACCCACTTCCTCTGCTCTTGTCCTACGGCTTCATTCCTGGGGCTAGCCGAAGGACTTCTTGCACAACTTTGAAGCTTTTTGACCTTATAGTCAAGCTGTTTTTTATCTCTAAGCAGACTTTCATACTAAACTGCAGTAGATGTCTCATAAAAATTATCCATTTTATACTATAATCATATTATAATATAATCTGTAAGTTATATCATATTTCAAGTAAAAGAATTGAAATAATGAAATTCATACTAAAAAAGAACTGAAACCATTTTTTTAAAGAACAGACATTTTATCAAACACCTTATATGCATCAGAAATTTATCCCAACATCATAACTAAAATCAATTCTTTTCCCTTCTATCACTAACATTTATACCTTAAATTTGTTTTCCAATCTCAAAATATACAAATAAATGAAAGTAATCAAATACCCAAATTAACTTTCATCCAATATACGAAAAAATACATGACAGTAGTTGCAAAAATGTCTCCATCGAAGGACACGATGACAATGGCCGGAGAAGACAACACCGACGGGCAGAAAAGGAGTCCACAATAGAGAAACTATAGAGAAGAAAGCCAAAGAGGAGACGTAGGAAGAAGGAAGAAGAAGGCGCAGGTAGGGGGAGATGTCGGGTGAGTTTAAATTTAAAAAGATTTTACCGATAGACATTTCCGTAGGTAAACTCAAATGTTTTTTATTCCGCCAATAATTCCCACCTTTTTACTGACGGATATCTTATATCGTCGCTAAATTCTTTACTGACGGAAATCTTGTACCGTCGCTAAAGTCCATCACAAAATTACCAGGATGATGTCCCTCCATATTTAGCGATGGATATTAGTACCGTCGCTAAATGAAAATTTTTCCGTCAATTTTACCTACGGAAATGGATTTTTTGTCGGCAATTTGTAACATTATTTTTCGTCGGTAGTTTTTTGTCGCTAATTCTTGCTTGTCTTGTAGTGCATGTTATCATATATTGTCATAATACATATAAAATTCTTAAGATTTGTGTCGATCTTAAGCATTTAAAGGTCATTGGGCGTATATACAGATTGACCTTAAGCCTATGTCATTTAGACGCATACAGTTTTATACAGATATCCATGAAGTTTGACATGACATAGAGGGATATAAGTTTTTAATCCCATAAAGATTCTCTAATACATTTTAGCATTCAGTTAAAGAACATAAATGATTTCTCTAATGCAGTTTAACATTTGGTGAGAGGAAATAAGTTTTTTCTAATGTTGTTTAGCATTCAGTGAGAGAAACAAGATTTCTCTAATGTAACTTAGCATATGCGGTTTAGCATAAAGTTGGAAAAATCAAGACCTACAAACAAAGATGATATAATTTAGATTATAAAGGTATTATCCTAGTTTGCCACAGTCTATTTTTTCTTTCATGTTAGTGAGGTATTAGGTATACGTGAATGTATTGGATCTGTGTCGTACATGACACATACATTTAATACTTTTCAATATCGAAAGCCTTGTAGGACAGGAAGATGGGCTTTCATTATCTTTGGATCAAATGTTTTGTTTTTAAACCTAGTCGATTAATTTAATTCAGTAACATGACTTAACCGAGTTTTTAAACTTGAGTCAAAATTGCAATTATTGCTTGTCCAAGAGAGAGAATGTTGGACAATTTTAGAATTTCTCAAAAAAGTTGGACAACTATTAATTGCATTTTTTGATTTTTCAATCACTTATCGGTTAAGTTACGTAATTTGATTCTGATAAAGATAATCAAGTGGTTCAATAAATGATCTAAATCAATGAGTCGAAATCTGTGTGAGAAATGGATATCAATCAGTATAGACTAAACTCATATTAGTCTTGGCATGAGAAAGCCCAATATAGATGCTATATATAAAGGTTAAAGTCTCCTGCAGTTGCTTATATATTAATCGTAAGCATAAGGATTCTATGACCCGTTAAGAGAGCTTACGTTTTGAGAAAACTGTAGAAAGACCTTACTTGTATATCGGTGAGTAGTTCCCGCGAAGACGGCGGTAGATTCACGTTTATTTAACCTTCAAAAAGCTTGTTTGAAGTTATGGAGACCAAAATCATGTATTTTTTACATCTCTTCATTTCTTGCCCTTTTACGTTCAATTCGAGATACGTAATTAAGGTACCGTTATATATTATATATAATATTTACATTTTTTGGTTCTTCGGGAGGTTATGATGTAGTCATTGGTGTATGCATTTCGATAGACTCTACTTTCATGTCTCCCAACTCGAGAGACATACACAAGAAAAAGTTTCTTTCAGATTTGGAAGAAACATTTAACATAGTAGGTAACTTTCCTGTTAGAATTGCCCAAGGGGCGGTGCTCATCTTAATTTTGTTCATGCTGTGGGTATATTTATGTAAATAACTTGTAAAACAAGTTATTGCGCAATATTAGGTGATTAGAATGAGTTTTAATTGTGAATGAATATAATAAACTGAAAAAAAATATTGTTATTATTTGATGTTATGTGACTTGGTGGTCTCATGTAAGGGCGAATCAAGTACAGCTTTCACGTGAAGCATGTACAAATCCTTTGAAGAATGGGAATGGCATTTGACCTACTTGTCCAAAAAAAAAGAAAAGTTAAACGGAGCATGGCATTCCTCAAAAGTCGGCAAGCCAATAAAGATGCAGACATTATGAATACATGAAGACGAATTCAAAAGCCAAAACCATGAGATAGAAATACCCTCGTGGATTCCATTACTAAAGTATCAACGATCCGACACGTACCTACAAACATATTCTGTATCTTTTACTTCTTTTCTTAAGCTAGAGAAAAAGGATGGGAAAGTGAGTGGCTATTACATACATATGTAAGGATTGCCCACTACCCAACCACCAACTTATGTCAGACCTTTTTGACCATCTCCATGCACCAAAAACAGTATCCCAGTCTTAGTACTTTGCACCAGAGCCATATGGTCCAAATCTTGCTTTTCAGTGCTACTTTTTGACTTGGGGATTATCCACCAAGGACTCCAGCATCACACATGTAGAAAATCTAGGGCTCACCGGTATCAAGCCAATTCTCCTGCAAATAAGGATATCTCTTTATGGATTGAAAATGGGACAAATTAGCATCTAGATACGTATGACTTTTCCCCCCACCCACTACATTCAATTAGCTTTCCGATTCTGGACTCATTTCGTGCTTACTTTTAATGTGAAAAGCAAATATTGTGCGTTTGTTATTTTTCCACGATCAACGTAACAAACAATACACTACGTACTCTAAGCACGAAGCACAGCAGGCCCCTCAACCCCTTCTAATTAAAGTCAAAACCATGCATATGAAGAATTTAAAAAGTCCTCTTTTCATTAAGCAAATGACCCATCTCGAAGCCTTCACAAATGGAGCTTATAACATACTTATCCTTTGCAGAAGTTTTCCAGAACAGATTTGGGTATCTTTACCACTGAGTTTTTTTTTTTCAGGGAAATTTGATTGAAGTCAAAAGTAACTACATATAAAACCCTTTTTTAAAATTTTCTATTGATATATTCAATGGAAATAACTACAAAGTGAGAGTATCATAAATCATAGCACAATAAAGTGTTCTAAAATCATTTATAGTTATTAGAATTGACACAAAGTATCCCAAATTAAATGCTACTTCCACAACTTATTTTTTATCGAAGAATTTGCATTTATTCACCAGATAAAGACAAAGAAAAACAAACTTTCATTGGCAACTTGATCCTAAAATATAGGGAGAGATGTACATATGTCTTCAGCAATTTGATGAGAAACTCATAGTGGTTGTGTCACCTTCCAATTTCATTCTAAAGCCTCATTTTGTGATTCAAAAAGGTTGGGGTCCCTTGATATAAGAATTACACTTGTCTAACTATCATAGAACCAATGATGAAGTGTGTATCTCTGCAATTATCAAAAGAATGACTATACAATGGATTTACGTGGCAATCTTTAATTGGATATTTTTGATGTTACAAAAGGTTAAAATACAACAAGTAAATGAATTTAGGTGGCAAAAGAGGTCCGCTTGGGACCATTAATATTTTTTGTCTCCATCTTGTCTCCCTCTTTGTCCTGAGAAGCCCTTTCAATTTGTAAGCACAAACATAGAAATAACAGACATGAAATGTGGTGTTTGTGCTTAGGGTTGGCATGCACTATGTAGCATTGACTTCTCTCGCCGTCAGACCAATGAGCTTCCTTCACATGCACAAACTTGAGGTATTTGGTAAGATTAATGATCCAATCTAAGCGCACTGTAATTGTGTGATTTTAGGAAATGATTACCATTACTATCATATTTAATTAGAGATCAATATGAGAAAAGAACGTACAATTTCTAACGTTACGTGAAGGTATAAGAAGATATGATAAATCGCATAGGTTTGAAATATTGTTCGTTTTATGCGTTATAATTAATCAAATGATTGTACTTTAGTAACCTAATAATTTAAAGATAATATTTATCTTATAGATATTTAGATGTATGTGGTAAAATCTATGAGATAAATTAAATATTTATTGTAATTAAAATTATTATGAAATCATAGTTTTGTGATTCATATGATGCTAATGTATTATCCCTAATTTGTTTTCAATTATTCTTTTATTGAGATTGGACATTAATTAAGTGTAAAAAGACTAGCACATATTATTTTTTCTTTCTTATAAAAGAAGTAATCGATCTTATAAATTAAAATACATAGAAATTTAAACAAATATATATATGTTTGTTAGAAAAGAAGTTAGCTGAAATGATCCTATATGAGAATTCCATTTGGTACATTACTTGTGCATTTATAGAAGTTCTCTTTATTATGGTTGTATAAGTGATTGTACAATCATACAGAGATTGTTATATTTGATACAAGTTATGACTTATTGTATTCAAAAATAGCTCAGTTGGTAGTCATTGAATGAAGCATGAAATATATAGATCAGGTAGTTAAGTAATCATTGTAAGATTTATTACTCTAAAGTAATTAAGGAAAATGCTTTATTATTCTTGATTAATATTGGTTTAGAAAGTTTTTGGAAAAGGTGGAATGACACTATAAAAAATAGTTTACAATTGTTATTAATAAATCAATTGCTAATAATGGAAAACTAATATGATTAAACTCAAATAGAATAAACATTAATTCCATATTTTATGTCTTAACTTAATAATGTATGATGAAATGATTAAATTATTAAAAAAATTATGTATGAAAATATTTGTCAAAACCAATTTCACATTCCTAAATATTTAGGTGGTCGTGATATGTAGCTAGATGTTAATATTGATCTATTGATATAAATTGTTTAATTACAGAAAAAAGATGAATAAAATAAGTTTAATTTATCTAATTCTAAACATAATATAGAGTTATAATTTATATATTTTTTAAACATATTTGAGAACCTAATATGTCACATATACAGATCAGGTTAAAGAGAGAAAAGATGTTTTAACCAAATTCGACTTGATTGTAAAATTTGAGAATCTTTATGATTAAATATGAGATATTTAATAAATAAAGATCGATATGAGATATTAAATCTTATTTTGGGCCTAATTGGCATTTAATTGAAATTAATTGTAATTCTAATTAATTTTTATTTGAAAATAAATTTTTATTTCAATTAAATTACTAAAAGTCCAATCCCTATTATAAATATACTTTGGTTATAAAGGAGCTAGCACTGTTTATTTAACCTTCTCTACACTAATTGTAAAGTTATCTTAATACGTTATGGGGATACTCTAGAGGCCAGAAACGTGCATGACCAGATGGTTGAGATCAGTCAATTTTAAAAATAGTTTGAGGGAAAAGACAAGAAAATGATCAAACTTTACAATAAGGTATAGATTACGATTTTTGTTTTATTATATTTTGTACATTAATCATATTATAGAATTTAAGTGATCATGGTTTTTGAAAAATTAAACAAATTATGTAACTTGATTACATGCTTGATTGTTATTGATACTAATTTTGGAATTAAAATTGTTGCATAATCCTAATACTAAAATTAGATTTGGATATGATTTAATGTTTTTATACACTACTAAAATAATTTTAGAAACTATATGTCTTAACCGCAATATTCAAATCATATTAATTTTTGATTAAGTTCTAAAAAATAATAAGATGAAAAACCTACTTACACCAAAAGAATAGACCACAACCTTTATTTATTCGTTTTGGGTTTTTGAAACCTAACTCAAGGTACCATAACCTTAGGTTACCACAACAAGGTTACAATTGCTTGAGTTTTGTTGTTAGTGGTTGGCAATTTAAGATTGTATCACAGATGATGAGTTTGTCTTTTGTTCTAGATGAGGGAATTGTTGAAGGCTGGTCTTGAACTGGTGGTCGAAATTACTGAAAATGTTGGTTACTTGAGAGAATGATGCCAACGGTTGAGGCTGGCATTGTTGAGGCGAGATGTAGATTTTAGTGGTTGGTGGAAAGAAAAGGTGATATTAGTAGTAATTGTTGCAGTCTGAGATGGTCACCGACGAAGATGGAGTAGTTGTTGGTAGTGAAGAGCACTTATGGTAGTTTTTGAGAGGCGTCTATTTCAAGGGTAAGGAAGCCTGTTAAGACTGGTGGTAGGATAAAACTAACATTAGTCAACAGAGGAGGCAGCTTATCTCACAGTTGGTAGTGGCAAGAAAAAGTAGTTGCCGAGGCTGTAAACTGGAACATGGTGACGCTGGTGACTAAGCTGTAGGCGGTGTTAGTTGTTACCTTAAAGAAGACGTCAACGGCTTATTGGAGACGGTGACTTTGAATTTTGGATTTAGGGTTTTCTTTTTAGACGAAGGAGGATGTTTTAGGAAGTAGGATAGTATAATATTTTATGTATAATATAGGAATATTCTAGTATTGGGTTTTAACTTGTTTGGAAATTGGTTTATGTTGAATCTAATTTAAAACAAGTAAAAATCTCAATATATTTCTGAATTGGAATAACTTTATTCTAAATAGAATTAAAAATACTTTAAATTCAAAATTAATTATAAAACTAAATTAATTAATTTTCTTAATATGATTAAGATCAATAATTAAATTGATTCCTAATTAAATTCTAAAAAATTGTTTCTATGATTAGAATTATTTATGTTTCAATTAAACTGGAATTAATTAACAAGATTCTTCAAAATTAAGCGAAGTTTTTTTTAAGTAGTTAAGAAAGTATTTTGTAATTAAATTTTATTTATTTAGGTAATTATTATTCTATTTATTCAGAAATAATTTTGTTATAATTTGAATAATAATTTCTTGATTTATCATAAAAGGTTTTTTAGTATTTCGAAAGACGTTCTCATTTATTAATTAAGAAAAATGAGCTTTCTTATAGTTTTTTAATTTATTAGAGAATGATTTCCTAATTAATTAAGTGTTAATCTCTAAATAAATAAACAAATGACTTTCTTAATTAAATTTAAAAATGTTTTAGTTCATTATGAAAATAGTTTCCTTTTAATATTAGAAAATAGTTCTTCGATTACAGAAAAGTTATTTCTAATTATATTAGAAATAGTTTTCTAATTGAATTAGACTATCTTACGTGTTGAATTTTTTGAAAAAGAAATTTCTCTAAATAATATCAAGTAGGAATAGTAATTTATTAAAAATTTATTTTCAATTAATTTTATTGAAGAACTCAAGATGTTTGGAAATAGGTTTCAATTGAATTTGAAAATTGTTTTCAAATCACATCAATTTTTATTTGGAATATGAATTTAATTCATTTAAGAATCAATGATTTAAATATAATTTAAATTATAAAGATCAACTACTAGAATCAAATAAGATTTTATCTTTCATATATATAACTTGATTATATTGACATGGGAAATTGCATGGTATTAATACATGTTTGATATATTTTGACGCATTTTTAAATACATGTTTTATATGTAGGATATGTTACATGTATTTTTTTGTTTAATGAGACCAACAGAAATTAAATCCTTATTTAATTAAGTACACATTGAGAACATGATTGATACTTTCTATTATTTAAAAATAAAATTATAATTTTGCTTATTGTAAGACTTGTTTATTACTCAAAGCTCCTTTAACCTAAATATGTTTTATCTTAAGCGACAGGTCCTACTTATCTAAACTTGTTTGATTTGGATGAGTTTACTTATGATCATATGAATTTTAAAGTTGAGTTAGGAATAGAATATAAGATATGTTTTGTCAAAAGTTGTCACCTAATAGATGTAGAAGTCACATGAGATGTGATTGATAAAGATATTATCTACCTAATTTAAGTTTTGTTAGTCTGTTGAGTTGTTGGACACCGAAATTTTTTTTCTAATTTTTGTGATTTGTTATTTAGCTTTTTTATTTAGGTTTTGGTTGATTATTCTATTTTCTGATTATTTTTGAACGTAGTCTTTTATTTAGTGACATAAATAGAGATTAGAAATTGATGGAAGGATTTGAATTAAGTTAGAATTAATATGGGAAGGTTAGAAGTAAGTTAG
>JANSVA010000005.1:18084812-18104637 GCA_025504915.1 Erythroxylum reticulatum | reverse complement strand
AGGAGCTTAAGTATAGATTGACGAGTGCACCGATTTTGATTTTGCCTTCGGGTAATGATGGATACATAGTGTATAGTGATGCCTTGAGGAAGGGATTAGGTTGTGTGTTGATGCAGAGAGAAAAGGTTTTTTTTTAATGTTTCTAGGTAATTAAAGCCTTATGAGATGAACTATCCTACGTATGATTTGGAATTGGCTGCCATAATTTTTGCATTGAAGATTTGGAGACATTACTTGTATGGAGTCACTACCAAGATGTTTATAGACCACAAGAGTCTTAAGTATTTGATGAGCCAAAAGGAGTTGAACTTGAGACAAAGAAGATAGTTAGAATTATTAAAGGATTATGACTTGATGATAGATTACCACCCGGGGAAAGCCAATGTAGTAACAGATGCACTGAGTAGGAAGTCCACTATGGCACATGTGGAGACAGTGTACCTTCCTTTTCTAAAGAAATTAGCCAGACTTAATGTGACATTGAAGCAAGTCGAGCATGACTATATGTTGGCTAATTTTAGAGTGAGGCCAATATTGAATGAGAAGATTAAGGAGTTGCAGGAGCAAGATGAATCTTTGAGCAGGCTTAGAGAAGAGATTAGAAGTGGTAAAGCTTCTGGAATAGAGATCAGACAAGATGGATTGATGGTGGTAGGTAACCGACTGTGTATTCCAGATATATGGGAATTGAAAGGAGAGATTTTAGGTGAGGCACACAATGCACCTTATGCTATGCACACAGGAAGTACGAGAATGTATAGAGATTTGAAAGAGCATGCAGAATATGCTAAAAGATGCTTAGTGTGTCAGCAAGTTAAAGCTTAACACCAAGCACCTTCAGGCAAACTTGAACCTCTACCGATTCCAGAATGGAAATGGGAGGAGATTACGATGGACTTCTTGATGGGATTGCCGAGGACTAATAGGAAGCATGATGCAATATGGGTGATTGTGGATAGGCTAACCAAGTCCGCACATTTTGTGCCAATTAAGCAGACAGATTCTTCAAATACTTTGACCAAGAAATACATAGATGAGATAATCAAGCTTCATGGGATTCCAAGCTCTATAGTTTTAGATAGAGACCCCAAGTTCACCTCCAGATTTTGGAAAAGCTTACAGGAGGCTTTAGGAACTAAGTTACATTTTAGTACAACTTTCCATCCACAGACTGATGGTTAATCAAAAAGAACAGTACATACATTGGAGGCAATGTTAAGAGCTTGTGTTATAGACTTCAAAGGTGCACGAGATGATCATTTAGCTTTAATTGAGTTTGCTTATAATAATTCCTATCACTCAGGAATTCAGATGGCACCTTATGAAGCTTTATATGGTAGGAGGTGCAAAACTCCTATTTGTTAGGAAGAGGAAGGTGAAAGGAGACTTGTAGGACCTGAATTGGTACAAGTCATAGGTGATAAGATTAAATTGGTGAAATAAAGACTTAAAGTAGCTCAAGACAGAATGAAGAGCTATACGGATGCATATAGAAAAGAGATGAAATTTGAAGTTGGAGACAAAGTGTTTCTTAGAACTTCTCCACAGAAAAGGGTTTTGAGATTTGGTAAGTAGGGCAAGCTTAGTCCAAGATACATAGGCCTATATGAGATCATTGAGAAGATTGGGCTTTTAGCCTATAAGTTAGCTTTGCCACCGGAATTATCTAAGATACACAACGTCTTTCATGTATCGATGCTGAGGAAGTATCGATCGGATCCTTCACATATAGTTCAACCTTCTAAAGTTCAGTTAAAGGAAGATTTGACCTATGAAGAACAACCAATAGAGGTCTTAGATTCGAAGGAAAAAGTATTGAGAAATAAGATTGTGAAGATGGTTAAAGTCTCACGAAAGAACCATTCGACGGAGGAGGCAACATGGGAGCCTTTGGAAGCAATGAAAGAGAAGTATCCACACCTTTTGGTGGACTCAGGTAAGAATTTCGAGGACGAAATTCTTTGAGGGGGGTGGGAGAATTGTTGGACCCCAATTTTTTTTTTAATTTTTGTGATTTGTTATTTAGCTTTTTATTTAGGTTTTGGTTGATTATTCCATTTTCTGATTATTTTTAAACAAAGTCATTCATTTAGTGGCATAAACAGAGATTAGAAATTGATGGAAGGATTTGAATTAAGTTTGAATTAATATGGGAAGGTTAGAAGTAAGTTAGCTTAAAGGAGTTAGTAGATGGATTAAATGAAAGAAGGGGCAAAATGGGAAGGATAAGGTAAATGAATGGTAAAATGGGGGAAAGACCATTAAAATGGTTTTGTATTAGAAGAAGAGAGAAGTTTCATGAGAATCAAAGAGAAAGAAGAGAGAAATGAAATTAGGAGAGAAGAAGAGAAGTTTTGGTGAAAAAAAAAGAGAAGAGAAATCGAGTTTGTTAAGGTAGGTTAACCATCTTTTTCTTTCTTTATTAAAGAAATGAGTTATATTGAGCATGAAGGAGTTAGAGAGCAAAGAGGTTTTGTGGGAACAAGATGAATTAAGGGAACCCAATTGATTTTAGGATTTCTAAACTAGATCTTAAGTTTTCTAACGTGGATGGACTATGGGTAGGTTAGATTTGAGTTTCATTTATGTTTATTGTGATTCTATGATTTTTAAAGTTATAAATTTTATTGGAATGTTGGTTTTGAATGGAACCTTGGTTGTGTTAGGAAACCAAGGGAATCCTACCCAAAAGTAGGGGGAAAGGCAAGCTTGACTTGGATTTCCGCAAGCCTATTAGGTGGGTAATGTATTTATAATTATTGTGTAATTGGGAAAATTCTTGCCTATGTGTGTGTATATGGTTTTGCTTAAAATTTATATGCATGAAATTGAAATAATTGTGAATACTTGAAATGTATGATGTGTTGTGGTTATGTTATACCTTAAAAAAGGTTATAACATTTGAAATTGAATGAAAAGAAGAAAACGCATAAAAATATAAGAATATGGTAAAATGAAAGAAGCATGAGAGTGTAAATTGTGATTGACTAAATTGAGCATAAATTTGATTGTGCTTGGGCAAAAGAAGAACCGTTTTGTAGTCACGTGCATGTCGACATAAAGCCTTCTCTCGACTGCCCGCTTGTGGCACATGAAATTCAAAAAGTAGATTCGTTTTATTCACGGAGTAAACTTCGGTTTCTCTGTTTTGCTCACGGAACCCTCGACCCTTATGTTGTGCATTGCATCTTGAGATGTTCAAGTATGGTGCATAATAAAGTGTTATGTTTAATGGCTGAAGGTTATGTTGTGTATTAAGTTTGAGTTATATTGATCAATGTTTAAATTGCTTGAATAAAGTACGAATGCTAGTATTGCTAAACATACATATACATATGCTTGATTATGTGACCAATTGTCAATGGCTATATATATATATATAAATATATATATATATTAGCCACTAAGTCATGTAGCTCACCTCATTATTCCCTCCTCAGGTGTAGATCGAGAAGATAAGTGATCCTTGCAAGGCATTTGGGCAAATTCTAGGATAGTAGTTTTTGTCACTAAGTTAGTTTGTTCACTTTTGGGATAGCTTCTTAAGCATGTAAACATCGAGCATCCTGTATATGTTGTATTTTGGGGTTAAGCTCTTGTTCAAAGTATATTGATGTAATTAAGTGATGTATGAGTTTCTATTGCTTGGGCAAACGAGTTAAACAAAAACTGAAAAGTCTCCAGGCATATGTGCATTTCTTTGGTAGATGTGCAGTTCTTGATCTAAGCCTTTCATAGGTGTAGAAGTTGTGTGCTGACTTCTAGGGAAAACTAGACTAATTGAGGCTAAATTAGTTAAAGTTGTCCTATGAAAAGTTGTAGTTTAATTGTCCAACTTTCCATCATCATATAGTATAGAAAATTTGAACTTCGGAGTCGAAAGTTATGGTCTTTATAAAGGGGAAGATGTATCGCTCGTAAATATGTATCGTCTGTAATGACATCATTTCGTTTATAAGGGTGCATTGTCTATAAAGATGCATCATTTGTAAAGATATATCGTTTGTAAAGACGTATCGTTTGCGATGATGTCATTCGTCTTAAGAGATGCATCTTCTGTAAAGATGTATCGTCTATAAAGACGAATCGTCTGTGATGACCTCATATCATCTGTGATGATGTCATTCGTCTTAAGAGATGCATCATCTGTAAAGATATATCGTTTGTAAAGATGTATCGTTTGTAAAGACGTATCGTCTGTGATGACGTTATATCGTCTATGATGGCGTCATTTTTCTTAAGAGATGCATCGTCTGTAAAGATGTCTTATCTGTGATGACTTCATATGGTCTATAGAGTTGTATCGTCTATAAAAACACATCGTCTTAAGACTTTGCTTCGTCTTAAGTTGACCCCGCTTCGTCTTAAGACTTTGATTCGTCTTGAGTTGACCCCGCATCGTCTTAAGACTTTGCTTCGTCTTAAGTTAACCCTGCATCGTCTTAAGACTTTGTTTCGACTTAAGTTGACTCTGCTTCATTTTAAGACTTTTGTTTCGTCTGTCTTTCGTTTCGTCTGTTCTTTTATTTCATTTGCCCTCTTCGTTTCGTCTGTCTTTTGTTTTGTCTGTTTCTGCTTTTATGACTGAGACTTCTTCCTCTGTTTACTATTCATCTAATACCATCGTCTGGTCCTTTTTTTTTTACTCTTTAGACGATAGATTTTGTCTTCAAGGTCTTCATGAAAGTGGTAGATCTTGAAGCCCTCTTTTAAGTTACCCAAAAGAACACCCAAATCCGATAACCATAATGAGAGTTATTCAAGTGTCCCCAAAATAGGTTTAGTATAGTTGAGGACAAGTACTGTTTTTTGTCAAATGTCTCTGAATGTTTAGGTTCAAAAAATGGGATCCAACATGACTGACTTAAGATCAATTAAATTTAAATGGGATCCTAATCCATTAGAGAGATTAGAGTAGTTTTTCAAATAGTTGTGAAGGTTATTCTTTATAATCAAATAGTAGGAGTAACCAAATAAATGACTGAAGTCCTAATCTTATTTAGTTATCATGGTAGATAACTAACTATTTTCTTTTCTTACATTTATATTTTGTTTTGATTAATTACCTTTATTTAGTATAGAGGATACTAAGTTTTAGTGAATCGAGTTTATTGGACATAACTTAGGTTTAAGAGAGTTCTTAAATTTAGATAAAAAAGTTGTATTTTCATTATACAATTTTCTCTTAATAACTGTTGAGGATTTGATGATTAAAGTTTTAGAGATATTTCAAAATGATATAGATGACAAAATGTAATAACATAACCTTTAGCCTATTGGCTAGGAGTTTGGTAGTTATCTTCTATAATGTATTACAACATGCTATTAGTCTGTAATCCTTCTAAGAAGTTGAGTTGCTAATTTTAAGGACTAGAAAAATATTAGTTTTACTCCAAAATATGAGGAGCTTCCCATTTTAGAAGAATCCTATGATAACTTTACAAACTTAAGGTTTTATGGTATTCTAAGTCTTTTGGAAGAATAGAGCATTTTCCCCATTAGGACCTAGGGCTTTATTTTGCATTAAGGCTAAAAACTATTTCTTATATTTCATTAGTAGGGAGTTGAGAAGCTAAGAGGAAGAATTGAGCCTTATTGATGATTCGAGGAACAATCTTTCTAATTTCTGAAATTAAGGAGGAGTTACTAGAGGAAGTCCTCAGGAAGCAAATGAAAATCTCAAAAACACTTTGTGACAGATGAGGTTGTTCTTTAAGTTTATTCCCATTTGGAAGGGTGATAGAAGAGATAATATTATGGTTCCTTTTGGATAAGAGGACTCTATTAGAATTGGTGTCATGTTCTTTACCTTTGCTTTTTACTTAGGAAGGGAACAATGAATTTCCAGAGAAGCATTGTAAGCTCCAAGGGCTATTTTTCATTAATAATGAACATAGGATTATCAGGGAAATTAGAGATGCTTTGCTGGCATATGTTTAGGTTTTCCTTGCTAGGTTAAGGCCCTTCTTAGTGCAATATCCCATAGAGTTAAGGAGCTTTTTAAGTTCAGCTTTTAATTCCATTAGTTTCTTGTAACAGTTATATGTCTCAAAACTAGAAAATTCCAGGCTTATTCCCTTCTTGACAACTTCATGGAAATCATCAGCATAGGTAAGGAAATAAAAATTTTTGAATGGAGAGCATCTTTTAGTATGAATGGGATAGGTGAGTGGCTAGACACCCTATAGCGACTAAATATGGCCTTGCTATTGGGAAACTTCTCTAACCAAAGTGTTGTGCCCAAAATAAGTTTTAAAATATCTAGGTTATTCTACTCGTAAGTATATGAGGTAGTAATAGCTAATTACTAAGGATTCTCTCTCACGGAGGTGAAATTGGTTCACTTAAATTGACCTTAAACAAAAATAAAAATAAACACAATCCTAAACACTTTATCCCAATTTGCTGAGTAAAAGCTTTAAAGGAAATCACAAAATTAACATGAAAAGTAAATGGAATTAATTGGGAGCAAAAACAAATAGATTAATCAAAGTGAAAAACTCTTAAGAATTAATTTCACTAATTTGACGTCCAATGTGTGATTAAAGGGAAATGATTGGATAGTTGTCTTACTAAAATTATCAATTGGGTTCTAAAACCAATTCAAATAACAAACTAATCTAATTTTGTATTCAACAAGTTTATCATCCAAATTAATTATTAAACCCAACCAATAATTACCATTTAAGTTAATATATTTCTAATTCTTAACTTAAGCGTCTATAATTTCTCATTCTATATTAAATTTCTCCTCTCAGTCTTTCATTTAACACTAAAATGATGTAAATTTTGATCATGCTATTACATTCATTTAATTTAGAAACTATAACAACATAAGACAATAACCTAATCCCTCAATCATGTATATTTGACTAAAATAGCTACATTAATCCTCAAGAAAAAGAGATCATCCCATCACAAAAATAACAAGATTCAGCATCTTCATATACTTCAATCCTATCTTAATCAGTATAAGAGAAATATTAAAGCAACAAACCAAGTAAATAACCAAAATAAACCATCAAAAGTTAACATAGTATGGGCCGGTTAAGCTATAAAATAATAAATCCAGTAAAATAACAAAGAAACAATGCAACAGATAAGGAACATAATAAGCAAACAAATATTAAATGAGGGAGTTGCGGTGATCTCTTGCTCCTCTCAAGCTTCCTGCATTAGCTCTCACTTTCTGCTTTTGCTTGGTCCTCACAGAAATGATCGAAGGCTCACACTGTTTTTACCTTGTTGTTGGGTTTCTCTCTACTCACCCGACTCTCTCTATTTTTACGTCTCTTCTCCCCTCTTTCTCTATCTATTCTCTATCTCTCAATATCTCAATGTGTGATAATAAAATGTAGAAAGTGTGTCCTGCCACTAGCCTATATTCTTTCTATTTGTAGTGTCATGTTAAGTTTAGGTTTTCATGCTTTCAACCTGCGTATTTCATGTAATAAAATGATGATTTAAATGAAAATGTTGTCCAATGTGCAAGAGGAGTATCACCTGGCCTTCTCTCCCCCTTGAGTGGCCTCTCATGGGTGTGATTTAACATGTCACACGGGTGTGACATGTTAGCAAGGTTGCTAGTGAGAACATAAGGCAATATGGTGAGAATGTGAGGCATGGCAGTTGGTACTGTAAAGTGTGGTAGCTGGTGATATGAAGAAAGATGTAGCTGGAATTATGAGCACGTATGGTAGTTAGATGGTGTTGGCATCACCGTAAAGCATGGCAGCTGTTGAGGTAAGAGCATGGCTGCTGGTGCAAGCCGTGAGAAGGTAGCTGGAAACATGCATGGTGTTATCAATATAAGGATCATAGACGAAAGCTAGGTGAGAGGGTCATCGTGGTTGTCAAGAAGCATGATGGGAACTTGCTGGATAAGAAGATCACCATGAGAAGGCATGAGCTAAAGTGAGTGTGACATGCAATTAACTTAACGTGTCACAACCATTTTTATGTAAAATTCTTCTTGTTTTTCATGCCACATTCACAAAATTCTCCATTTAACGTTCATGCAACATTCACACTATTTCCATCCAATTCATCTCACATTTGGATCAAAACACAAGAATTTGTAACCCAAATCAAGATATGAAAGCGATTAAAAGTATAGACACAACAAATTCCCCTATACTTAAACAATGCTTTTCCCTAAGCAAAATAAAAAACACTAGACTATAAAAGCACAAACAATGAAAATAATGATTTTCTCAATTAATAATCAAAGATATTAACAGTTAATTTAACAAACATAACCTAAGAACTTGAAACTCATAGTATTGCATGAACAAGCTATTCTCTACATACTTAGCCAAAATTAACAAGTATTCAACTTAAAGACTATTAACAAGTATGATAGACACTCAATTCACTTTCCACCCTCTCAATCATTCAAGGATAGGATATATTCACTCATTATTCATTTCATGTAAAGCATCTACCATACGCTTGCTTACTAATCTAATCTCCACCACTCATATCAATCCCAAACATCAATCCGAAGATCTTTATTTTGGTTATAATAGGGTCAGGCTAAGGGTAGGAAAAAGGAAAATTGCAGTTTAAAACCAAAGAATTAATTGAGAATTTAAAGTAATATAGAAAAACGAAGCATAGAACACTTAATTCTTTCCTATTAATTTAACAAGATTAGCACTCCTAATCCCCTTCTCTTTTTACCTCTCCCTTTTCTTGTCATTTCAGTTTATCTTCTCTTCCTTCCTTTTCTTTTCTATTTCTCTTTTTCTTACTATTTAATTTATTTTTTCTTTCTTTCTTTCCTTCTTTTTGATTTTTGATTGATTTTTTTAAAATTTAGAACAAGATAAGTTTAGAAGAGGAAAAATGTAGAAGAAAGATACAAATTATTACAACCCTACCCATCCTTAACTCAAAAGCTAACTATATGCTATGGTTCTCCCACACTTATTCTGTAAACCCGATTACACCCTTTTAAATGCTCAACTTGCCCTTATGGTAGGTGTAATAAAGAGGATAAACAATCAAAGTCAAGGCTCATATTTTGGGTTTAAAGAAAGAAAATGTTTCATTTAAGCTCAATAGGGCTTACTAAGGGGTGACATTATGGTAGCTTTTTAAGTTAACGGGATAAATCCTAATTGATTTCATCATTTCAATATTTGCATAAGATTATGTGACCTCAACTAGTATTTATAAGTAAGTTCTATAGTTCCCTAATCATGAAAGAACACTCTTAGCAAAGAATACTTGAATTTGGTGTTGAATATTTAAAAAGACTCAAATTCTTACCAAATTAAGATGGCATTAATTTATCACAACAAACTAATGTCATTTTAATCAAAATCCAGGTTAATCAGTCTAAGCATGTAGGTAAACTCATTCACTCATATTATGCATTTCTAATCTCGATCAAGTTCATTAAGTGACTATGCATCTCTAACTATTAAATATAATAAACACGATAACAAACATATTTTTTAAATAATAATCCCCAACAGTTAAATTTCACACTATTCTTGATGTGATACAAAAACGTAAAAGATGAGTCTAAGAAAAAAGACAAAAATTAACACAAGCAACGACAAATATTAAAAACTAAAAGACATTAATCTAAAAAAACAACAAAAGAAAAGGATAGAAATACAATACGAATATGGGGGTGATCAATGCATTGATTTGGTATGGAACATAGTGTACTACTTCCAGGAATAAAGAACAACTACAAGGAAAATAGATAGCAGAGATGGAAGAGTAGGCCTATTCACACAAAGAAAACAAACTAAGTTAAGGTTCACTAAGAAAAATAATAACAAATAGATGATTGAAAAACAAACAAAAATTAAATGGGTTGCTTCCTTATTGTCTTGTAACTAGACACCTCAATGGTCATGCTCAAGGTAGGTAGCTCAAAGTGATTGATTCCATCATTTTCTCCTTTCCATTCGACTCTGTCACCACAAAATTTTCAAACACTTCATGAGTTGCATCCGCTAACAATTGGCAACATTCATCACTCTCTTAATCCAAGTCCAACTTCTTTTCTTCTTCTTCCTACAAGGCAAAATCAAAATCGGCAGCATTAACTTGATTAACAAAAGAATAGTCTTTAGGAATAGTAAAAGTAAGAATAAGTTCAACATTAAAGATTGAAAATTCTACTATTTCTTCCAAGATGGTTATGGTCAATTTCCTATTCTTCACCATAATCAAAGTGCTAGCGGTGGCCATAAAAGGCCTCCCTAAGAGTGTGAAGTGCTCCTTTTCTTTCTTATTCACTTCTCTCATGTCTAGGACAACAAAGTCTACGGCAACAATCTATCCTTTAGCTGTCACTAACATGTCTTCCATTATTTCTTTTGGATAATTTATTGACCAATCAGCTAATTGCAAACACATGTTCGTAGGTCTTAAGAGTCCTAGATCCAATTTCTTATAAATAGAGTAAGGCGTAATATTTATGCTTGCTCCAAGATTATGCCTACCTTATTCTCATTACCATTACCCATCGATACTTTTATGATAAAATGTCATGGGTCTTTCAATTTGGGGGGTAAATGCTACTGCAGAATTGCACTTGTTACTTCTGAAACCAGCACCTTTTTTTTAGGCTCAAACTTTCATTTCTTGGTGCTTAGTTCCTTGAAAAACTTGACATAAGTCAAAATGTTCCTAATCACATCTAACAAGGGCAGATTAACATTGACCTTAGAAAGCATGCCATATAGATAAAAAAAATTGCTCATCTTGTTTTAATTCCTTAAGGCATCTTGGATATGGAATTGGTGGTCGATAAGGATTTGTCTCCTTCTGCATACTTGGTGTCATACTTAAGTTATTTACCCTTTTGAATGTAACTTGAAGAGTTTCTTCTATTTTTTTTCTCATTCTGCTCATCTTCTTCTTTGATGAGGCTCTCCTTCTCTCAATTATCAGCATCAGATAGCTTAGAAGGAAACTCAACTTGATTATCAATCAATTTACCACTTCTTATAATAGTAATTGCTTAGGCTTGTTAAGGTTGACTAGGAAAATTTTCCTTTTGATTTTTATAAGTTTAAATCTCAATCCTTTTGACAAATGCTTCCAAGGATTTGAATCTCTTATTGTTCGTTTCTTGATTTTGAGTTATTACCTGAATGAACGCATTTGGGCTTTTCTCCAATGAAGGCTTTTTCGGTATGTTTTCACTTAAGGATTGCCCTTGAAAATAGTTTGACCTCTGAAAATTTTGGTACTATAGTTAGGGTTGCAATAGTGGGTTGTTGGTCTTCCATAAAAAATTGGGGCAATTTCTCTAACAGTTATTATAGATGTTTGAATACGGATCACTTCTCACTCTTTATTGAAAATCGTTAAGTGAGTTCACTTATTCTTCTCCATCTATAAAAGGTTTGCAAGAATACGAACAAATATTCGCTATATGACCAAAAGTCCCACATATACCATATACCCCTTGAGTTGGAATGTTTTGGGGTAGTCTTGTAGTTAACACCTTTACATGCCTTGTTAACTTAGCTAACTACTTAGCTAATTTTTGATTCAAGCTCACTCCATAAACTTAAGCTCTTCTTCCCCTCATGCACTTTTGTTTAGAATTGCCCCCCAATATTTTGAAGATTTTGTATATTTCTTTGACCGTTTTGTCTCCAACTCCTCCTCCTGCATTATCCACAAGGTATTGACACTACTGCGTCAATCCATCATAAAAGAATTGATTTTCCATATGAAGTAGAAAATGATGGTGTGGGCATTAGATTACCAAGAGTTTAAAGTGTTCCCACACCTCATAAAATGACTCTCCCTCTATTTGAGTAAAAGTAGCTATCTTCATCTGTAACTCAGAAGTCTATTGATGGGAATAAAAATTTCCCATGAATTTGTTGTATACCTTCTTCCATATAGTCAATGAACCAGGTGGAAGGGGCACGATCCTTCAATGTATATACGAAGAATCTGATTATGAGTTGATCTTTGTTTAAGCCATCCAATGGAAAGGTTTGGAGAGTGGTATAAAATTCTCGAATGTAGTTCAAAGGGTCTTTGTTGGGATTCCCATAAAAAGATGACAACATGATATAGTGGATACTCTTTAATTCATAATTTTTAGCTGCCTCTCCCAAACGTATACATAAAGTGGCAGTGTCAATTACGGGTCTAGCATACTCCTTCATCACTAACTACCTTTCACCCATCTTTTGGTTATCAACTTGATCTTCATACTTAGGTTCCTTGCGATCATCTTCAACACCCCTTTGAGGTCTTCGTATTCGATGTACATTATCAATAAAAGGGATGAGTTCTCTATCTACAAATCTCCTTCCTAGCATAAACTAATTGAGTGCACTTCCTAGAGTCCTCCTACTTAGCTTAAGCTAACAAAAGCAATGCTAAATTAATAACAAAACACGTAATAAAACAAGTTAATAAAATAAGAAAGTACTAAATTAATAAGGAAAATTAACAATCCACGTTAATAAAATAACATAATAAAACATGTACGCATAAACAAACATAAACTATCAAAATCACTTTAATAAACAAAAAAAATCAAAATTAATTCAAGGTTAAAACACAAAACACCTCCCCAGCAAGGGTGCCAAATATTTGTTGTGCCTAAAATAAGTTCTAAAATACCTAGGTTATCTTACTCACAAGTATACGACGTAGTTATAGTTGATTATCTACAGTCGTCTCACACGGAGGTGATATTGGTTTTCTTAAATTAACCTTGAACAAAAATAAAAATAGATGCAATCCTAAACACTTTATCTTGATTTATTGAGTAAAGGCTTTAAAGGAAATCACAAAAGTAAACTGAAAAGTAAACAAAATTAATTGGGAGCAAAAATAAATAGATTAATTGAAATGAAAACTCTTGAGAATTAATTTCACTAATTTTATCTCCTATACATGATTAAGGAGAAATGATTAGATAGTTGTCTTACTAAAATTGCTAATTGGGTTCTAAAATCAATTCAAATAACAAACTAATTTAACTTTCATATTCAATAAGTTTATTATCCAAATTAATTATTAAACCAAACTAATAATTACCGCTTAAGTTAATATATTTCTAATTCTTAACCTAAGTGTTTATAGCTTCTCGTTCAATATTAAATTTCTCCTCCAAATCCTTCGTTTAATACTAAAATGATGTAAAGTTTGATCATGCTATTACATCCATTTAATTTAGAAATTATAGCAATATAGGACAACAACCTATTCCCTTAATCATGTATATTTGGCTAAAATAGCTATATTAAACCTCAAGAAAAAGAGATTAGCCCATCACGGAAATAACAAGATTCATCATCTTCATGTATTTTAATCCCATCTTGATCAGTTTAAGATAAGTATTAAAGCAACAAACTAAGTAAATAATCAAAATAAACTATCAAAATTTCACAGAGTATGGGTCGGTTAAGCTACAAAATAATGAATCCAGTAAAATAAAAAAGAAACAATGCAATAGATATATAAGGAACATAATAAGCAAACAAAGATAAGATGAGGAAGTTGCAGTGATCTCCTGCTCCTCTCAAGTTTCCTGCATTTGTTTTTGCTTTCTGCTTCTGCTTGGTCCTAAATGGTCAAAAGCTAATACTATTTTAACCTTATTTTTGGGTTTCTCTCTGCTCACCTGACTCTCTCTGTTTTTACATCTCTTCTCCCCTTTTTCTCTATCTATTCTCTATCTCTCAATCTTTTGATGTGTGAGAATAAAATGAAAAAAGTGTGTCCTACCGCCAGTCTCTATTCTTTCTATTTGTAGTATCATGTCCGGTTTAGGTTTTCATTCTTTCAACCTGCAAATGCCACATAATAATGATGATTTAAAGGAAAATGTTGTCCGATGTGTATGAGGAGTGTCACCTGGCCTTCTTACCCCGTGAGTGGCCTCTTACAAATGTAAGAAGGCCTCACGGATGTGACTTAACATGTCACACCTGTGAGAAGCAAGGCTACTAGTGAGAACGTGAGGCGTGACATTTGATAGCATAAAGCACAATAGCTGGTGAGATGAAGAAGCATGCAACTAACACTGTGTGCATGCGTAGGAGTTGCACGGTGTTGACATCACCATGAAGCATGGCAGTTGGCGAGATGAGATCATGGCAGCTAGTGCAGACTGTGAGAAGGCAATTGGAAACATGCATGGTGTTGTCAACGTGAGAATCATGGATGGGAGCTAGGTGAGAAGGTCACTGTGGCTGTTAAAAAACATGATGGGAGTTGTTTGGATGAGAAGATCAATGTGAGAAGGCATGAGCTAAAGTGAATGTGACATGTAATTAATATGTGTGACCTTGTAATTAAGTGTTTGACCATGCAATTAACGTGTCATACCAATTTTCATACAAAATTGTTTTTTTTTTCATGCCACAATCCCAAAATTCTCCATTTAATATTCATACAACATTCACACCATTTCCATTCAATTCATCTCACTATTGGATCAAAATGCAAGAATTTGTAACTCAAATCAAGATATGAAAGCAATTAAAAGCAATAGAAACTAGACACAAAATAAAGTTAGTTTAATAGGACCCTATTTGACTTCTTCCTCATAATCCATACCCTTCTTATTTGTTGGACCTTGTAAAGTAATTTCCTTTACCTTTTAGATTAGTGACTTCAATATTAGTAGTGCATGACTTGAAGTCAATGCAAGTAGAATTATTGCACCTTTGTCCTTTAACCTTACATGTAAATAAGGTAGCATTAAAGCCCAAGAATCAACCAAGGGGGATTAACATAATTATAAAAATCCCTTAGTGAGTTCCAAAGTGAAGCTCTTTAGAAAACATAATTGGATGCATACATATAAGAGATCATTAAATGAGCAAATCCATACACTATGACATTAAGATATATACATTGATTAGTGATCGAATAGTTCATAATAGTAATTTTCCTATAGTCATAACCTATGACAATTTTTTCATTATAGTGCTCACTATGGTTAGAAATGATATTCCAGCTTTTCCAAGGAACCAAAGGCTTTTACATTTCTCTGCTTTTAGTTTACTCTTTAAATGGACAAGGATACAAGGCTTTATTGTTTTGATGTAGTGAAAAATAGCTTGTTGCTTAATAAGGCTATTAAGGCCTCTAATGTTCCATATAATAATCATTATTTGGAAAAGGGTGAGCTAGAAATTGATCCCTTTATCATAGCCTTCTTATTACACTTTCTTCTACCTATGGTCTTAAATTCTTCTTTCTACTAGGTTAGAGAAATAACTTTAGGCTCATGTACATTGGTGGGATATTTGAGAGCTTGGAGCTTGTATAACATTCAAAAATTTATTTGTTTTATAACTAGCTTAGTCCTTTATAGAGTTATTACCTTGGATTATGAGAGGTAGGGGATAAGTCTAAATCTCTTAGGTCTTAGTTAGAGGAGTGAGGCTTAGCTAAGGGGGGAAAGGAGGGGAAATGATAGTAGAGTCATCCAATTCCATAAGTTCAGTATAATATCCTCTCTTAAATTTCCTTCCATACTTTCCTCTAGAGCTTTGATTGAGGCCTCCTTTAATACTAAACCCTTATAAAGTCTTCAATCATCTAATCATTTTCCCTAAGCTTTAATAGGGGAATAGATTCAAAAAGTCCATTCTTTGGTTCTATGAGAATAAAAATCCTTGTATATCTAATTCTAGATCTTGTATCTATAACATCATTCGTACATAGTGACTTCCTTAAGTAGCTAAGTGCATTTAATTACCAGGGTCCATCTTGTAAAACCTCCTAGGTAGCAGCATTGCTAATGAATTTGAACAAGATTAAGTCTTCCCCACTCAATTTTTTTTTTTGACAAGCCTTAGCTTTCTATTATCTTAAAGCCCAAGATTTAATTACAGGGAATGCAGGTCTCCTAGAGAGGAAAAAACCCATAAGCAAGTAGGACTAGTATTTAGCTCCTTCTTTTAAGATTTCCATTGGAGGGAAACCATTAGGGATTTAGACAACTTAGAGGGAAATAATAAAGTTTTGTCTCAGTCGACTCCCTTACAACTTGCTTCCAATTTAGCTTTAAGTTAGTAGGTAGCTATTGTATAAGATTTGAGGGTTTTGAATCAGGGATAAGAGGGGTGGAAGGAGATATGGAATGATGGGAAGATGATTCCATACTTTCCTTACCTTTTTAGGGGTAAAGGAGGGACATGAGCATCAAATGAAGGACATCAGGACGCTGGTATAGTAGTCATTGGTCAAAGTTAAGAAGTAAGAGGAAAAAGTTGATAGAGCATACTTAAAAAATTTAAAAGATAGTCACCAAAAATAAAAATACAAACACATGAAGATAGGAAAGGACAGTTATACCCAATCTACCTAGGGGAGGGTTGTAGCTCCAAAACGGACGTTGTAGGCTCTATAGGAGAAGTATAGAAGGAGATGGAGAAGTGGGGGTAGAAAAGAGCAAGGAGTAGAGGTTTATGGAAAATGGTAGGTTATCTGGTAAGGGGTGAAAAAGGATAGTGGAGGGGCAGTGGGAAGCAGACTAAAAGGGAGTTGAATAAGGAACCATAAACAGTAATGCAATCTGTTAGAGAAGATGAGGAAGGCAAGCACCTGTAGGAGCAAATATTGAAGAAAGATGTTACGGGGTGAATGAGGTGTGGGCTATGTAGATCTGAAATGATGTAGAGACAAGTGAGAGCTTCTCTCTCTTCATTTATTGCTTTATGATATGTGAAGTTATAAGCATCAAAAGAAGAAAAAAAGTAAGTTCCTTTTTAAAATTTCTATCATATGGATGAAGTGTATATTTTAAATATTTTTCAAGAGAATGAACACTTTTTAGAAAGCTTATATACCAATTTAAATATCAATCTATCTTTATCCTCTTAGGTACATACAATAATATTTTCTCCTTTTATATATATATATATATATGCTAATTCAATATCCTAAATATAATTAATATAAAATGTGTTACCGTCTTTTATATAACACTAATGGCTATGTACTTCTCTTCCTCGCTTCAATAATTGGTCTTTAATACTAATTTTCTTACTTGGATCATCTAAGGTCTTTTAGTAATTTGTTTTAGGTCAATAGTTAAAGATACCATTATTGTTTCTCATTTGATATCAATGGAGGTGGTACCAATTTTTTTTATATAAAATAAGGAATTTCATTATCAGGCCAGGTCAAAAATAATATATGGAGTATATAAGCATAAGCCATATGAGTGGCTATTGTATAAGCCTGAAGGCTATAAGGAGAAACTAACTTATTAAGTTGAATTTAGAGCGTACACGTTTATACTAAATCCATTAAGATACTCAAGTAATTAGTCAAATATTCCATCGTTCTTTAATACCCTAAGAAAATCTTAAGGATGTTCTATTTGCTCAAATTAGCTGCCTTATCCAAACAATATTCCTTTGACTTAGAACTTTAAGAGAGCAATACTTTTCCTTAAAGAGTCGAATGTTCCTCTCAAGCCAAACCCAGTACACCGTGCAGCCAAAAGTAACATTAAAGATTAAGTGATCATTCTTAATTAAATAAGCCAAACTAGAGTTCCATTACACTATCATCTTCCATTCAAAATACTAACAGGATAAGTTGCTTTACCTAGTATATCCCTCTATAGATAATAGAAATAAGTGCACTACAACGGAAAATGGCTTATAGATTCAGCTATAATTGAACAATGCCACATAAGAAATTGCTTGGATTAAAAGAGTTGCATTTAATCTATCTGGTGATGATAAGCTTTCTTTGAAAGCAAGACATAACATAAATGAGACTCTAAGTTTGGAGATAATGAGTTTGTTCCAAAATTTTGTATAACAGTTGACTCTAAGTGTTGATGCTCTGATAATGTCCATTCATAACTTGTGATAATTTACCAATTAAGTTCCCTAGCTAAAGAATTCTATCATCTTGTAATGGATTTGGAGAGTAAACCGAAAATGGCTTTGTAAGAATTCAGAGCACCTATTATTCCTACTATAGCTATTGCCTTGAATCGATACATTCACTCTAGCATTAGTAAGATAGAATAGCTTGATGTTAAGGTAATTTGGAAGAAGATTTTGAGGCTCAATTGCTCTCCAATTATATATCCATAACCCATATCCTTCCATTTCCTATCTTGCATTGAATTGGAGGTTAAATGAGCTCTCTAATTTTTAGAATCTGCCCCGTACTCTATAAAGCGTCTCTTCTAGATTTTAATGTTCAAATGTTTTTAGTCTTCAGGCAATGCTTATGCACTTTTACCCGTAACAACTCCTTATCAACAAGGTCTCTTCAGAGCCTTATAGCCACTAATAATTTGTTCACTTGTTGAATGGATCTAATTCAAAGTCACCTTTTGGCTTAGGCAAAATTAGTACTATAAAGCAATAATAGATCATTTGGATATTCTAAATTTATAATTCCCAAGCTTTAATATTTTTTATGAAACATAAATCTGCTCTCTAACCTAACATTCTGCATCATTATTTTGTACAATACTTCACTACACAAGGTAAAGAGATATGGGGAAAGAGGATCCCCTTATCTAAGGCCTTTTGCACCTTTAAAGATATGTGAAGTTTATCAATTTATGAGGACATTGAATGAATTTGTAGTTATACATTGGCTTATCAATCGAATGAAAATCTCTAAGAAGCTAAAAAGATTTACGGGACAATACTATACATTATAGTAATAAGCAATTGTCTTCTAATGGGATATTATAATTGGTGATTTCTATTCTGAGCAACCCTTCTTCTTACTAGTTCTCTTATCTTACTATACCAAAAGGAATCTTGAAATCTACTAACAAGCTACTTGGAGACTTCCTAAGTGTGGAACATGTATTAAAGCTAGAACTCGCAAGGTTAAATGGTCCACTGTATGCTTATCTAAATAGAGTGGTGGGTTTGGTATCACATTTACTTAAGTGATGAGTAAAGTTTTGCTATCCAAGAGACTTTGGTTGCTTTGCACTAATATGAATATTTATGGACAAATTGGATTTATTTGTACTTTTAACAACTGATAACATATAAAGTATTAAAGTGAAGCCCCATACATTTGGACTCTAAGGCAAATTCTACTAGTAAGGGAAACTATTCAGTGATCTATTAAACACATAATATGGGATGACAAGAATACTTACTTTTGGTTTGAAAATTGTCATGATCTTGGATCTCTATACAAATTGGATGAGTTTTAACCCCTCTGAGCCATTATCCTAGCTTACACTAAAGTTAAGGCTATGACCATCTATTCTACAAGGCGATCGAATGGAATTATGGATAAGATACATGGATATCCCCTTAACTCCATCAAGTAGGATTCCATCTTATGGCGTGAAGACAAGTCACTAAAATTTAACTTTAAATCTTACAAGAGACTTATGCTTAGCCCTCAGTACAAAAAAGACATAGGCATAGTTAGTGTGAGATAGGACTATATGCCCCTCCCATTCATTCATTTTATGGTTGGCTAGATGCAGAAGACTTGGTATAAAGGACACAATCCGTTCCTTATATCTAACTCCCTTTATGTCCTATGCTTAAATGCACAAGAATATCTTGATCATTTATACGTTAAACGTTGTGTAACACTTTTACCCTTTGGAAACACATCCAAAATCTCTTCATAATCTTTTGCAATGTTGCAGATTGGACAAAGATATTATCATGGACTTCTTGCATTTAATTTCACAACAAAGAAAATCAAAGCATGCTCAAGATGACTTTGGATTAATGGTGTATTTTGTATGGTGCAAAATAAACAAGAGAATATTATGGAATTATATCACAAATGTGGAATCCGCTTTAAGAAATCCGTGAACCAAAATTAGAGCAAATACTTTTACTTGAAACTTGCC
>JANSVA010000005.1:18064450-18076043 GCA_025504915.1 Erythroxylum reticulatum | reverse complement strand
TTTGACATTTTCAAGGTATTTTCGCACGTGGGTAGTCTCCCATTTTGTGCTTTTATTGTCTAGTGGCTCGTGAACTGGTGGTACCAATCGGTATTCAAATCCGGTATCTAATTTTAAAATACCGTACCGATTTTAGGCCAGTACGGTACGAAATTTATATCTATGTGCAAAACCCTTTGTTGAAGAATGATTTAAAGTTGTTAAAAATGTGATCCTATTTTTTTTAAGTTATCTAAGTTTTTTTAGATATGTAAACTTTTAAACTTTTGATTTGTTTGGTTACTCTTTACCAAAATATAAATCTCACCCACTAATAAATTGCCAATTGTATTATCTTTTTTCTACTCTATTTTTTTGGGTGAATTTATAGTTCTAAAACTTAACATGATATCAGAGCTCTTTACGATCTTAAGGGACTTGTGAGTGTTTAAGAGACAGTAGCAGCATAACGTCCAACAACACATCAGCTCTTTCACCTCCAATTTTTAATGGTGAGCATTATCAAATTTGGGCAATCAAAATAAAAGCTCACTTGAGAGGTATTGGCTTGTGGCAATGGTTGAAGGTGAAAGGCAAATGTTACTTCTAGGAAATAACAAAAAACTCCATCAAATTTGAGCTTATGAAGATGAAGAAGCCAAAGCTCCGAGAGCCTTATCTCAAATTCATGATGCTGTCTCTGAATCAAATTTTCCAAGAATTATAGGTTGTGAAACAGCCAAGGAAGCTTGGGACACACTAAAAGAACTATATCATGGTAATGATAGAACAAGGCGGATGCAAGTGCTAAATGTCAAAAGAGATTTTGAAATTCTAAGGATGGAAGAAAAGGAATCTCTACAAGAGATTTTTGATAGGCTAACGATGGTTGTAAGTTAAATTAGATTGATAGGAGAAGAGCTACTTGATAGCAGGATCATAGACAAAGTGCTTGTAAGCTTGCCCGAAAGATTTTAATAAAAAATTTAATCTCTATAGAATTCAAGAGATATCAATCAAATTACTTGTCTGAATTGATGAATGCCCTGCATGCTCAGGACTAAAGAAGTATGTTGAGAAAAGAAGCAACTTAACAAGTAATTGAGGAGGCATATCTAGCAAAGGCCTCATCTTCAAAAGGAAAAACTCAATCTCAGTGCGGTATTTACAAGAAGCCCGATCACGATGAAGACAATTACTGGCATAAAGGAAAGCCTTAGTGTTTCAAGTGCAAGAAGTTCGAGCATGTACAAGGGAACTGCAAAAATAAGACTGAAAATAGTGTCAATTTGGCACATGTTATTGAAGAAGAAGAAAATTTGTTTTAATATTCGTGAGAAGTGCATCAAGAAGCAACTTTTTGAGATAAGTGCTCCAACTATTGAAGGGTGATGGGAACTACATTATCAGGTTCAAGAAGTCTTACAACTTTGAATAAAGAGGGAATGTTAGAGAATGATTCAAAGCTGTTAAAAATATAGTCCTATTTTTCTGAGTACCAAGTCTGTTTAGATTGTTTTCTTTATCTTAGGTATTTAAACTTTTAAAATTTTGATTTGTTTGGTTAGTCTTTACCGAGATATTAGCTAAGTTTGTTTTTCATTGCCTATATATTTAGGCCTTCAATGTCAACATAAATTGCGCCCATCAATAAATTGCCTCTTGTATTACCTATTTTGTACTATATTTTTTTGGTTAATTTATGGTTTTAAAACCTAACATCTTTTTAGCTTGTTCCCTTTCGAAAAAAAGGTGGCTCAATGTCCATGGTTCATCATTTTAAGATGATAAACAACCAAAATTACTATGCTCTACCAGCCACAGGAATCAAATCGACTAGTAAGAGGACCTTTTAGGATGGCGATTTCAGGAGTCAAGAATATTTATCAGTGAGACCAGTCACTAAACGATTTATTTTCTTTTATTTTTTCATAAACAAATTCAAAGGTCAAAATTGTACAAGTAAGCAAGGTTGTAAAATTTAAGAATACTCTAATTGCTTGCCAAATAACATACATAAATCCTCACCTGTCATTCTTGCCTATAAAAACTACACTAGTTAGTCCTATAGCTACTAAATGAGCTCTTGGGGGGGAAAAAACCCAGTTCATATGAATCTTTTGCTTGATAGCTTGCATCAAATTCAATTAGTTGTTTATTGTTAGTATTCACCTGGAATTATCAACTGTAAGGGACAAATCGTCATCTGGTAGTTCATAAAACTATTTGTACATAAAGTTGCTAGCCCCCTACTCTTATAAAGGGTGCACTTGGTGCCCAAAAACTTATTTCTTGTCCCACTGGAGCTTAAGCCTCCAAAATCCTACGAACCATATCTCATATTGAAAGAACCGTACAATCCTCTTCTGAAGTCAACCTTTTCAATTAAATCCCCTTAGTATGATCCGTTCAAAGAGAAATGGATTAAAAAGAATTCAAAAGTTGACACTTCTCTTACCTTCTATTATTTTAAAATTCATAACATAGGTATAACAATTAACAAATTTAATCAAACAGCAAAAGTAGGTATAAAAAAACACTCCTCCAAACATTAGATTTGATCCACAATCATTTGGCTGGTACTCACAAAACAATTATGATACAATGAACAAAATAAATACAAATATTGAGAACTATAAGTTGGTAAAAGAAATCAAACCCCTTTTATAGGGATTAAGATTTCGTTATTATAAGGAGTATATTATTTTTACATAATAAATTGAGAAAGTGGATATACTCTCTCTAAAGTTACATGGTATCATAACATGAGTAGTTAGCTTTTGTTTCTTGGTGAAAAGAGCAATTTAAACCCTAACGTTTATACCAAAATCCAAGTTCAACCTTAACATTTCGAAGCGTTCAAGTTGAACCCTAATGATTACAAAACGTTCAAATCAGATCCTAACTGGATGAAAAATCTGACAGAGTTTGGCCTTCGTCAGTTAAATGCCACCTGATTTTTTTTCTAACGTGGAATTATTTTCTAAAAAAAATTGCCTAAAAGTGGGGTTGAATTGATTTTTCTATTTAAAATGGAAGTGGGTTGCATTTAAACACACCGTATAAAAGTCAATGTTTAAAATCGAAGTGGGTCGTACCTATCTTAGAGACTAAGTTTTGGTCTAAAAGGACATTGTTTGCAGCCAAGTGGCCATGAATTAGAGGTTTTGACTAAGTTGAGTGGAGGCATGCGAGGTTGGAGGCTATTATGTGGGATATATGTAACCGAGCATGTCGTAGGAGGGATCAATTTACCTTTTTAATGCTCTTTTGTGAGAAAAATAATGAGTTGATCACAAAGTGAAGAAGATAGGAAAACTTGATCTCGCCATGAAGAAGAGTTCATGAATGCAACTTCCATCACCAATTTCTTTATCTTGTGTCTGGAGATCAAATTTATTATGACCTTATGAATAGGCCCATAAGATTTCTCAACTTTCCTAGTTTCAACCTTTACCTGTAAAAATTTTGAGGAAAATGGAGATCCTTAGAAAATATTAGAAATAGTTGATTTCAAGGTGAATCATCAGAGAAGAAAAAAACCTAAACCTATATACAAAAAGCTATGTACTCGCTCAGTAACTTCTCCATCTTTTCCAGCTCATACTTTCTAAGAATATCCAATTTCTACACTTATAGAGCTTGCAAGGAGCTTCCCAACTGAAAATAGAAAAATAAATTAACAGAACCTAAACCTAATTGAGTTATTAAAAAAAAAAGGGGATCATCTTTAGGTTTATATGGGTTGTAAACAAAATCTTGAGAAAGACTGTAAGTCAGATGAACAATGATAATGGTGATAGAATTGGATTTCCATTTCTTGAGTATCCAATCCAAAGTCTTGTACCCTTCTTGTAAATCATTTCCAAGACCAATATAAACCTTCTACATTTGACTATCCTCTATTGTTTCTTTAGTTGTAAGCCCCTGATCGCTCTCAACTACTTTTAATCATCTAACACACAACATAACTACTAAAGGCCAACCTAATCATCAAATATGGCTCAAAACTTTCCTTTTTTTTTGTCTTCATACAATTAAAGAATACAACAAAACAAACTATTAGCTATGTTTTTTTTGCGATAATATGCAAATTGTCACTAAATGTCCACATTTGGCAATGATTTCCTAATTCGTTGCCAAAAGTCATAATTTTGGTGATGTTATAATGTATCATTGCTAAAGCAATGTCTTTAGCAATGATTTTCTTGATTTGTCATTAAAAAAGTCCCTATTTTTGGGACAGTTTTAGTATTTCATCGCTAAAGGTCAAGCTTTTGGCAATTATAGTTTCAAACATTGCAAAAAAGTGGATGTTTGCGACAAAATTAGTAATTCGTCACCAAATATGGAGTTTTTGCGACGAAACCTTAAAATCAAGTGAATATTAAAGAATTTATAATTAATAATGTTAAATTGATAATTTTTTAATGCTAAGTGTGCTTAATAATCCTAAGGTTAATTATAATTGACATTTATATATGAATTTTCATTTTTTTTCATTTCCTTTCTTTATAAATTTCTTTAAGTATATAGTTGATGCATTAAAAATATATAAATTATCCTTTTGGATATAAAAAGATAAACATGCCTAAAATTTTAATATTAGTAAGATAAAAATATAATAAATTTAAGTTGACTACTATTCTTAATCATTAATATTTATGAACAATAAAATAATAATACATACAAATGTTGGAATATGGTAAGTAATATAATATAATGATATATGGTAAGTACTACTAGATGTTAATTAAAAATTTAACAATTCTTATGGATAAAATAATAAATCAAGTTATATGCCTAATATTTTGTTGAAAAGGAAAAGAAATAATAATTATTTTTTGAATTCCAAGTGACATTAGAGGCGGCATAAAAAGTAAAGGGATTTCCAATATATGGATCCCAAGAAGCCTCCTTATATGCTCTAAGTCATCAATTGAAACAATAAAAAATCGTCTCTTAGGGTTTGGTGAATTGACACCATCGTCTAACAATTTCTTTACTTTAACTAAATTTACAGAAGATACAGTGAACGATTTCCCAGATGTAGTATGCATGACGGTATTAGATGAACTATAAGTACTAAGCATTTCAACTAGTGAGCAAACATAATAGAACAATCAAATTAAACGGTATCAAGAAGTTAAATTGGAACACATGCATACCTGACTGATAAACTCCATAATCGTCACAATAAACAGACAATTTTTACAATCAAGCACTATTTCGAAACAACCAATTTTTCTTATCCTGTACGAATTATTGGGACATCACCATCGCCTCCATTCCCATCTATGTTCTCTTGAAGATTCGAGAAAGCTTAATATAACATAATATATAGTATATACAATTAGAAGTTCATATAATAGCTTCATAACATAAGATGAGATACTGATAATAAAGAGAGGTAGTTTAGATGATACTAAGAACCTGAAGAAAAATATCGGTCATGGAAAGCAAACGACGATTAATGTTTGATGAGGGGATTTGTTTTACATTGATTTGTTCTTCATTAGGGATAATTTTTCCACATTCCTCCCATCATCGAAAACTAGTCGCCATGTCAACATTCCGCGACATTTCCACCATCGAAAACTATTCGTCATTACGATATTCCCATATCTAGCGGAGCTTATTTCTATTATCGAAAACTAGTCGTCACGTCAACATTCCGCAATGAATTAATATTAACAGTTTTATTATAAAAAGTCAATAGAAGAATTATTATTTGAATGTTCCAACATTCTAGCAATGTTAATTTTGTTATTTATCAAGTGAGACTACTTCATATGAATGTTACGTGTGTATGTGCTATGCTTAAGGGATGCATAAACTTTCCTTACACCTCCAAAATATGATTGCTTCTATTTACATAAACATCCTTTGTAGAATCCTCTAATGAAAATAGTTGTGCAATTTTGATTTAACTTTAAATTATATTAATAATTAGTTTGTCAGTTTTGAGTTACTCCATTATATATATGTTTTCATAAAATATATATTAAATAAATTCAAATGTGTGTATGCTAAAATTTGGTCTTTTAAGAATAAGAGTGATAGGTTGTTAGTTTTGAGTTTTAATAGTTATGTCTAATATATACTCCATTTAACTTTTAATTATTATGTCTAATCACAACCTCATAACACTTTGAAATAAATTCATTTTGACGAACACATTTGTATACTATAAGTAGTAGAGATTTGGTATAAAAGCAATCATATGGTAAATATGTACATAAATATCCGTTATAGAAGTAACCTTCATTCTCTAATAGACGTTTCATTAAATAGTTAGCATGCTTTTTTCAAATAAGCATGGAAGGTTGAAAAAAAAGTCGACCAATACACATCTAACTTAAAAATACAATTCACCATATTTCTGGTTTTGACCATTTGACTTTTAATTGTTATGTGTAATCACAACCTCATTACACATTGAAATAAAGTCATTTTGATGGATACATCTGTATACTATAAGTGATATAATAATATGTAAATATGTATATAAACATCTGTTGCAGAAATAGCCTTCGTTGAAGCATTTCATTAAATAGTTAGGAGGCTTTTCTCAAACAAGCATGGAAGGTGGAAAGAAAATGTCGACCCCATACACATCTAACTTAGAAACACAATTCACCATCTTCCAAACATAAGCACAAACAAATACCCATACGCCATAAGCAGAACACAAAACTTAGATAAACTCCTAAACATAGCAATAAAACAGAGCACAAGAAGGAGGGTTTAAAAATAGAAAAAAAAACAATATCAACACAGGTAATGATGCTGCTTCGACGATGACAACCACAACATATGACACGACCACAACAGAGGAGACTACACTTATTAGATGGTGAACAAAGAGGAAATATGACAGCTAACACAAAAACAAAGAGAGTTTCGTTTTCGTGTTAATATCCTAGTTAAAAATGACGTTGCTTGTAGATAACCAAAACAACGTCATATTAGATTAATTTGGAATAAATATACCATTTGGCGTCAATTTAAAAAACCTTCGCAAAATGGTGGGATGTTACCATTTGACTTGACCTTTGGTAATGACATTAATATAATGTTATATCAATTACTATATATAATTATATCTATTACGATGTAATTAAAAAATAATTGCAATATAGTAAACAATGGAAATCAATATTAAATATTAATATAATATTCTTAATAATCAAATTAAATATTATTGACAATGATTGTAAGTGTATAAATAAATGTAGTGACTAACAATGTTATTTTAAAAATTTATAAAACAAACAACACAAAATTAATTTTTATTACATAAATTAATTCTTTTTATTAATTTCTTTTAAAATATATGATTTGACAATTTTATATGCTGTGACAAAACTCTAATTACTATATATAAATTGGGTTACATTTTCTAGAAAATTTTAATTAATAAAGGAAAATTATATAAATATAAAATTCAAAATAAATTAATTGTCCTTATTAATGTCTTTTAGAATATACAATTTGAAAATATATAAATGTTGTTACAAAAATCTATTTACTATTTATAAATTCCATAATATTTTAGATAATTTATATATTACCAAAATTTTTTGAAAATATAAAAATCATTTAGAAATTCATCGCTAAACATGATATTTAGTGATGAATTCTGCATAACATCGCTAAAGGTTAATGGTGTATAATCATTTGATGACAATTTTAGAAATTCGTCTCCAAATATGATATTTAGCGATAAATTATGCATAGCATTGATAAAAGGTTAACGATGTATAAACATTTGATGATTATTTTAGAAATTTGTCAACAAATATGATAACTAGCCACGAATTATGAATAGCGTCGCTAAAAGGTTGATGGTATATAAACATTTGATGACGTATTTTAAAAATTGTTGATAATTGTTGAAACGTTTCAAAATATAAAAGAAAACAACATCTTTTCTTTCCTTTTTAAGATGGGTGGTTGTGTTCATGCATTTGGCAACTTTTTTCAAAAGTGTCGCCAAATGTTGAAATGTTAAAAAAAGGATTGTTGTTTTCTTATCTAGTTTAATCAGAAGCATCCGACTACTCCACCCCCAAAACTTTTTAGTTACATTTTGAAAAATGGTGCCAATAACTTTTAGAATGCAGCAAAATTTTTTTTTCTATATCTACTATATTGTCGCCAATTGTTTTGGGCCACGATTAATAACTTGTCGTTAAATATTATTAGTTATGTTAAAAGTAATGTAGCTAATAAATTTAGCTCCAAAAACTAAGCGCATCAAAATATCATTTGTGGCAATTTTTTGCATCATTACTGCTCTTTTTTTGCTAAGCATGTAGACCGTAGAAAAAAAGTAATTAGCGACAATTTGTTAAAAACATTGCCTATAATATTTTGCTACATAAATTTTGCGTTGAGAATGAAGGACTTTTAGCAACAAAAATTTTCTCTCTAAATGCCTCTTTTTTTTTACAGAGATAAGGTGGGACCTATTTTTATTTAAATACAAAAAGCCATATTAGCCATAATAGGTCCCACTTTTATGCAATTAAGAAAATAATTCTCACATCAAAAAAAATGTCATGTGGCATTTAACTTATGGAAGCCAAACTCTGACAGATGTTTCGTTTAAGTAGAGTTTGATTTGAACGTTACGTAAATATTAAGGTTCAACTTAAATGTTCCGAAACGAGGAAGCTCAAATTAGATTTTGGTGTTCAAACATTAAAGTTTTAATTGTTCCTTTGACTTGATTGTTTGTCAGTTTTTGTTTGAAGCTCTAGCTAGAATAGCAGAACCTTACGCCTCTTTTAGGGTCATCATAATCTCGCCACCGACACTAGTTGGAGGGTCACTTAACAAGCCACCAACTGCAATCTGGCTGTGAAAACTGAAAAGCCTTGCATGTGAGTCACATGCACTGTCCAGAGCTTTCGACTTTCCTTCTCACCTTTGACTAAGTTTTCAGGCGTTGCATTCTTCCTTCCAGCACTACTGAAGGTCTGGTTCCTTGTACTGCTGATGTGTTTAGCCAAATTTGTCCTCTTCTTACCACTAGCCATCCCGTTCTCTGGTATTTCGGGTTTAACATTTGGGTTTTTCGCAAGATATTAATTTGCCTTGTGTATACCTATTAGGTTTTGGTTTGTGTGACTGTATCACAGGTGCTATGCCGCCATTGCTTTTGTCTAGCCTGATTTGGTTCCCTCTGCCACTATTTGTTTTATACCTTACACTTTTCATGGCACTAGACTGTTCATTCGGGATTGCCACAAGTCTCTTGGTTTATCGGATGGCTTTGTTTTACTTGGGCTTCTCATTTGGTGACGTAAAACTGTTAAATTGTATGGTTTGGTCCTCTACACCGTTACAGGTTTACCTATCGGGCCATTTTTGACCTATTTCTGTGGACATATGTAAGAAACTGATGTTATTCTGGTAATGTCTAAGATTACTTAATAGAAGTTGAAAAGTCCTAACTATCAGGATTGGAGCAAGACAATTAGGATCTATTTTCGCATTATTTCCAAAGATGACCACCTTACAAATGATCCACCAATGGATGATATAAGAAAGGAATGGTTAAAAGATAATACTAGATTATTCATGCAGATTTGAAACTCGACAGACAATGAAGTAGCTAGTATGATTAATCATTACGAGTATGTTAAAGAATTATTGGATTATATGGATTTTTTTATTTAGGAAAAGAGAATACTTCTCATATTTATGAGGTTTATAAGGACTTGTATTGAGCAATATGATCAATCTCTTTAAACCTATTTTATGAATTTCAAAAGATTTTATGATGAATTGAATGTCCTATTACCTTTTAGTCCTGATATCAAATTAGAACAATCTCAATACGAGAAATGACAATAACGAGTCTTTTTGGTTAACTCTAATTCTCAATTTGACACAGCAAAGTCCTATATCCTCTTCAGTGCGGAACTTTCCTTTCTAAATGAAATATTCACCAAAGTTCTTCACACAGAGAATAGTGCTATTATTCCCCCATCTGCTTAAGCTTCTAGTGCCCTTATTAGTTACAGCAGTGGAAGACCTTCTAACTAGAATTATAATAAAAGAGGTAATACAATGGGTTAGGAAAAATCAAATCAAGGTAAAAGAGGAGTCGAGTGACACTATTGTCATAAGATGAGGCATATCAAGTGCACATATCCAAAGTTATAAAATAAGTCTAAAAAATCTCACTCAACTTGCATTGTGACTGTTTCTACTATGCCCCAACACATCCTCTGAACAAAGAGCCTGGTAATCCCAATAACTACCTCCTTTCCTCCTCCAACATTCAGTAGGTCATTGATTTTGGTCCTAATAATTATATGACGAGCAATCCTAATCTTCTTTCCACTTTAAACTCCACAACTCGTCTTTTAAAGTCATCTTAGCAAATGGTTCTACTTCATCTACTCTAGGTTTTGGAGTTACTAATCCTACTCCTTATCTTTCACTGTCATATGTTTTAAGCCTACTAAGGTATTTTTTTAATTTAATATGTATTAGCAAAATTACTCGAGTCTTAAATTATTGTGTCTTATTGTTTATGGATTATTATCTATTTCAGGATCCTATGAAGAAGAAGATTATTGGTTATGGACATCTATCGGAAGGTCTCTATGTCTTAGATATTCTTGAGTATTTGCCCAGATCAATTACTTGCTTTGTAATCTTAACCCATTTTGAAGCCCACTATTGTTTAGGTCATCTTTCTGCATTTTTGAAAAAGAAAATGTGTCCAAAATTTCAAAATGTGTCGTATTTAGATTATGAATCAATGTCAGTTTGCAAAACATCATCGTTTACATTATGTTTCTTAATTCAATAGCAGAGCTTGTTTTCCATTCTGAGTTATTTTATTCTAATGTTTGGGGTTTGTATCTTATTGTTTCTAAAGCTAGATTTTGACACTTTATTACCTTTATTGATAACTTTTCTTAGATAACTTGGTTTTGTTTAATGAAGAATCATTCTGAGTTATGTTCCCATTTCTTTGCTCTCTGTGCTGAAACCGAAACACAATTTATTGTTTCTTTATATTCTTCACAAAGTGAGAATGCCAAATAATATCTTTTTTATTTCTTTTAAACTTACATGCTTAAGAATAACATTCTTCACTAGACTTCTTATATTGACATATCATCTCAAAATGGTATTGCTGAAAGAAAAAAAAAAAGGCATCTCTTTGAAACAAGTAGAGCACTTTTGTTCCAAATATATGTTCCTAAATGTTTTTGGGTCAATGTAGTTTCAACATCTTATTTTTTATTAAACTGTATGCCATCATTCGTCCTTCAAATTAAGATTCCTTATCAGATCCTCTTTCCTACCAAACTTTTTTCCTATTAAGCCCCATATATTTAGGAGTATGTGTTTTGTTCGTAATGTTCATCCTCAAGTCATTAAAATAGATCCCAAATTTGTGAAATCCTTCTTTCTGGGATATTGTCATTGTAACATCCCATCACCGATGGGAAGGGTAAAATAGTAAATTGGGACGGGTTATGAGTGTGTAAACTTATCTTGGCATGTTTATGCATAATATGGCCTCCATATATACATGAATAGAAATTTTTGCATATGCACATGATTGTACATGCATTCATGACAT
>JANSVA010000005.1:18045357-18064350 GCA_025504915.1 Erythroxylum reticulatum | reverse complement strand
TGATGTTTTATTATGATGCCATGTGAAGTGATTATAGTGATTGTTCGTAGCTCACCCTTATCGTAGGATATGTACCGGAATGACCTGTGGGCGTCCTGGTGTGTACCCTGCAATAAGGGGGCGCTACAGTCATCTTTAAAATAAGTAGCACTATTATTGTCCTAGTCTTAATAAATACCTTGTGACTACTAATGTTATATGATAAGTGCTTGATTGACTATAAATTTACTTCCTAATGCTTAGTGATTAGTGATATGTTATGTTTAAGATATTTATTTCGGATCATACTTTCTTTTAGGTATAAGTTAAGGGAAAAAGAACCAAAATGAGTCATGGTTTTAGGTATAACATATCCTTGGTGTTTTTCTATTGATGTTCGATCTTATTTGCCTCAGTGGAAGCAAAAAGAGACGAGTTAAGGTGAAAACAGGATAAGGAATGTAAGAAATAGATAAAGGTGAAAACGAGATAAGGAATGTAAGAAATAGATTCAATGTAACTTATATCTGTATAGAGATGCACACGGCCGTGTATATGACACACACGGCCGTGTATGGGTCCATGTCAGTCATTAAAAGTATGTAGGAGCGAAGAAGAAGTTTTAAGTAGCCTTATAATGTAGCTTATTATAAATTTATAATTTTATGATTCTAGAAAACATGACATACACGGTAACTTATCCATCCATATACTAATTGTGTATTGTTATGTAACCCTAATTTTAAGTATAAAAGGGCATTATGAGAGCAAAACGGGCATAAAGATATTAAAGACATAAAAGGAGGTAGATTTCTTTCCCTTTGGAGAGCTATGAGGAGCTAAACTTCATATTTCCATTTTAAAAGGGATATCAAAAGAGACGAATATGTTTGGGCATTGATTAATCTAATGATGTTATTCTTAACTCTCTTTTAGAATTGATTGTGTTATTCTATAATTAATGTTTTAGGATTTATGTTTATGTTTGAATGATTTAGATATTCTAAATAGACTATTCATATATGAACTCATTGCCAAAATCTAAATTACAATATATAATCATTATAACTCTACTTCAGTTATGGTAAACTAATGGCTGCACATTATTAGGGATAATAATGTGTAGGTTAAATGACTTGAGATTACGTAGACGTTGCCTATATTAATCTGTTTTTCTATTTCATAATGCAGTTGTCTTACTAAATCTAAAGAGCCTATTCTATTTATCTGATAGCTAGACCTAATTAAAGAACTTATTTTAGTTAGATATGACCTAAGGAAAATTTGAAATTAATGGAACATTTTGTTAATAGTTTCAAAGAGGCGAACAACATAACAATTGATTATGAACATTCATATAAAGGTTAAGATTGAACCGTGAACTGGATTTAAAATCAACAATTTTGTATTGTTTGATTTGATTAACTTTCAATAGTTTAGTTTTACTTTATTTTGTTAATCAAATCTAACCAAACTCCACGCCCTAATCCTAGACAATGGTTTATTCATTACAAAAGCTAAACACACACTTTCTATAAATGTGATCCTTGCTTATCACTACTTCAAATTTAGTTATGCAGTGTTATATTTTACTTTCTAGTGTGTTCGATACGCATCAAGAATTTTGGCGTCATTACTATGGGGTGAAGTGATTTAGTTTTTCCTTTTGATATTAATTGGTGTTTTGTATATATATTTGTATATAGTTTGTTTTTATAGTTATTTCTTGATCTTTTTATGATTTTGGTGTTGTTGTATAGTAGTAATGAGATCTTCCTATTAAGATCCTATATAGTTTTATCCTACGATTGAAAAGACATTATGAAGGTTGCATAGGGAAAACAAAGCAACTCTAGGAATATAGCGAAAAATCAATTTAGAAGCAATTATAGCCAATCCAAGAACTCTAAGAGAGTTGGTTGCCTTAGATTTGACTTAAAGGCCTTTTTACATTACTTTTCCTAATTTTGCTGAACATATTACTTTTAAGCTTAAGTTTGCATTGATAAATATTTTGGCTAATTTTCATGATCTTGTAGATGAAGATGCTTATAAGCATCTTAAGGAGCTCGATATGGTCTGTCTTATAATGAAACCTTTAGGGGTGATGAAAGAACAAATTATGTTAAAAGCCTTTCCATTTTCACTAAAGGATGCAGCAAAATTCTAACTTTTTAAATTTTCTTGCAGGGAGTGTGAGTCCATGGATTAAAATGAAGAGGCTATTTTTTAAGAAGTATTTTTTGACATAAAAGCCAACTAATTTATGAAAAGAGATTGGTAGCATAAAGCAGCATCATCGAGAATCCCTTTATGAGTATTGAGAATGCTTCAAGAAGTTATGTGCACCCCTATCATAATATCACGAAACAAATCCATATCCAATACTTATATAAAGGATTATTTCCTATCGATAGGATCTTGGTGGATGTAGCAAGTGGTAGAGCATAGTATAAAAAGACTCCCGTAGAGGCGAGAACTTTAATAGAATGTATGGTAACAAACATTCAAAAATTTAGCATTTGTAATGATATTTGTTAGGAAAATGAGGTAAACAATTCATACATAAAGCATCATTTAGATGAACTAAAATCCTTTATTATAAAACTTGATCGACTTCTTTTAAGTTAGTTATTATTATAATAAATGACATAACTGTGGCTAGTACTGGCAAGTACAGGTCGATCCCACAATAACAATCATTACTAGTAATTACCTTTTTCCTACTATCTAACATAAAGATTGATTTTAGATTTTTAATAAAAAGAAAACAAAAATAAAGAAAGTAAAATAAATGGACAATGATATTGAACAAAGACTTAAGGAAGCACTAAAAAAATTATATATCTAAAAATTAGTATCTAGGTTTTGAATTCCCCTAAACCCTTAACATATTGATTTTTTATTATGCAATTGTTTTATTGATATTTTGGACATTAGAGACTCCTAGGGTATGCTAATAGTTGACCTTGAGTCAATTAACAACTAATCCCAAGGTTTCCAACCTAATTACTCATATTAAAGTTTATAGGATTGCATTACCGATTTATGAGTCCCTCTATTAGGATTGACCCTAATCTGGAAGATTTATGTCATCTTGTCTCTAAGGTTGCAATCAACTACTTTTAATTACAATAGATCTATTTAAACCTAAGATTTCTCAATCTCTACATATGAAATAATTATGATCTAACATTCCTAGGTTTATTAGAACATAAATAAAAAATGTAATTGGATAACAACAAATCAATAAGCCAATTGCAATAATAAAAGAATCAACATATGTTAAGGTAACAAAATAGGGTTCATATAACCTAAATACTAATGAAATATTTAGTTACATAATGGCAAATATTTTTCAAACGTACATAAATAGAAATACAAATTAAAAACAACGAAATCATAATTCTAAATCTCCCTAGTTGTCTTCTATCTTGTATTCTTGCAATGTAGAGATCTAGTCATGTATTCCAATGGATCTGTCAATAAAATCTTCAAGTTTCCCGCTTCTCTGGCTCATGATTACACCTAAAGTCACCTTTGAGATTTTCAGAATGCATCCTTTTTCTACCCTCTCCATCTACCCTCGAGAATGTCTTTTTCTATGATCGTGCATCAAACCTTACAAGCCAAAATGCCCAAAATTATAAAAGTGCACAGCTTGAGAGAAGTGCACGGGCAAATATATGGCTGTGCATCTCTTATGTGCATCGAATCTTTTTTCCTATGTTTTCATCTAAATTCTTCTCTTTTAAGTCTATGAAAGCAATTATAATCTGTATACACACTTAGAAAAAATTAAGTACCAAATATACAATAAAAGGATAGAATATCAAGTAAAATATAGTCAAATATACATCTATCATGGGTAGACATAAGCCAGTGAGATTTCAAGCCTTATAGACTTACATATCCATATCAATCTCATTGTATTTTGTTCATATGTGACCTTCATGACATGTATATCTTGACTTTGCCTCAATTTCCTATTCAAGAACACATTTTTATCATATGCATTAATATGGAAATTATATAGGCAGTCTTTGTTTTGTAAGCTACATTAACCTAATAGCCTACCTAATGCATGATTTATTATGTTGTTAAACCCTTTGAGTTTTGTTAGCCTTTATTTTTCTGTTAACCACATTACAACCCTTTAACTTAATAAAATTTCTTACCTAATCCTTCAATCTAGTGGAGCATTTGTGATGTTGATGTTTGTCGATACACAAAAAACTAAGTGTGTGGGTGCTCATATATACGGGTTGGTTATAGTTAATGAAATGTAATTTTTATTTCCTATCAATTAGTTCTATTGTTGATGTAGTTTCCCTTAATTTTTGTGTTTGTTTTTGTCTTTAGTATTAAAAAAGATAATAAAAGAAAAGAAGTTATTAAGGAGGAAATTCTTTTTTTTTAAATAACTTATGATAGTCTTTCCTCCTAAAGTTATATGGAATGAGTGAATAAGGGAGAATGGTTTATGGTGTGAAGGCTTCAATCTAAGTTTTGAAACAAAGTTTTTGCATTCATCACAACTGATGGTACCTAATTTTGAGTGGATATTAATTTTTTCCCTTAAAATTCTATTAAGTTTTTTTCCCTACTTTATTAGTTTTATTGTCTTTTGAATAGGCTTTTGAACAATATAATTGAAATTTTCTCACCTTAACCTTTGGCACCATTACAACCTAAAAAAATCCTTTGGTTTATGATTGTATGTGTGAATCTTTAGTGGTGGAAAATTGAAATGATATGCAAAGTTATCGAATATCTTGACCATGAAAGGTGTTTTAGTGTACCTCTATATTTATCTTATTCTAAACATAACATGTCAAAGTCTACCCTTAAATTGCTTAATTGTCTTGTAAGGGAATGGTTTTTTATTGATCATGAGTAAAAACATTGAATGTTTAATTCTTGCCATAGTTTTGAAAGTTATTCCTCTTTTTCTTATGAATGTCTATTCTTAAGAACTATGGTTAAAGAGGAAGTGCTCTGATTTTGATTTTGATTTTGTAGTTTTTCCAAGGATGGTTAAAAGCTAAGTGTGGGGGAACTTGATAAATGCTTGATTGTTGATATATTTATTCCCTAATGCTTAGTGATTAATGTTATATTGCACTTTAAGATACTTACTTTAGTTCATATTTTGCTTTATATACAAGTTGAAGGAACAAGAACCAAAATGAGCTAAATTCACATCCTAGGTGTCATTATATTGATAGTCAATCATTATATTGATAGTCAATCTTATTTGCCTTAGTGGATCAATAAGGAGATGAATTAGGGGGAAGATGGGACAAGGAATGGAAGAATTAGAGGTACTATAACTTACACGATTGTGTATAGGAATAAAAACATGTACAAACTTGAAGACATTATTTCAAGCAACCTTGAGACCTATATGCTCATGTGGAGACTTACACAGTCATGTATGTTGGCCATGTAGCTCACTAGTATCGTGTAATTTAATGATTTCTACCAAATTAGCATACATAGTTACTTATATTTCCATGTAGCTATCGTGTATAATCACCCAACCCTAATTTTTCCCTTTTGATAATTATGAAGAGCTAAACTTTAACTTTTCGGTTTAAAGGGGGTATCAAGGCTGACAAACATGTTTAGGCATTCATTAAGATAGAGATTTGTTTTAGAATTTAAAAAATTCATTGATGATAATAAAAGTTTAATGGTACAACATTTGAAAAGTAAACTCTCCTACAACAACTACTTAAAACAACCATATTATATTATTGTATATACAGTGTAACCAAGCAGAACATGAAATGACAACGTTGTAAACAATAGAGGAAGATCTAATAAAGTAGTAGAATTTTTGTAAAAGGGGTAAAACCTCTCCCCATCTGAGTATTGTGTCTTCAAATGTTACTCAATTAGGTTTGGGATCTCTGGAGACTTCGAGGGAATCGCTTGGATAACTCATAGGTTTTAGGAATGTAGATGTGATTTCAACCTAGGTAAGAGCTAAACTTTACTTGATTCTTCTGTAAAACTCAATATTTCTTGCTAATTCCTAACTTCTAGTAAATAACTAGATATCATAGGGACTGGTTATGGAGGGATCTACTACTCTAAAATCCTTCATTCATTTATCTCTTCAGGTGAGTCTCCTCCCTTTCTAATTATTACTTCATTACCTCCTTAATTTGATTATTACACTTCATTGGTTTAAATTGCTTAGAAAGTAAGAAGTATTTACTAATTGTGTGTTTATCTATTCCTTATGTTTATTGACAAGGCCTAGCTCTCCTGTTCTTTGGGTGTAAGAGTCCTCTATCTTCCTATTCCTTTCATCCCTTTCATTGTTCTTCCTTTTGATTCTTATTCTATTATAGCAGCTCCATACTTCTACATAATGTCCTCTGATCAAAATAGTGGCACTTGGGATTAACTATGTTGTTCTTAACTCTCTTTTGGGATAGACTATGTTATTCTATGTTTAATATTTTAGATTTATGTATGACTAATTTAGATAGGCCTACTATATTATTCATGTATACACTCTTTGCTAGAATCTCGAGTGTAATATGTAATCGATGTAAATCTGATTTATGTGTGGTAAACTAATGGTCGCACATCATTAGGGATAATATAACATAGGTTAAATGACTTAAGCTTATGTGATTGTTACTTAGATTAACATGTTATCATATTCTCTAATGAGGCTATCACACTAAATAGAAAGAGCTTATTATAGGTTGTTTGATAGCCAATAGTTTCAGTATCGTATCATATCTAGCAATATCAGCCCAAAAATAGTACGTTACCCGCCAATTTTGGTACCATTAGTCAATATCGATTGGTACTTAAATAATGGCAATTTTTAGGCCAATTTTTTTAAGAAAATTAATTCATTGTTGTGTTTTCACATCAAAGTGAAATTTTCCTATCAAAGTGAACTAAACTACTTCCTGTTTTGCCTTGCATTTCCATTTTATTAATGTTACAAAAGTCCCTTTCCAAAATCCTAAGGAAGATGATTCCATTTGAATTGACATATAGTGTGACTTGTCAGATATAAAATTTAATTTTCAAAAACTTTTGGACTAAAATGTAAAGTTTAAAAAATAAATCTAAAAATTTCATCACCCACACTCAGTCACCTGTTGTGTCACTTCACCTTGCATTGCCTTCACTTCTTCTTGCCTACACATTGCCTCTCCTCGCTCACACATTGAAGTTGCCTACTTGCTCACTCCCCTGACTCACCTTGCTTATGTAGTCTCCTCACGTCCCGCCTCCTTTATTGTCATATGTTCAAGCCTTAAGGTTACAATTACAAAATGCAAATTAGCCATTCAGCCTTAAATAATTGAAATGTCTACAATGCAGTGTGTGGACTGCTAATTTTTGTCTTGATATGTTATGGCATGTTGAATACTTAAATGTTAAGCATTGAGTTAATTAAGCAGTTGTTGTGTTTGTGTGAGTGACTTATAATTGTGAATTTTGACTTCTATGTTTGGAAATTGCATTTTGGAAATTGAGGGATGAGATTGAGAATTTTGTATAGAATTAAAGTATTTGGAAATTGGAAATTTGGATGTATTTTGTCATTTGTGTTGTTTGGATTCTGAAAATTAAGGATTCAATCATTTAATACAAAATTGAAGTTTGTCTTATTGTTTGAAATTTGAGAAATATTGAATTAAATGTTGTTCTTTATTATAAGTTTGGTTATATATTATAAATTGATTTCTTAATATACAAAATGAGTTAGTTAATTTAGGTTTAATTATGTAATTACACGAATTAAATTAAAGATGTGAGTTTATGTTTGAATCATATAATCACACAAAATGAGTTATATTTATGACTTTATGGTTGAATTATGTGATTACACAAATTGAGTTATAGATATGACTTATGAGTTTATGTTTAGATTATGTAATCGCAAAAAATAAGTTATAGTTGTGAGTTATGGTTTAATTATATAATCATACAAAATGGTTATAATAGTGACTTTATGGTAGAATTGTGTTATTATACAAAATGAGTTATAATTGTGAGTTGTGAGTTTATGTTTGAATTACGTAATTACACAAAATGAATTATAGTTATGAAAGTGTAGCAATTAATATATATATTTGAAGTTTGGGTTAAGAAACATGATAATTTGTTAGATAGAATGTTCTTAATCAGTGAGGTTTCCTAAGGAATCATCTATATAAGTTTATGAAGGTTATTAATATATTTTATATATCAAGATTTAAATTAATCACAAGTGCACGATGTAGCTATAGCTAGCATAGGCAAGTATGAGTCAATCTCATGAAGATAATAATTACTAGTGATTACCTTTCTCCTATTATCTAGCCTAAGAATTTGATTTTTAGTTTTTAATTAAAAATTATACTTAAATAAATAAAATAAAATAGAAGTCAATAATGAATGAAGAACAGAGGAAATTGCTTAGAAAAATCAATACCAAATATTAGTATCTAGATGATGAATCCTTGTAAAATCATTAAATAATTAACTCTTTACTATGAAATTATTTTATTGACTATTAGAATATGAAAATTCCTATCTTATGTTAATAACCCTCTCGAGACTACTAACAATTAATGTATAGGTGGATTAGTCAAAATCTTTTTGGTTAAAGATCTTATTATTTCATTATTGATTTATGAATTTTATTATTAGATTTGACCCTAATCTAGAGGATTTATATCGACTTATCTCTAGGTTTGCGATCAACTTCATTCAATTATAGTAGATCTATTCATATACATGATTTCTAAATCTCAATGATATTAATGCATAGTAGAACTCTTACCATAGGCTTGCAATATTATCACATCTCTAGCACTTATGTATAAACCAGAAATAGAAATCAAAAGATCTTTATAAGGTTGTCATGAGGCTTAAGTATGGTATGATTGGGATAATAAAAAGGTTGATTTGAAGAAAATTTACAAAGGAAACATTATAAGAAACTTGTTCACAAAATATAGAGGTCATTTCATTATATCTCCAATGGTACTATATACTTATTTACAATTTTTCTATGCTCGTTTTTTTATATCATCATGTTCCATAATTAAAAGAATATTGGACCTTTTTAAATTACAAGTTTCAAACAATGAAATAACGTAAATAACCTTCAAGATTCAAAATAATAAAAAGTCTGCAAAGAAAAATAGGATAAAGGTTAATAATTTAGGCTATAACCAATGAAAAAGGCTAAAGCTCAACTTGGTTATTTCTAAAGATAAATTATGGGTAAGGTAATAATCAAAGAAATAGGCTAAAATAAGTTGTTGAATCATTACCATGTCTTGTTTTGAAGCATGTGATTGATGCTAATAGCTCAACATTTACATGGTCAAATCTTTTTTTGTTTTTCTTAAACAAATATACAACACAATCATGCAAGTGATCATCTTTTTCAAATATTTTCAAATTAGTATTTTGATTTCCTAGAATGGTTGTTTGTGTATTTTTACCTTTATCAAATTGGGATTGGAAGATAATTATCATATCTGTTAATTAATGAAACCAAGGCCTCCATTTTTCTTTTCAACTGTCTATAGTATGTAAAAGCTTTTCATTCACTTATAAGTCATTGTTATTAAAATAAATTCTTATTAGTTCTTAACCTAGTTTAAAATGTGTTTTGGTTGATAAGGATATTGTTTTGCAACGTAAACAAGATTAGGCTAGATGGTTATATCATTCATATATGCCTTCAAATAATTTAAATTCACCTATTTTCAAGAAGAAATAGATGCTACAATGATGATAGATCCAAGATTCAAGAAACTTTCTTATTATAAGATTCATGTACCATTGCTTTAAGATTTTTGTAAAAAAAGGGAATATCAGTTGATTGTCGATGAATATAAATCTACTTAGGATACAACAAGATGCATGATTGTGGTAGATGGGTAGATTAATCAAAAATAAAGAACCTTGATTAATTTCTTAGTTTATTCTAATATTAGAACAACTTTTATCAAGTTTATTAATGATTCTAATATGGGGAAAAAAATCCCATGCTTTATCTGAATTATTTTCTAAAAATATCAAATGGGTTGGAGCAAAGAATGTTTTACATTTTGTTACAAATAAGGTAGCTAATTATGTATTAGCTGGGGACTTGTTACAGTCTAATTATGAGCATATTTATTAGTCTATATGATTTTAAAAGATATTAGTTGCATGGATCATATTTCTAATGTTGCTTCATGTGTATCTAAAATCTCAATTTTTAGATATAATCATATTACATTTTGTCTTGGTTAAGAAAGTAAGAATATAGGGTTGAGATTGTGCTTTTTATTGCTATTAGGTTGGCAACTACATTTATTACTTTCGAAATTTGGTTACAAGTAAATATTTATGAAGTCATAAGTTATTAAAGAGTAGGAAAGGAAAATAAGTTTACGTTATTATTTTATATAGTAAAATTTGGCATACCAGTTTGATCATTTTGAAAATTATGGCTCCATTTTTAAGGCTGTCGAGAATTGTTAACTCATATAAAAAGCTATCTTTAGGTTATATATATGATTTTATGTATAAGGTTTGCATAATAATTATAATTCTTTTTAAGAAAAAAAAGAAATTATACAAGAGTATATAAATATTCTTAATTGACGATGAGATAAACGTCTTACTTAAAGAATCCACCTAGCAATTTATTTTCTTAATCCTTATTACTTATATAGTGGAGACGAATGTATAACTGATATCATGGGAGGTCTCTTTGATGTGATTGGAAGTAAAGATAGTTTTTTTGGTTGAAGAGCAACTAAAGGTGACAAATAAAATTAAATTGTATAAGGAAGATTTAGGGAGATCCGCTAGAACATCTGTAAAACGAGAACTTACAATCAAAAAAATATAGCTAGGTAAGTTTTCATACTTTTAGTTATTAATAATATGTAATTTTATTTCTCATAATTACTAATTAAAATATAAATGAGTAATAGGGATTATTTGGTAAAAGTGCTCTAACATTGAAAAACTCATTATTAAATTACTCATATTTAACATTATACCGTATTACAAATCTATAATAAAAAATAATTTCATACATTACTAACTTGTAATTTATTTGAGTACGGAAATGATGCAAATACTTCGAACAAAGCGTGGTTTATGTCTTTATATAATATTATAGAATCTAAAACTTTTAACATTAACGAAACACATCTTCAATTAAATTGTTAACGAAAATTTTGTATTTGATTCAATTTTATTTTAAATTATTAAATTAATTATATATTAATAAATATTGATATATTCTCTTTATTTCAATAAAATATTTTATATTTATATCAATTATATTTAATTTTATAATTTTTACTTATTATTTATTATATACCAATTCTATAACCACCTAATGCCAATTAAATCTTTAAATCTTAAAACTTTTTTTTTAATAGATTGGACATCAAATGTCCAATCCAATTTTCAAAACATTAGTCTTGCATCAAACTGAGAATATTTTCCTTAGGTAAATCTACGAAAATAAAGGTGAAAATGTGCAAATCTAGTCTTTCACATTTCCTTCACATAAGAAGAAGAGCTTTTCGTTTTCTTCCCATAAAGGGTGGCAAAACTTACAACTCAAAATATGTACTTGCATAAAAATCTACATTATTAACGAGTCCAATAAACAATACCACAATAAGTCTTACATAGAGATCGAAAATGAGAACACGAAATATTCATCACACATCAGATGAAAACAACCATTTTAGAAGCTCCAGCAATATACCATTTAAGCTTGCGATATCTGGAATGATTTTATGCTATTACCAAAAAAATAATCTACTTTAGAGAAACTTTCATATCCTCCTTAATTTCATCAATAATTTACATGGCAATCGCAAAAAGCTAGATCATCCTTGCTCAATTTCATACATTCATTTTGAAGGTGTATGAAAGCACATTTTCCATATTTCACATCACAATCAAGGGTCCACTCGTTAAAGTCAGCTCTGAACATGTGTAGCATCTGCTTCCGTAGCAATGATTTCCCATGATCCTCTGCCATGCTTTTACTTGTCAAGGAGGTTTGACGATTTGATGCTATAAAGAAGTTTCTACAAGATCACGGCTCCAACAATTTACCCACTGCAACTCCTTTTCCCCGATGACTTCATGTGGTTTTAATATAATCAGTCATTAAGTACAAATATAATTTAATCAGGAAAGAATATTAAGCATAATTCTAATGCAAAAAGTTTACTATCAGCACAGTGCTATAGAAGTGTGACATGTTCACCAAAGGTTATTCATTTATTCTAAATTATGTCCTGACATTAAAACCATCAAACTATCAGAACTCGCAAATTGGGTAAAGAAAAGTCGTTGTTAATATTTCAGCACATAACATCCTGACATGTGAACTAAAGGGTAATATCCATGTACTATGAATCCTTTAAATTGCGTAGCTTTTTAGAATCTTTTGATTCCAAATGTTGGAAGCAGGGACCATCCTGATGCCATTGATATTCATCAAAAGGAGATCCAGCAATCCACAAATCTGTCTTCCATAATTCAAAAAACACACCTCAACTATAATTGGATTCTTATAAATCCTAGAAGCTTGCAATTTCAACTTTGCTCAAAACATTTTTCCTGTTAAATGGTCATTAAGATGCATAACAAATAAATCTAAAACGATGAGGGATCAATACTTACAATGGATTCTTTTGACCCTGTCTCATTGAGATTACATTGCATTGAACCATCTCTGTAAATAATTTTTGCTCCACATCCCGGTGCATCCACAAATCCAACAGCCTCATCATCAACCAAAACTGCACTAATATTCTTGGACTCTGACATGTTCTCTGGAATCTGTCCACCAGAGGAAAAATAAAGAAGGAAGTAAGCAGGAAAATCCTCCAGTTGCAGGTTCGATGCCATCACTTATTATGTATGCATATTGGTTTCCTAGGGACCATGACGATTTCAGCAGGAAACTTGCATGAATAACAACAGTATCTCAAGATTATTTATTAGGAGAGGCTAATAACTTGATCTATTAGTCCATTAAATATGAACTATATCACAATTAAAAAACCAGTGTCCCCATGCATGCATTTAAGCCTTAAATAAATTAGCAAGACATCTAGGATCACAAAAAGGAAGTAAAGGAGCAAAGTGAAATTTATATGCTCTTAATTCCTTTCACAGACATACAAACATAAAGTTTCACAATATATACCTCAAACATTGCCTCTGTAAGAATGCTTTCTAATATGGATCTTAAACCTCTGGCACCCGTGTTCTTTGCCATTGCTTTTCTTGCAATCAGTCTTAGTGCATTCTCTGTAAAATGTAATTTGACCTGAAGTATCACAGAGGTCTCAACACCACATAAAGGAATGCAACACAAGCATTGACAGGTGGAAATAAAAGGAAGAAGAAAACATAAAGCTACTCTTGATAATAAGAGGGAAATTCTTACATTATTCATGTTGAACATCTTCTTGTACTGTTTACCAAGAGCATTTTTTGGCTCCATTAGAACCTGTTGTACAACAATCATCATAATGCATCTGCCTTGCTGTCATCAAGAATGGCTTAATGACAAACGTTTGAAAGCTAATAACGAAATTTCAAGTTTTTCCGACTGTAAAGCAAGAATAAACCAATAAGCATTATCCAAATGTGTAGTCATTAACACTACTTCTACAAGTTCTGAAAAAACTTCAGGTGCTTACACCTGCTGGTTATATTAGTTCAACATCTGGATGAGCATGTCATTGCTCAAGAAATGATAGCAGCAATGATCCAAAAGACGAGGAATGTCATATGAAAATAAAGAAAATACCCCTTCTTCTATCCTGTTTTGAACAATCCAGAAAAGAAAAATAAAGGAACATGTCACAAACCTGAACAAGTTGATCCTCATTCAAAGCTGATAAACTGACCAAGACAGGGACTCGTCCAACAAATTCAGGAATAAGGCCATATGCAACTAAGTCACCACTCTCCACCTACATATATATATATACAATAAACTATTATTTACAGATCAGGTGCTTGCATCAAAAACAATCATCAACAATGTAAAGATCAGATTGGACTGATCTGACTGATAAAACTGGTAACTGGTCAACCAAAAGGTCCAGTAACCATTCAAAGTCAACCAACAGAAAACCAACATGTTGATCATACCGTTGAATTAGGAACCATGTACACCAGACCAATTTAAAAGTGAAAACTCTATTTTTCAAATTTTAATTCAATCCCAGTTTTTAGCAAGATCATATTATATCCCACTAAGTTCACAATAGTATCCTTCATAACAATTTTAACTTTTGAAAGGATATCCAAATGCTTCTAAACTTATTCACGAGCATTATATGCTTTTTTATTATTTTCAATTAAAGTTTCAATCTTACGTTTAACATATTTTATTCAGCAATTAATACAACATTCTTCATCAGTTAATGTAAATTTTCTGTTTTATGCGCAAACATTTACATATTAGTACTTGCATAACTAATGAAGAATACAACAAAGAAATAAAGTTCTAACTCAAGTTAAATACATCAAGACCCATTGCGAGATTATTGCTCTTCATAAAAATTATTTCTCAAAAGCATGATTGCCTAGCTGCAAATATTACTCAGGACTAGGTCTACTTTTATCATAACAAAGTTCCATTATGAAATTAAAAAGCAAATCTATTTTCTAATATTTTGTTAGCAATTGAAATTTACTCCAATAAATTCTCGTCAACATGACTGCCTAGCTGTAAAAATTACTTTGTGCTATGGGTCATACTTACTTTTTAGTATTATCGAATGAACTAACAAAAATATATTGTCTTTACTAATCACAAAAGCCACAGAAAAATCAGAACACAAAATAAAGAATCCATTAAAAACATCAATAGCATAAGGCTCCGTTCATTTTGCCCTTTTCGTTTCTTCATGCATACAAGTTTTGTGCTTACAGATTCCAATAATGATGATGTCACCACAGCATCTGTCACTCTTTCAGTCCTCATGTTTACACGAACTGGAGCTCCAAAGCCAATGGAAGCATCTTGTTGCCTTGTAAAAGATGGAATGAGAACAGGAAATAACAAAATCCGACAGGTGATACTACTAATAATTACTAAGGGAAAGAAAGGCTTCTCACCTTTCTGAAATGATCTTTTCCAAATTGACAAACGCACCACCACAAATGAAAAGTATATCTTTTGTATCAATCTACAACCATAAGAAGAAAGTTATGAGGCATAACAAAGAGATAGAGAGATGGATTTTTCATATTTTAGGCCATTTAAACATAATTTATGGCTGCCAAGTTTACAAAAGAGAGTTACAAAAGATGCACATATCTCGGAGAACCAATTTGGGTTCATATCACGAAGGTCCACGACAAAAACATTACATCTCCTTAGAAGATTAATGAAATATTACAAGCAAAAACAGCATAATCTACATATAATTTTTATTGAATTAGAGAGTGCATATGATAGGGTATCTAAAGAAATCATGAGGAGGTGTGTAGAAGTTAAGAAAGTTCCTATGACCTATTTACGAATTATTAAAGATATATATAAAGGTATAAATACTAGAACACGAACGACAATAATAGATACAAAGAATTTTTATATTGACAAAGGGGCTACACCAAGGCTCCTCACTGAGCTTTTTATTTGCAGCAGTAATGGATGAGCTCATCAAGAATATCTAAAGGGTTGTGCCTTAGTTTGTGTTATTTACCAATGTCATTGTTTTTGTGGATAAGACAAGAGAGAGCTTTAAATTGAGCAGGAATAAAACTGAATATTTAAAGTGTAACTTTTCAGACCATAGGATTACTTACAATATAGAGATAAAGATTGGTTTAGAAGTTATATCACAGAAAGAGCGTTTTAAGTATCTAAAATCTATCATCCAAAGAAATGGAAAAATCGATGACGACATAGTTTACCATATCAAATCAAGGTGGCCTAAAGGAATATTGTAAAAAACTTCTCTATATATTCAGATGTTGATTTACATATGCTGCTATTCTTATATAGAGCTAAGGTACATAGTTATGGGAGTTTTCCTAATTAGGATGACTCCTTATTTGGAAATATCCCTAATATAGCTCGATATTATAGCTAAGGATAATCTGTAAGGATAATCCCTTAATTAAGGGACTATTTATTACTACGGGATTCTCTACACTCCTCCTCAAGTTGGTGCAAAGATGTCTATCATGCCCAACTTGCTAATTTGTTCTTCAAATGGTTGTCTAAACAGCCCCTTTGTGAAGACATCTTCTCTTTGTTCTTTAGTAGGAACAAATGGGATACCTATGCTTCCATCTTCCATTTCTTCTCTTATAAAGTGCTTATCAACCTCTATATGCTTTGTCCTTTCGTGAAGTATTGGATTGTGTACAATATTAATGGCTGCCTTATTGTCACAATACAACTTCATGGGAGGCTTAACTTCCAAGTTTAACTTAGACATAACTCTTCGGAGCCATATGACTTCACACACTCCTTGAGCCATAGCCCTGTACTCAACTTCTGCACTACTTCTGCACTACTTCTAGCTACTACATTCTGCTTTTACTCCTCCATGTGACCATATTCCCCTATAGATAGGTGCAGTAGCTTGATGTTGACCTTTTGTCAATAATGGAGCCCGCATAATCTGCATCCGTGTAGACTTCTATGCTTCTTTCTTCCTTCTTCTCAAAGAACAACCCCTTACCAAGACATCCCTTTAGATATTTCAAAATTCTAACAACAGCCTCCAAGTGTTCTTCATACGGTGAGTGCATAAATTGACTCACTAAGCTCACTGCAAATGCTATATTTGGCCTGGTGTGAGATAAGTAAATTAGTTTCCCAACAAGTCTTTGGTACCTTTCATTATTTACTGGAGTATCATTTTCAGGTTGTCCAAATCTTTTCCTTTGTTCCACTGGTGTATCACACGGTTTACAGTCAATTAAACTTGTCTCTTTTAATAAATCCAAAGCATACTTTCTTTGAGTCACCACAATTTCCTTCTTGCATCGAGCTACTTCCATACTAAGAAAATATCTAAGCTGCCCTAAGTTTGAGCTAAGCTTGTAATTTCTCTATCTCCACTTGATCACTTCCAATAATTATGATATCATCCACATACACTATTAGGATAGCAATCTTACCTTCCCTATTCCTTTTAGTAAACAGGGTATGATCCGCTTGGCCTTGGGAATACCCCTTCCTTGTTACAAATTTGGTGAATATGCCAAACCAGGCTCTCGGGGACTACCTTCTAAGTTTGCACGCCTTGTCTCCAAAGCTTTTCTCAAACCTAGGAGGTGGCTCCATGGACACTTTCTCTTCCAAATCACCATTCAAGAAGGCATTTTTTACATCTAGTTGTATTAGAGGCCAGTCTAAGCATGCAACCACTGATAATAGGACCCTGACAGTATTCAACTTTGCCACTAGAGAGAATGTCTCATTGTAGTCCACCCCAAATGTTTGAGTATAACCCTTTGCCACCAACCGAGCTTTAAATCTTTCCATTGACCCATCTGCATTGTATTTAATGGTAAATATCCATCGACATCCAACCAATTTCTTTCCTCTTGGTAGATCTGTTCTCTTCCACATGCCATTCTTTTCTAGGGCCTTTAACTCTTCCAAAACCACCTCCTTCTACTCAAGAACAGCTAAAGCATCATGTATATTGTTTGGAATTTCTGCACTGGTTAGTGTGGAAATAAAAGCAGAAAAAGTTAGAGACAATTTTGCATTAGAGACAAAGTTGGAAATAGGGTATTGTGTGCATGTTCTTTTCCCTTTTCTCATTGCAATAGGAAGAAAAATATCACCGGGGAGATCATTTGAGTTACCTGATTGGGTACTATTGATTTCAATCTCGGATTGTGAGATATAGGACTTAGATTCGGAGATGATAATTGGGTTGTATCAAAGATCACTTCCCTTGCTCCCCTGCTATATACTGCACCATGGAGTGTTTTCTGTTTTTCAGCTTCCTTCTCAACATTGTCTTCTTCCTAATTTTCTGTTTCTTCCCCCCTGACTAGTGAACTTTCCTACTGTTGATCCTTCTAGGTTCAATATCTCAGTTTTTTCCCATTAGACCTCTCATCTTCCTTACTGAAATACTCCCCCTGAAGATGAGTGTGGCTATCATACGGTCTACCCTAAAAAAATGTAACATCCATAGAGGTAAAAAACTTTCGGGATGTTGGATCAAAACATCTATATCCCTTTTGGGTTCTAGAGTATCCAATAAAAATACACTTGATAGCTTTAGGATCTAGTTTGGATTTCTTGGGATCATGATTATAAACAAACACAGTGCTGTCAAATATTTTCAGAGGGACAGGTGGGTTCGGTTTTGTGTTAGGGAAGAAAGAAGAGAAGATTTGTAACGGGGTTTGGAAATTTAAGGTTTTGGAGGGAAGTCTATTGATCAAAAAGTTGGCAGTGAGAACTGCTTCTCCCCGTAGGTATTTCGAGACGTGTTTGAAAGCTAATGGCTCTAGCTACCTCTAAAAGATGTCCGTTTTTTCATTCAAAAATTTCATTTTACTATGGGCTGTAATTGCAGGAGGTTTGGTGGATAATCCCTTTGCTATCTAGGAAATTTTTTAAGGTCAAGTTCACATACTCCTTCTCATTGTCACTTCTTAACATTCTAATCTCCTTTTGAAATTGAGTTTTCACCATGTTATAGAAGGATACTACTGTGGCAGAAACTTCCGATTTATCTCCCAAAAGAAACACCCATGTGACCCTAGAGCAATCATCAATAGAAGTGAGGAACCACCTCTTTCCATTAAGTGTTTGAGTTCTAGAGGGATCCCATAAATCACTGTGTATTAACATAAATGGCTCTAGACATCGGCTATTTTGCATGGAGTAATGACTTCTATGAAGTTTAGCTAATTCACGACATTCACATTAAAAACTAGCACTTTTATTGATAGATAAATGAGGTAACACACACTTTAGGTATTGTAAACTAGGGTGTCCTAACCTAT
>JANSVA010000005.1:18026580-18045257 GCA_025504915.1 Erythroxylum reticulatum | reverse complement strand
ATACAATGAGTTGACCAAAAATTAGCTTTGCAATTCATATCTTTGGTTAGCTTGCTAACAGAAACAAGGTTATATGACAGATTTGGAATGTGAAGAACATTTTTTAGTGTTAAGGATTCTGAAATAGGGACTGTCCCTTTTCCTACCACTAAAGCTAGGGAACCATCTGTAATTTAGATTTTCTAGTTCCCTACACACGGTGAGTAAGAGGAAAAAAATTTGGAGCTACCAGTCATATGATTAGTGGCTCCAGAGTCAACTATCCAAGAGTAGGAGGGTATAAAACAAACAAAGGCTTTTGGAAGGATTATACCTGATTGGACTACAGAATAAGAGGGTTTTTTTGAATTCTCATCTGGAAGGAATGTGTACAGATGATCAAGTTGTTCCTTTGTGAAAGGAAAGATCCTGGTTGAGTTGGAGGTGTCCTGGTCATGATTGGGCTGATTCCCAACTTGCAAAGCTTTCCCTTCTCTTGCTCCACTAGTCCATTTTTTCTTCCAGTTTGTTGGTTTACAATGTATCTTCCAGCAGGTATCTCTTGTATGCCACGGTTTTTTGCAAAAATCACACCAAGTTTTCTGCTTGTTTTTACCTTTTTCACCCTCACTGTCACTATTCTTTGAGACCAAGGTTGAACCTTCAATCTGGAATTTTATAGTTCCATTTTTTCCCAACATGACACTTTTTCGAGCTTCCGAGCTTCTGACTTCAGCAAAGACTTCTCGGATTGAGGGTAGTGGCCTTCTTCCCAAAATCCATCCCCTAACTTCATCCAATTCTTCCTTCAAACCAGCCAAAAAAACAAACACTCTTCCCCTGTCAACTTTCTCTCTATATTGGGCTGCATCTTCTGGATCTTTCCACCTTGTTTCGTCAAATAGATCCAACTCTTGCCATATTATAGTCATCTCATTATAATATACAGTCACATCTTGCTCACCTTGTTACATCGACCACATTTTGAGTTGAGTTCAAACAGTTGAGCATAGTTTTCCACATCTGAGTATGTGTCTTTGACTGCTTCCCATATATCTTTGGCTGTTGGGAGAAAAATAAAGGGTCTTCTAACCCTTGGTTCCATGGAGTTGATAAGCCAGGCTATAACCACAGCATTATCCAAGCTCCACTGGTTGATATTGGGGTCTTCTAGCCTTAGAGTTTGGATTGCTCCTGATATGTACCCTATTTTTCCTTTTCCAGTGATCACTAGACGGGCTAATTGGGACCATTCTAGGTAGTTTCTTCCATTTAGCTTCTGGATTGAAATATGTATGGAATTTTCTGGTTGTATGCTAACTGAATCAGGTTGATTTCCTGATCCAAAGAGAGGGATGAAGATCGAGATCCCACCATTGCATCCTTGTAATTCATGGAAGAGCTTTAAGGCTTTGATACCATGAAAAAAACTTCTCTATATATTCAGATGATGATTTACATATGCTGTTGTTCTTATATAAAGCTAGGGTACATAGTTATGGGAGTCTTCCTAATTAGGAAGACTCCTTATTTGGAAATATCCCTAATATAGCCAAATATTACAACTAAGGATAATCCCTTAATTAAGGGACTATCTATTATTACGGGATTCTCTACAAATACGTGCTTTAGAAATTCTATATGAGAAAAACCTACTGCTTAAGCTCAAGATAAATTCTATCATTTAGCGATTAGGCCGACCATACTCTATAGGACAAAATATTGGCCTATCAAACAGGTGCACAGTCATAAGTTAATGTTAGCAAAGATATATTTGATGAGTAACCTTACAAGAAGAGATAATGTCATATATGTAATAGTAAGAGACAAATTAAAAGTGAGTAATATTAATGAAAAATTAGAAAAGGCAAAGCTTAGATGGTTCTAACATATTAATAGGAGACACCCTGATGCTCGAGTAAAAAGATGCGAGATGATTGTATTTAAAGACTGTAAGAGAAAAAAAAAGTATGCCAAACAAGAATTGGGAGGTGGTAATAAAAAATGATATAACTTTGCTAAAACTTACCAAAGATATGACCCTTAATAGAAAACTTTAACGTACTAAAATAAGAATAAAGGATCTCATACAAAAAGGTCATTTTCGTTCTTATGGATCTTTTAAACATTTTTCTTCAAAGTTTCAAGGCTTAGGTCATGTATTTAGCTTAAATATTTTTCTATTTAGCCTAAATATATTATTCAAATAACTTGTTTAATTTATTTATTTACTTGTCTCCTTTGTTTGTATATTTATTTACCAATTTTATCTTTTATTCTTATTTTTAACCTTGCTCTATATCTATGTTAATATTGATTATTACTTTATATATTTTTTTATATATATACATATTTTATGTGGGTCTATTAGAAACAACCTCTCTGCCGATTAAGAGTAAGGTTACGTACTTTTGGACCCCTCTAGGCTTCAAGATCAACGGGACTTTCATTGGGTTGTTATTGTTGTATAAAGAAGAAAAAAATAGTCATGATAAGCTAAATAGCACCATTTACAGATTGGGGAGAAAGGAGGCCTTTAAACCCTTTGAAGTCGTGATAGCAACATAAAAGTCAATAACTCCAACTAATACCATTGCTAAATCTCCTTGCTTTACTTTTACCTATTCATCCTTTAGCTTGGTAAAGTAAGATTAAGCATCTTCTTCTTCCAATGGAAAACTAGAAAATAGCCTACCAGTCAAAAATTATCTGAACCTCTTCACACCCCTTTTTCCGAAGCTAGGGAAAGTATCAACAAATTTTTTCCATTAAATAACCCCTCTCAACAAAAACAACAGTCTCTCTAGAATCATTTTGTAGAAGAAATCACAACTTCATTGAAACAACATTTCTCTATATTAGAAAGGCAAAAAATGAAAAGGCTTCATCATTCTACTTATTTGTGAATAGTAGAAACAAAAATATCCACACCACATTATGTTGCTGCCACATAATTTAGAAAACAATTCAAAGACATATGCAAGCTAAACATCAAGAAGACGCAAAGAAAAATGTCCGGTCCTTTTGGAAGGATGTCAACCCATCCCATAATGAAGAACATGAAGAGTTTCATAACTTTCATTTATCCTTATGACATAAACATGGGAAGTTAAAGTTCTAATTGACTTTGCAACTCTTTAGTTATCATCATGAAGAGTACAAGAGTATACAGTCCCAACTATTAAAGGAAATATAACACAACGTTAGGACTCCATTGAATCGAGTGTGAGGGTATACTGAAAATATGTACATTAAAATCACCATTTAATAGTAAACCTGAATCATGTCACCACGAGCATGCTTCCGAGGTCCTTTATCAGGAAGGGGAACATTAACTACCTGTATGATAGATAAAAGATCTTCTATAAATTAACACTTTCTGTAATCCCCATAAGATTCAATTATTTCCTAACTAGATCCAATTTGTATAACTATTTTTCCGGTGCAAAATTCAATGCTCAAAAGTAAAACTTTGTCCAGCGCAACAATAATGCAGAAAGACAATAACAACTATATGGAAAATCTTGGAAAGAACAACTCTGAAAATTTTTAACAAAAGTTCCTTTTTCATTATAGTCAATATGCAGAAGAAAAGAAATTATTACTTTTTCCAAGTACATTAAAGTTGATCTTCAGTTCCACATCTTAAGATAGGATGGTGAGCACATTGAAAAGAATCAGAAAAAAATGTAACAAGACAAATTCTGCTAAGTTTACCCAACCGAAGAATTGAAATTCACAAAATCAATTGAAGCGACCATAAAGTTGATGCACTGAAACACCATCTTTAATGGTCCATAACATAACCCAGTACTATAAAGTGTGCATCGTTAAGTAAACACTTTCAAATTGGTTTACTCACAGTTCCTTCCAACATCTTCAATAATGCCTGTTGAACGCCCTCCCCAGAAACATCTCTTCCAATGTTAGAGCTATCAGCCTGCAACAAAACTCAAAAACCATTTTCATCAAGTGTACAGTGTAGCACTGAAAGACTCAACGTATATGATAATGAGTTAGAATACCTTGACCTATATGATAATGAGTTAGAATACCTTCTTAGTTATTTTATCAACTTCATCAATGTAGACTATACCTCGTTGAGCTGCTTCCACATCAAAGTCAGCTGCCTAAATAACAAAAGAGGACAAAAAAAAAAAAGGAACCACATAAATTATGTCATGTGCCTGAACAATGAAGATACAAATATATGGAGACTAGAATCGAAACATAAAAATCAAACTATTGCAAGTCAAAAAGATGAATAAGTTTAGTGTTTGACAAACAGGGGCATCTAAGCCTATAACAATTTAATAAAAGGTTGGTGCATAGGTGTATTGGCACAGATGATAACTCTTATTGGCTAAGATATAACCCAAAATCTAGTACAAATATTAGTGAAGCATGTTTAGTCAACTTCCTCAAACATATTTCTCTGATGCAAGACATAAATTTATAAGCCACCTCCTTATGCCACCTTATAATGTTAGTTTGAACACCATTGAGCAATGACAAGACAACCCAAGCACTTCCAGCACAATAATTAAGATAGACCAATCACTCACCATCTATGAATTAGAGTATACTTATAGTTTTATTGATGCAAAAGAGTTTGAGTTTATAAAAGAAATAAAAAAGAGTGCAAATCGTCAACCACAATCTTAATTTGGTGGGATGAGAAGTGGGAGTTGAGGTGACAACAAAGGACTGAAATTTACTTTATATAAGGTTTCCTTATTGGATAGAAAGTAGTAATAAATTAGATATATTATCTTATTTGTTTAGGACTTAAACTTATTTAACAATAATGAATTTTAACTAAACTAGGATTCAATTTTATATTAGATATTTTAGTTAGAAATATAGTGAAGAATTTTTCTATATATGTGTGTAATTAACTCTTCAACAATAAGATCTTGAATTTTTTTCTACAATCTTGAGTTTTTAATTAAAAGGTGTGATACTTTCTTCTAAGAAAGATTCTTAGATTCTAAATGATTCCTTATATATTTTAGTTGGGAATATAGTCAAGAATTTTTCTATGTATGTGTGTACTCAACTCTTCAATAATAAAATCCTGAATTTTTTCTATAATCTTTTGTTTGTAATTAAAAGGTGTGATACTTTCCTCTAAGAGTGATTCTTAGATTCTAAATGATTCCTAGTTCCCTACCCTTAATTGCTTGCTTACCTCCCTAAAGTTCCAACAATCTTAACGTGAACATCCAACAATCAAAACCTGAAAATTCTAGCCTAAAGTTTTATTTATTCCAAACTTGGAATTCCAGCAACCTAAGTTGAACCCAACCAACAACCAAATTTTATTTTATAAGTTTTTTGGGTTCTATCCACTAGTTTGATATATCTTCTATTTGTCCTAAATCAATTTGGTATCAAGGTTTTGGTTTAGAATGGTAGCACAGAGTGGAAGGGTGTGTAGAAGAATATTCTGCAAACTAGAGTGAGATGAAATACTTGTATGTATCAACTCTCACAAGAAAGCATATTCGACAACTTTTGGAGACAGAGTTGAAATTCATTCCCTAAAAGTCAAAACTCCAATAAGAAATAATTTTGCCAATCAAAAACCTACACTTGATGCTAAACATAGGGAAGATGCCTACAAGCAAGATGAACAGACTATTATTAATCAACAACATGCAATCTAAGGAACATTTTTTGTTGAAAAATCATATATTGATTTTGATTCCTCAAATCTAATAGGCATTGCCTCAGAGAAAATGTTTGTCCTAAGTGGTGAGATTGTTGTCACCTCTTCATCAACAGATCAATTAGAATGGAATCTAATCAAAGCATTAAAGTAGAAGAAAAGCATGAAGAAGTGGATTCTTTCGCCAGCCCTAAAAAACCTTTAAGAACTTAACAAGTTTAAACACTTAAATAACAAATCAAAACACAAGAAAATTTGGCTAAAACAACAAGACAAAAGGCTGAAATAATAGGACAACAAGCTAAAATAACATAACAGGGAGCTGAAAAGATTAACTCACAAGTTCTAAGGGTTCAGAGCTTGTTGGATCAAAACTTGATGATATCCTTGGTGTTCAGAAAACAACAATTGAGATGATAAAGCTTATGTAGTAGTGGGTGATGAAAGAGAAGTAGATTTGAATGAAGATGAAAAATTAACACAACATATGAATACAAATAAGTTGTGAATACGCTTGCAAAATATTCAGCATTGGTGGCAAGTTAATGCATTTGACTACAAGAACAAACAGTACGTATGTTCTTAATGCTTGTGTGGTCAAGAAGCCATGTGGTTTTGTTATGAAAACATCTGCAAATACAATGGTCAAGACTTAAGGCGTTGTCCACATTGCTAAGCACTTCTTCAAAGAAGTTGGACATCTTCATAGATTACCTTTAACTATTGTCTCTAATCATGACGTGAAATTTATGAGTTACTTTTGGAGAACTTTATGGAACACAAATAACAATGAGCTTCAAACTTCAAGTTCTTTCCATCCCCAAACTGAAGGAAAAACAAAGGTGGTGAATAAAAACTTAGGGGACCTATCAAGATGCTTGATAAGGGAAAATATGAAGAATTGGGACCTAATTCTTCCTATGGTAGAATTTGCATATAACAATTCTATAAATAGGTTAGCCAATAAGAGTCCTATTAAGATAGGTTCAAGAATTCAACTAAAAAAGTCCATTGATTTGGTTCCTTTACCATAAACAACACAAGTTAGCACTGAAGCTAAACGTTTTGCACAATACGTCACAGATATATTGATGATGTACAACAAAAGATAACAACTAACAACTTGACTTATAAAGAACAGGTTGATCAACATTATTATTTGGTGGAATTCAATGACGAGGATACTGTGATGGTAAGGATTCATATAGAGAGAGCACCAAAGGAAAAATATAAGTAAGTTCATATAAGGGGCGTTAAGACCTTATAATATTGTTAAGAAGATAAGTGCTAATGCAAGTTTTGGAATTACCAAGGAATATGGGAATTACTCCTATCTTTAACATTGTGGACTTAACTATTTATCATGGACATGATGGTGAAAATATGTAACTGTATGATAACTCCATCCATTCCTCATCTTAAAGAGGGGATAGAGGATTCTTGATGAACAAATTGTAGCTAGAAGAGCTGGTGGATATCGGCAATTTCTTATCAAATAGAAAGGAAGATCAATTTCTAATAGCACTTGGATTTTAGATTGTGAATCTTGAAAGTTGAATCTAGACGCATATGAATGATATTTGTCACATTCTATATAAAGGATGACTTGAAACAAACTAGGGAAGATTGGCAAAAGAGATTAGAGTGTATAAAAGAAATTAAAAGAGGGAAAATCAATTAACCACAAGCTTTAATATGGTAAGATGAAAAATGGGAGTTGAAGTTACGACAAAGACAATTTGGGTTGAAATTTACTTTATGTTAGGTTTCTGTACTAGATAAGAAGTAATAATAAGTTTAATATGTTATCCTAGTTATTGTAAGCAACCATTCAATAATGAGGTTGTGAATTTCTATAAACTTGAGTTTCCAATTAGAAGTTGTGATGCTTTCTTTTAATAGTGATTCTTAGACTCTAGGAGTAATTCCTAGTCTCCTACCCTCCATTACTTGTTTATCTCACTAAAATTCCAATAATTTTAACTTAAATTTCCAAAAATCAAAGAACTAAATTTCTAGCAACCAAACCCTAAATTTTCAACAAATTTCATAAGTTATGCAAGTTCTAGCCACTAGTTTGATATATCTTCTATTAATTCTACATCATCTATTCTTTACATTGTGTAAAGCATTTAGCTATTTCAATATTAAAATTTTCTTTTAGTTTATGTTGGGTTTTGAAACTAGAACATGACTATGGTGAAATAAGTCTACTTGATTGCGCAATTATGATACAAAGTAAGTGGTTAGTAGGAGAAAAACAAAATCTAATGATCCACTTATGTTAAAGAGATAACACAATTAAAAACCACATCAATAACTCATTGGACAAGTCTATCAGTTTAACCACAGATTTGAAAGAGCAACTACAACAAGGTCATTTTAGCATAATAGTCTTCTACAAAGTTCTTGTCATTGATAAGTTAAGCACTTTAATTTAACATATTGGTCATTGGTTCCAATTACCCCTTGGAGGATTCACAACTTTAAAGAGGGGGCATAAAATCATAAATTGCACAACATGAATGATTTAAGAGAGGAAAGTTCAAAAGTTCAAGCTTTCAATGGTAATAGTACCAGGGGATTACAACAAGAATTACATAACACCATGAAATTACTACAAAATCTTGAAAGTTCACCCTCACATATTTCTTCATTAAGATTGAAATGTTAATTTTATATAATTAAAAAAAGGAAATAAGCCATACCACTAACAACTTGTACAATATTGATTCCACATCTTCTCCCACGTAACCAGCCTAGAGAGAGAGAGAGAGAATAAATAAATATATAACCAGCCTGGAGAGAGCGAGAGAAAGAAAAAGATGTATATATACTGTGGAAAATGAAGAGAAATTTAAAGAAACAAAAACTTAAGATTTAACATCATAAGCACCAATAAGTAGGAGGGTCTTTTCTTGAACATCAAAATTTTACTAGGAATAAGTTTCTTAAACTGATCTACAATTTGAAAATATAATGCTGTACATAAGTGGCATTACTAGCAAGGTGCTATGTTAGTCCAAAATCAAATTTTTAACAGAGAAATGTTTCAAGAAGGCCAATCACCATCAAATCCAACTTAGTTTATCAAACATAACAAGAATAGAAATGAGGAATATGTTCATGCATGTACACAAAGCCACCCATTAGCAGGTAAATTAAGTATTAGCTCAAGTGCTTAAGATTGTGCACGATTCAAAGGTTCGTATTCAATAGACAAAAATACTTGAGGCAAGCCTTGAATATAACAATGCCAGGTGAGCAAGTGATGATATTGCGAGCAAAATAAAAGGCCTTGTAGACAATGTTATCAGAACAAGACAATTGGGAATAACCTTAAACATAATAAGTTCAAGTGATCATATGATAAACAAACTTGCCTGGGTAAGAGTTGTTGCATCAGCAATGACAAAGGGCACATGCACAATGCGAGCCAACGTTTTTGCAAGCAAGGTCTTCCCTATCCTTATGGTTAAGGTAAGACCATATGAATCAAATAGAAACATAGTTAGTAATAGGTTCAAACTGACAATAAGGATGACAACGACTCACAAATTAAGTATCATAAATCAAATACGCAAGATAAGAGTTTCTCATACCTGAGCCTGTAGGGCCCATCAAGAGTACATTGCTCTTGTCTAACTCAACAAATTCACTCTCAATGGTTTCAACTTCATTATGATTGAAGTGTAAACCTGACCTAGTATCCATACAAAGAATCAAAGTTAAACAAACCAATTCAAATTTACAAGTTAAACTTTAGTATCACCTTGCTATAAATCCAATTATTTCTTAATGAATTGTAGAGTAAGAAAATGTAAAAATTCAATATTGGCTCAAATAGGGAAGCTTAAAAAAAGTGAATTCAATCTACCAGATGACATTGGATTACATACTCCTTTTGATGGGATGTATGACATATCCTCTTGTAATGGTTGTAAACTGCCACTGCAAGAACCTGTTATAAGAAAGTACAAGCCAATAAAGACACAATAGTCAAGCTACTAATGTTATAAAACCATAATTAGTATATCTGACATCATCAAACATAATCTTTTTGTATGACACTCCAAAACTAAAAGCATGAAAACAAAAAACCCAATACTCAAAACTTTCTTTAGCAATCAAAAACCAATTTCCTTTCTTACTTGGCATATCAATTTAAATGCTACAAATATCTTCCCTTAATTCTGTCTTGAAAGCTATTACACCCAACATGCAAAAGGTTATTAATCCATCTAAATTGCCCAGACGTCAAATCACTAAAAAACCAGTGTCGATTATACTGAAACTCATTTTCAAATCAATAACAGTGAAGGATAGATATTTTGAAGAAGCATTTAAATTGAAGCAAAAAAGGAAACGCCATTTCATAGCAAAAGAAAGAAAAAATTGCAACCTTTTTCGCTTTATACTGCCCAACAACAAACTCATCAAGCCCTTTAGAAATCTCCTTAGGAGTTGGCAAGTCTCTTTCTAGACCCAGATCACCAGCAGCCCCAACATTTCTAATTGAACCACTATCTTTCTCAGCAATTCCCTCTTTATCCTCCTTCCAAGAGCTGTTACAATTTTCACTCTCGAAGCCCTTAACCTTCCCAAGCTCAATGAAACTCCCTTGCAAGGGCTCCAACTTAAATGGACGGAAATAGAACGCCGTTTTGCAATTAGGGCAAAAGTTCACCGACTGGTATATACCGGTTTCTCTGCCGGTAATAGACAAAGGGCGGTTGGAGAAAAGCACGGGCATTTGGAAGGCGCACCGGGGACAGTTGACGTCAGCCCTGACATGGTCGTAGTCGGTGGGTGTTCTCCTGTCGCTTGCGTGGCGAATAAACCATAGAAATGCAGGTTTTGAGGGGCTGTGAAGCGAAATGTAGGATTTTGTGGTGGTACTGTTGGTAGGAAGCCTGCTGGTTAGGTGTTTTAGCGCCGTAGTGCGTTTGAGAAGGGAAAGCATTTCTTTTTTCTGTTTTCTGTTCAGTTTTTTCTTTTCCAAAGTTGATGATCATGGAATGGCTATGGGCACGGGGGCTCCTTTATTAAAATTGTCTTGGTCAAAACTGAATAATGGAGATACTGGTGGTAAAATCCGACGCGACCAGACCCTATCTAAACGCCTGCTAATAAAAGTCAAGCGAGGCTGATCGCCTCAACGGAGGAAAAACGTTTGAACAATGAGGCCGGTGCGGTGAAAATGGATCCAAATCTTTTTATTAAAATTTAAATTAACGAATTTATTTTTAAAAAAATTAAATTTACTGTAAATTAAATGTTAACGTTTCAATTTATTTTCAAAAATAATTTTATTATCTTAGAAACATTTAATAAAAGTTTTAGTTTAATGGGTCTGTCGACCTCCCGATACAAAAAAATATGTTACATGTTATATTGGTCATATTTCACATATACATCCTCCATCGTAGCAGAATCAAAAATTGAATTTCTCCAACCCCAATTCCAGACGTAATCGACTGGGGGATAAAGGCACACAAAAAGAAAAAAAATTGTAGATGACAATGTTTGACATAAACCCAAAAGCTATCAGATGACAATATTTGGCATAAACCTAAATATTATCATTTAAAATTAGATGAGAAGATAATTCAGAACATCCCATATTAATTACTCGCGTTTCACTGTTTATGGGTATTCAAATCCCTAATTGCTTTGTTTTTGGTTGTGTAGCCTTTCTTTGTTTCTTGACGTGGGCATTTATCAGCAGTTAGGTGTGGTCACTTCTCCCCATGTCACAATATGGTGTGTCCTTTCCCTGTTTCTTAGTGCGGTGTGCTTCCATCACTCAATTTATATGGTTTGTTTATGTTAAAGAATGTTACATTGTTTTGATTTTTTATATAGGTCAGTGTAGGAGACAAGTGCAGTTAACCATAGAACTATTTTGTCTGTTGCAGTGGATTAGAGATAAGATAGGGTCCTAACAAGTTATCAATATTTTCAATATTTTATGCCTCCTATATTGCATGATATTGAATGGCATGTACATGTGTTTACCTAAAAGAAGCAACATGTATAGAAAGATTTATTGAACCCTATAAACTAACATAAGCTAACTAACTAGAATAAAGTAGGATCATTGAGTTGAAGTGGCATTTTGAAGATGGAAGACTTCATAATGAGTTCTAAGAAATGAATCATGTAGGAAGTGGTCACAAAATAGAAAACTCATGCCAATATCGTTTAGAATAAAACAAATTCACTTACATAATATTGCAATTAAGTAGGTATAAACTATCCTGAATTTTCTTTGATAGAGATCGTATACCAAGATTTAGAAGAGAGAAAAAAAAACATCCGTAAAATGTCTGAATTCCTTATGTCCTATGCTTATGAATAGTATAGAAATAATTTATAAACTTCTATTATAGACTTTCACGTTCATTTTGTTTTAAACTTGTAAGCTTCCATATTAGTTGAAATGCATATGAAATACCTCAATTAACATTATTTTTTACTTAGATATTTTTTGCTCAATTAAGATTAGTCAAAGTAGCTTATATATGTGTTTTTTTACATGTTATTTACTTGTCATTTACTGGCCAATTTTAAGGTTATGATGTCTCAATACAAAGCCTTGAAATTATATTATGGTGGATACTTTAAGAAAGATCCCAAGTTTAGTTATAAGGTGGGTTGTCAAGTTATTTTGATAACATGGAGCTTGATTTTGTCAGCTATAGATAAATTTATGAGATAGGGAAGGAACTTAGATACTTATAGGTTAATAGAGCTTATTGTAAAGTTTCAAGTTGTAAACTCAAAGAGTCTTTAAGGCTCATTGAATATAATAAAAGTTTCATTAGATTAATTAGCCTTTTAAAAATGCACAGGACAATTGAGGTGTATCATACACACAATGATGAGGATGTTGTGCATGATGAAGTTAATATAGATACCAATAAAGAAGAGAGTAGTAATGATGATAATGTGGGCACTTGTGATAATAAAGATGAAAGTGCACAAAATAAATTTAATGTTTCAATTCCAAATGGCCACCAACTAATGAATAGTGCAAAAAATGACTTTAAGTAAATTAGAGTTAGATATATGCACCTTATGATAGTAACAATATATGTTTCAAAATAAAAACATATAGGTCTAAGCACATATGTTTCATAATAAACAAGCATAAAATGGTATCATCAAAGTTTTTGACTAGACTTTTGAGACAAAATTTTAAAGAAGCCTAGCATTACCATTAAGAAGATGATTGAAGAATGCAAAAAAAAAAAAAAGTTGAATATATTTGTGAGTTCTATTATATGTGGGGCAACTAAGAGGAACTCATGGAAGGAGTGGGTTACATTATGCTTGAGAATATTCCAAGCTATAAGGTTATATCCAGAAGTTGAAATATAGCAATCCCACATCAATAATAGAATTGAAATTGTTAAGGATTCAAGAAACCTCTGTTGAACAAGTTTTACTTCTATCAAACACTCAATAATTCACAAGCATACAGAATCTTAACTAGTAGTTTTGAGATGTCGATCGCTCGAGGAATCAATAAACTTAATTGAACCCTATTGTTATCTAAGGTTATAACAAATGTGGTAAAAATGAAAATAAAAGATAAAACATCAAATTAAACAATTGAATATGATTTGATTAAAAATGAAATTATGAAATTAACAGATGTAGATCAAAATAAAGTACAACCACTTAACAATTGAGAAATCACACAAGATAAGATCAAACAATTATAGGAACAGGGGATTCATTCTATCATTAATTGCTACCTTAATTACTTTTGATTTAATTGGTATTAGTCCTAAAATTTTGAAAGGTTGATTATTCTTTCTCGAAACCTAATCATAAACCCTAAATCATAACCCCTAATTGAATTAGAATTTCTAATATTTGCAATTTCTCAATTAACAAAAAAGCCCACGTTCCAATTAGTTCTTAAGCAATCTAACAGACAATTAAGACCTCATACAAGATCATTCTTCATATAATTACCGATTTGATGTTTATGTGATCTATTAGGTTGTTAGTTCTCATTACCCAACCCAATCATGTTGCTATCGGTTCACTCTCTTGATTTATTACCGAAGTATGCAACAACCATAAACAATCACAATACCCAAACATTCATTAACATCAAAAGTAAATAAGTCACAATTGATTCAAGAATCAATCCCAAATGAAGTTAGAACGTCCTTGAAAAAATTTTCATCATCCTCAAATCTAAAACATACATGAGATGAAGTGAGTAACAAGAGGAATAAAGAAATTAACTTAGAAAGGAATGGTTGGAGTGGCTAGCAGTAGTTCCCCTTCTTCTTCTTCTCTTCTCTCCTTCTTCTCTCTTCCTTTTCTATTTCTCTAAATAGTAAGATGGAGGCTCCCTTCATTATGGTCATATTATGTCCTTTTATAGTTCTTTTGCCTTTTAAGGTTATAAAACAATGTTTCACCTCAGCCAAAAAGTCCAAAACAACCCTCTAAAAATGAAAACAGAAGCAGATCCCACATCTGTCTCCTACCCATCATGATCATGACACTTGAAAGTTAGCTTTTGTTATGATCGTGATAATGAGGTCTTGTGACCCTAGCTAGATCACTTCTGTCACAACTGTGACAGGGATGTCACAGCCGTGACAAGGATGTCATAGCCGTGACAAGGATGTCATAGTTATAGGCTGGCTTTTTCTCTAAACTTTCTTCAACTTCTTTTGACCTTCTTCATCTAATTTCAAACACTAACAAGCGCATCAAAATACCTCAAGTGCAAAAAATTAAATTCCAATAACATGCTATAAACCACATAACACTTAAAAACATAAACACATAATCACATTACACAATTCTAAACCTAAACATGAATAATTCATCTAATCAACACCTAAAAACATACTAAAACACCTACTAAAATATGATGTAAACTACAATTATCAACCTTATTGCTGCAGTTCAAGACGTTATACATTTGTTTTGGTGTTATAAAAGATGGATGGAGGCTTTTGAGGCCTATATTTAGGATGGATAATTGTTTCTTGAAGATTAAACTTGAAAGGCAATTAATTAATGTAGTTGGAAGGAATAGATATAAAGACATATATCTTGTAGCATAGACTATTGTTGAAGTTGAAAACACTGATTTATGGAGTTAGTTCTTGTCACTCCTATCAGCTAATTTGGAGTTAAAACATAGAGATGGAGTCACAATAATTTTTGGCAAGGAAAAAATACATGATAGATGTGAATCATAATGTGTTTTCTAGGTGTTAGGGTGTGTTTTTAGTGTTTTATTAAAGGATAATCATGTTTATATTTGTGTTTTTATGTGTTTTCTTTTATTGGTTTTTGTTTAAGGTAAGAATTTAATCTTAATTACATATTTCAAGGGTTGTTTAATATGTTTAGTGATGAGTGGAGACAGGAAAATTAAAGAAAAGATGAGGAAAAGGCTAAAGAAATGTTTGGCATAATCATGCACGATCATGCACAAGGAAGCAATAGAGTGGAAAGTCTCTAGCATGATCGTGCATGGGTTGGAGCAGTGTTATGCATAATTGTGCAAGTTGTTTTTTCAGGTCGTAAGCTTTTAATACTTTTGACATTTTGAGACTATTTTTGGAAGATAAACACGTGAGAAAACCCTATAAGACTTAAGAGTACATAAAGAAGAGAATAACAACATTTGATAATTAGGAGATCAAAAGAGAAAAATTCTCAAGTACAAGGCTACAAATTTTCCAGCTCAAGACAAAGAAGAGAAGACTTTCATATTCAATTATCTACTCTTTCCTTATTTCTCTGTTGTTGTTAGATATTAATGATAATTAAATTAAGATATATAGTTATATTTATATATTGCTCAATTCCTTTTTAGGAATTCCTCTTAATTTTTTTGTTGAACTTTACATTCTTGATTTAATGAAATATGCTTGTTATGTTTATTATTTTATATTCAACTTGAATCGAGAGATTATATTAAATCACTTGTGTTGTGTTACACAGCAAAAGTTGGTACCTTAATAAACTTGTAAACATCAAATTAATAGGTAATTAAAAAGCAATCTTAATTGTTTATTAGTTATCCATAAGATTCCCTCAAATCTAGTTACATAATTAAAAAAAGTTTTAATAGATTGAGAGATCACAATTTAATTTTTATCTATTTTAATTAGGATTACTTGATTAAATCTTAAGAGAGGGTAATCATAGTTCTTCAATATTTGAGATCAAGCATGATTAAATCAAGAAGGTAAAGTGAAAACAAATAAGGATATAAGTAATTCCTAGTTTTCAACATTGGTCAATCAATAAATTCAGTACTGCCTAGTTCATTATTTAGTTATTAAGTCTTTGTTTTTAGTTTAATTATTAGTTATTCATCTTTTTTTACCTTAGACAAAGTTTACCAGAATTGTTGAGTAAATGCTACAATCTTTATAGGACAACACTTTGTATGCTATAAGATACGATATCTATACTTGTAATTAAGAAAGTCTTTCATTTAAAACTTCAAAAAGTTTTTGGCAGCATTGCCTAGGATTTGTTTTATAACACTTACTATAGTTGAAGTTACCTTATTTTAAGGACTTCAACACTTTTCTTGTGTGATTGCAGGTACATGAACATAAGATCTACAAGGAGTTTTAACAAATTAAAAGATACGCAAGTTCCTAAAATTACCAAGTAAGAAAGGGAGATTCGAAAAGCAAGTCGCTAAGAAGCAATAGAAAGAACAATGGCAGAGGAAAGGAATGAAGGAGCATAATAAAGAACCCTTATAGACTTCATCATGTTCAAAATTAAACCAGCATTGCTGAAATGATACAAGTTCATGAAAGTACATGTGAGATAGGAGTTAAAAATTATGCTATGATTTGAAGTGAAAGGCATATGACTTGAATTTTGATATTGATGGACTATAGTTATTAAATAAAATTTAAATGTATATCCGGATTAGGAAAATTATCAAATGACAAGTTAAGTTGGTACATAAAAATTAGTATGATTAAGCCTACGAATTTTTGATGTTTGGTACCATTCAATAAGAGACATTTGGCAGCATAAGAGGAGGACAAGTGGCATCATTCACTATGTGACTAATGGCATGACTTGTTGGAGATATGTGTCAGCATAAACGGTGGGCAAATGGCCATCATGACTTGGTGTTACATGGCATGTTGAGCTAGTGACACCTAGCTAGTGATAAAGCAAGGTGCAATGGAGAGGTTCATTCTTCATCTTCTTTACTTCTCTCCACCGAAACTTACTTAGTCTCTCTAAGTTCTAGAATTTCTGCTGGACCTTGGGTTTTCATCACTTGAATGTTTGGTAAGCTACTGAATTTAGAAAAATATTCTATTAATTTTTTGTACTACTGTTGTGCTAAGTCTAAAAGTTGCACATTAAACTTAGGTATGTGCTGGATGTTTAGAAACTTGGATTCATTGGAATCTTGGAGTTTAATTTAAAGCTTAGTAAGGTAAAGGAATTGTAGACTTGGTATTCTATTATAACATGTATTGTTTGATGTTTGAAATGGAGCAAACATGTATTGAATAAAGAAAGAATTGAGGTTAGATATGTGTTGGAAACTGGTTGGAAAGAGTAGATACACTAGATAGGTTTCAGCATTTTAGCTATATCATGCCCTGTAGGTATCCAAATTGGATGTATTTTAATTCAGACTAAACTTGAGACATATGTCTACAACTTTCTTGAAGAAGTCAAATTTTAATTCTGTCTCTAAGACTTTCAAAATTGGCATGAAATTGAGTCTTAGCTTAGGCTGTAGCATTACCAAGGACAAAAATTATATCCTGTTGTTATTGAATAAACTATATTGATGTAAGCCGAATTAGACTAAGGTTCCTTCACCAAAGTTGTAGCTTATTCTCTTAGATTTAAATTAGTATAAAGTTTGTAATTTTTGAATGCTGGAATTGAGATATGAGTTGTACCACTTTGAGTGCATGATCATTTACTAGGCAAAATTTCAAATGTATTCAGTCTGTAGTATATGAGTATATCTTTTGGAATAATGAATCAAATTATATGAACTAAATATTTCGTTAGAAATTTAAGACATAAAGGAACATTTGTTTAGAAGAATACTTTTCTCAGAAGCCTCAGTTTCTATGTCAAAGTAGCCATTCGAATTGATTTGAAAAAGATTGATTGGATGAAAGTAAGGGAGTCTGTTGGAATGTTATGAACTGGAGTATTTTTTATTGAACATGCTTCGGTATTTTTAGTATATCTTGAATTGTGTATCTCCAAATGAGTTGGTTCTTAATTCAGATTAAACTAAATATATAAGCCCACAACTTTCTTGAAGTGATAAAATTACAATTCTGGTTTTAAGAATTTCAAAATCTGAATTTAAGTTGAGTTAAGAATTCTACTATAGCTTAAAAATAGTCTGAAATCTTTTGAGCATAACTTTCAGTATACAAAACCAAATTGTATGATTTTGGTGTCATTAGAAACCTAAGACAAAGATGAACAATTTTCTAGAAGAAAGTGTTACTTAAATACTCCATTTTCTTGATCTAAATGATCATGCAAAGTAGACCTGAAAGTTTGATTTAAAAACAAAGCTGGACTATGTCATTAAACATGCATGTTATATGATACATTCATACTAATGTTGATTCAATTACATGAAAAATATGGTAATATGAACTTATGTTTGATTGTATATAGAAGGGCAAGTAGAGTAATCACTTCCAGATATTGCCGAAACTTCAAGGCAATAGGTGAAAGGGAGCGATTGTGAGTAACCTAAAATGGTCTTACCTTGATTTGTTTTGTTTAGTACTAAATTGAATTTGATATTGATAAATGTGTATTGAATTGTGTACTGATTCCAGATATGAAGGTCCAAGGTATTGATTGATGAATGTGATATTGAAGTGCTACTTGTGTGTGAATATGATTGACTACTTGCTTTGCATATGAAATGTCTGAAATGACTTTGTTTTGTTTTAAAACTGTTAAGTCCTAGTTGTGGGTAAATAGGCATGCCTAGAAGGGTCTGCAG
>JANSVA010000005.1:17995609-18026480 GCA_025504915.1 Erythroxylum reticulatum | reverse complement strand
ATAATAATAATAATAATAATAATAATAATAATAATAATAATATCAAGATTAAGATCATAAACCTAAAATATTTACTCATTTCCCATATTTTCCAAGAATACAAAATCATAAGCAAAGTTGAATGACTTTCAAAAACCTTAGCAAGAACTTAACATTCAACGCTTCTACTCATGATCAATCGACATTCATTACCTTCAGAAACTGAATAATCTAATAGTAGACTTGAAAAATATGTTTAACTAATATATATCTATGGGTACACTCGAATACCAATCATGATCATGACATTTCACAACTTTGCAAATCATTTCATTTATCCACCACTAAGGTTCACATGCATAATCATGAATCAAATGACTTTTTAGGTTGTAATGTGGGCAAGGGTAGGGTGAGACGTATTTGGATAGTGTAGTGTAAAAGCCATCAAAGTTAGTAAAACCAAAAAAACACTCAACATATCATCAAGTACAAAAACCAACATTCACTCACAATTGTGTACATTAACTATGATAAATGCAAAAACTATGTTTCCAAACTCAAATTCAAGCGCTCTCACCACAAACCACATCAAGCATATATCACTCATAAAACTTGATCATAAACAAGATTTTGTGACCATAGGGAGTGATCATTGAAAACATCATCCACCTCATATCCAACATACTCAAGTAACCCATTCAATAAAATTTTAGGAGGAAAGACTAATCATAAATAACTTTGCAACACATATGCACTTCCTCCTTGATAATTTTATTTAAACATATATTTTTTACTTTTTATTATTCTTTTCCTTTTCTCTTTTTTCATATAAAATTTGGAAGAAGCTACATCAAAATGGGAACTTCAATGATAAGACATAAATTGACATCCCATTAATTATAACCATCCCACAATATGGACACCCCCACACTTATACTGACATCCCATTAATTATAACCATCCCACAATATGGACACCCCCACACTTATACTTTTGCACACCCACAATCATCAATAAACAATAAATGATCCACTAGCTTTATGGCTTGGTTAGGACATTTGATTAAGTTTAATATCATATAATGTGGTTTGTACAAAAAAGAAAGGCTAATAAGGCTCAAAAGGGGTTAACAATGGAGAATTCACAACAATGGGTATGCTATTTGGCTAATGTAGCTAGGAAAAACAAAAAATGCATAATCATTTTCATGTTAATGCATGTGATAAAAATGTGATCTTGAATAGAAAAACAAAGCAAAGTTAGGATGTAAATGTCATGAAGGTCATACATAAACAAAAGAAAATGAGACTAATAAGGATGTATGAGTCTATAAAGGCTCAAAATCTCACTGACTTTGTCTACTACTAGTCACTACTCTTCTAAAAATAATGTACATTGACCAATCATAAGAGCAAAAGCAAATGCTCAAGTTGCCATAGATTTTTCTAGTCAATTCACATTCTAATCATAACTATATTAGTCCTAGAAACAATAGAAAAATGAGAAAATGTTAATTTGTTTATTTAAATCTCTCTCTTTTTGTTGAAAACTTAAAACAAGCAAAAACAAACAACTAAAAACACATATGCATATAAGAATTAAATGTGTAAATGTAAAGGAAAAGAAATTTAACTTCCTTTGGGTTACCTCCCTAGCAGCGCCTTTATTTAGTGTCACTGGCTCGACTCTATACTTTCATCACGTGACAAAATTATGATCTTTGGATGTTACAGTTTGAGCTTCCTCCACGTGAGGTTTTTCCGGATAAGGCCATAGTTAATAATCCTTCATACTCAACATATGCCTTATCTTTATATTCGTAATCTCTACTGAGTCCCCGTACTCTTAAAATATTTGGAATGTCTCTTCACCTTTATCTTCCTCGTTCAATTTCTCCAACCTGCTAGGTAAAGGTAAAGACTTAATCTTAATAAAAAAATTGAAACTCAGTATTTACCTCTGAGATAAAAGACGTATACTTTTCTACTTTGAGCTCCTTCCTCACTTCTTCCACACAAGCAATTCCTTCATTAGTGCTCTCAAAATTCTCAAGCTCCTCTTCACTTTGTAAGGTCTCTGCACTAAAGTCGCTTGGGTACACTTCGGGTTGATAAGGTTGCTCTTCTTCATTTTATGATGCTAGGCGGTTAAGAGCTTCCATCATCTAACCCATTTGGCTTGCTATGTTCTGGAGTCTAGACATTGTATCTTGGTGGAATTGCATTATATCCTGATGGAATTGTTAACACTCTGTTGAATACCCTATTGAAGTTGAATATTGATAGCAGTTATAATATTAAGCAAGTCCTCCAGAGATGTACTTGAGTCATGATAAGAAGCTACTAGTCTATATGGGAATTGATGTGTGTCCTGTATACTATCAAGGAAGTAACTATGTTGATTATCCCATCCATAACTAAAGTTTGTATGATCACTCCAAACATGGTTATAAGATTAGGAATATAAATTATAGAAAAAATTACTTTTGTCCATGAATTTTTTTCAAAAATTTAAAATAAAAAGTAATAAGGTCAAGGAATAATTGAAAAGAAACTAATTACAATCAAATATATGTAAATCACCAATTAAAATCAAGAACAAAAACTAAAGCATCACAGTTCCCGTCAATTGCACCAAAATTGACGTTAGTGCATCATAATGCTATTATAAAATAAATTGGACCTTCTACTATAGCAGTGGTGAGTCTAGGTCGATTCCACAGATTGGTGTTTAGGTTTTGGGAGATGGGGTTTGATTTGGCTTAAAATAAGAAAATAAAATAAAACAAACTAACGAAAACAAATTAAAGAAAACATGCGAAAATGATGAAAGTGGTGAATTCTTTAGGAGTCTGGTTCTTTGGCTCAATCTTAGTTTATACCTTAATTAAACATATTTCGTTGAATTGTTGCTCTTTTACCTCCCCTTGAACTATTAATTTTAGGTTAATGATAAGCTCTGTTAACCTGAGTTTTCCCTTAGGTCGTGTTTAATTAAGATATGATCGTTAATTAAACCTAACTACTGAATAACCTAGGATACGATCTTTAGATTCAATTAGGTAGTTACAATATGAATTAAGAAAACAGATTAATCTAAGCAACAATCACATATGCTTGGGTCATTTCAATCCAGGTTATATTATTCCTAATGATTACGAACCATTAGTCACTACAAATGAATCTAAAATATAACAATTACAGATTATATTAAAATTCTAGCTATGGGTTCATACACAAATAATCGAACTATAAGATAATACAATCATTCATACACAAAACCCAAATCCATATGCATAGTATAACATAATCAATACATAAGAAGAGAAAGAAATAACAAATATAAGGAAGGAATGCTTAAGCGGGTCGTTAGCATTGATGCCACCTCTGAACTGGCATCGGGAAGCTACCCCTCTATAGGTCTTTCATGATTGAGAGCTTATGTTGCCCTCTTCATTCTCTCTTGAAGCTTCACTCTTCTCCTAGCTAAAAACACTAAAAACTTTCATATCTGTATGGTCACCCAACATCAACTTTTATATTAAAAAGCTATGGTTTTTGTGAGCTGGCTTAGCCTCACTCCTATGACTTGGTGTGTCACGGGTGTGAGTGACATAGGCATCAGACTGGTCTTATGCCTATGCCATATGTTGCACTGCCATAAGACAACTGGTCGTGAGCCAATTTAAAGCTTCTATTATTTTGTTCTATCTATTAATCTTAGTTCGAAAAATAAATATATAAAAAGAATAATAATGATGAAAATAATGAAAACTATGCAAATCAATTAGTAAAGGAAAATAAATGAAGAAAATGATAGGGATTTGGATTTATTTATATAAAATTATAATTATCAAATAAGATTGATTATCTAGGTTGAAATAACAATTAACATAAAGTATCTATACCTTCTCTCGAAGCATACATGTATCTATAATTAGGTAACTACCACTTTTTAATATGCAATTCAATGTAATCAAATTATTTGTTGAGCCTAGTTAATCTATTTAGTTGTTACCTTACTCTTTGGAACTAAAAAGTTTATTCTCCTAGTACACAAATAATATTTCTTCTCTTAGTCTGCATTGTCCTTAAAATTGAATCTATGATGGTCAAGTTCAACAGTTAAGAAAAAAGAGAATAAATCCAACCAACGATTAACCAAATCATCCATTGATAATTGAAAGATCTATCATAAAGTTATATCCTTAACACTAACTAGTGTTTCTAGTAATTAATCATAAAAAAATAAAACAAAAAAAATAAGTATCAATATAAGGTAAAGAATAAAAGAAAGAACTAAGAGAAGTTGTCACAAGCTCCTCCAATCTTTCTTCAAATCCTTTTTCAATGCTACAAAATACTAAAACAATGAAAGAAAATGCAAGGCAATTATTAAACATGCAGTGCCCCAATACCCCTTGGGATGATAGGGGAATGTCACATCAAACTCACAAACAAAAACAAACAACAGACTGATGCGGAAGTATTTCAAAACATACAAAACATTCATTACATTAATTTTTAGAAACTGAAGCCGACATACATTACACATCATTCCAAACTTGTTCAAAACATACATACATTATATCACATGAACTTAATACAAATTTGTCCCAAAAAAATCGAAACCAGCCTGAAACATAGTTATTACAAAAGCTTACAACAATTCAGAGTCATACACTTTAAATACAAGCTAAAATAAACTCAAAAATACATTTCTATCAAAACAAGACTCAGAATCCTTTGGCCATTGCGGTTGAATCGTCCCAGTCCTTATAATCCTTGCTTTGAACCTACACAGGACAAATCCATCATGCTAAGCATATAGCTTAGTGAGTAATAACTAACTATGCATAAAGTGAGTCATGTAATAGCATAAGCATACATTAAAAGCTTATCTTATCAAACAATTCAACATAAAGTATTTCAGAATAGAATGAACAGATAACATAACTGAATATCCAAAAGAGGGTATAAACCCTTCAAAATCAAAGCATAGTTTCTTTGTTTATATCAAAATCAAATGCAAATCATAATACAAAATCAAATGTCTATTAATTCATTTACAGAAGTGGATAACGGGACTTATACAGGAGAGACTAAAGTCTCCATACTGAAGTGTCCAGGAGAGACCAAAGTCTTGACATCAAAGTATCACAGGAGAGATCGATGTCTCAACACCGAAGTGTCTAGGAGAGACCGAAGTCTCGACACTAAAGTGTCCAAGAGAGATAAAAGTCTCAGCACTGAAGTGTCATAGGAGTAACTATAGACCCTTATAGGCATGCCTATTTACCCACAACTAGGACTTAGCAAATTCAAAAATGGAAATGTCTAAAATTCAATTCACATATAAATTAGTGGTTTCATACCATGAATTCAAGCATATCAAATTCTTACAGCTTTGCAAGTCATTCAATGATCCAAATCAATAGCAAACAAAACAATCAAAGTGAAACTATCAAAAATTACTTACTGAACTAATTACAAAATTGGCCATCTAAATTACTCACAAAGCTCCCTTATTGTTTACTGTCTCGAAATCCCGGCAATATCTGGAAGTGGTCGCTCTATACGTTCCCCTATAACATATAATACAAACACATATCACTATTGTGTATGATTATGAAATGTTTTATGCACATTCATGTATACTAAATGTGTATGATGCATGTTCATGACAAATTCTAGGTTTCTTATCCTTAATCTTGACACATTATCAATCATGTGAAACCATACTCAATTTCTCAATCCACATTTATCTCACAATCAACTTTTAGGTCCACTTTTCTCAATTATTCTCATCAGGAAGATGAGGTAATTTGATCACACTTCCTTATAGAAATTTGTTCTCCCATGTCTTAAATTTCTAATGAAACCAAGATCATTCCATTTGGTTCTTTATACTAAAAGTTATACTCAAAATATCTCATACTGTAGTTAAGCTTCAATAGAATTCTTATCTCAACTTCCAATCATAATTCAATCTCTTCATACAATTTGTAGCTTATGACTCTAGTTTAATTCAAATCAATAATCATCTCATTCTAAGATCTACAGATCAAGATATAGTCCAATTTTTGAAGTATGTTCAGTAAAATAATCCCAGTTATCATATTCTAGTAGTCCTCACAATTTCATCTTAAAATTCATCATTCAATCCACTTCAGATGGCTATAAATTTTCATGGAGATGAATAAAATGTTTTATGAGTCTCTTTGTTAAAGTTCGATGTCATTTGGATATCTAGAGAAGAAGTTATAGGCAAAAGAAGGAAAGATGTTTAGTGTACAACAGCTCTCGGGTGCACATCGTACACTAACCTAATTAAGAACAATTGAGTCACAACTTTGCAATATTTGTGCACAAGCGTGCACTCCACATTAATCCAGTCACGAGCATGCAACCATCAGTCATACCTGTACATTCCAATAAAAAATAGTCACAGTCGTGCATCCTTCCCTAACGGTCGTGCACACTCATTCAGATCCAATCCTAGTTTTATCATTCAATCTTTCTCAATTGAATTCAGATGGCTAAGATTTTTGGTGGAGGTGTAGAGCAATATGTTTTGAGTCCAATGGTTTAAGAATTAAGTCATTTAGATGTCAGGTGAAGAATTTACGACAAAAAGATCAAAGGATGTTCAGAAAATAACCTCCTTTGGATAAACAAGGAAGTTGCGATCGTGTACATGCATGACTGTGACACTCTAGGTAGACCTGCGAAGTTGCGATCGTACTTTAGCAAGATCGTGATTTGCCAACCTTTTCCGCCATGTCACGATCATGCTTGGCTGAAAAGGTTGGCAAATCACGATCATGCACCGCTAGTTTTTCTTCTTCTTCATTGATTCATTTTCTAGATTTTCTCACTTTCTCTCACTGCTGTATGTTTTTATTCTTACTATTGTACTTTATTTTCAGACCATAACCAATGCAGAATCTATAGCCTCACAATTCTGTACCAAATTTTTCTGTATTTAACTAAATCACAATGAGCTTCTATGCCCACAAATTTCAAATACATAATTTGCACATTCTTTAAGTCACACCAAGTTTTCCGGGCATTACCAAAGTTATACTACTTAAACTTCTCATGCATGTGCTCATTTCCATTACTACAACAACATCAAATTCATTTATAAATTATCCAGAAAGCTATAACACAACTTACTTGCCTCTTTAGTCAAATCCCAGCTTTGACAGTAAAGAACAGGGTTTTGATGTAGAATACAGAACAAAGCAAAATTGAAGAACAACCAAGCTACAAGATTTTGCCTTTCAAAACCACGTGCTTACGTGTTTCCTTAATCCATTTACAGATTGTTCCATTGCATGTGATCCATTTTTCATCCACTTATAAGTGTTATATGTTATAATGCCATTTGCCTATTTTTCCTAATATCTCAAAATTTCTAAAAAATTCCAAAAATTCTCAAAAATTTTGAAATATTACTAATAATCTCTAAATAAATTTTTCATAATTTAATTGCATTTTTAAAACCATTTTACCTGAAAAATGTCAATACATGCATTTACATTTAATTTGTATGTATCAAAAATACATATGCACATTTCAATGAATACTCGATATGCAAAGCATATGATGCACTGTAATTCCTCAATATTCAAACCCCTAACATGGGGTGTTACAAAATACCTTGGAAAAGCTCCCTAAGTATGTAAGGAAACTATCAAACACCTTAAAAAAACTCCCTAAGTTAAACTTATTATAGTTAGGGTTACAATAAGCTACTTGAACTTAAGAAATATCATTTCCTCATAAATTTTGCTTGAAAACTATCACTAGAATAGCATCAATACTGGCAACAGTTTTGTTTTAGAACTTGTATATACCATAAATTAGTATGCTATCTAATAATAAGTTGTAATCGGTGCTAATTTTATTATGTAACTTGTTTTTAGAAGCGTGATGAGTTTGATTCCATTTATATATGCTAGTCTGACACTAGTATTCTTCTACTTTCGAACCTCTTTGAACTTTGTAAAAGGTTGGCACCTATCTTTTTGACAAGTCCAATGCCTATTTACCTTTTTTGATAAACTTCTCCACTTCCTGACATCTTTGAGCTAGAATTAACCTATGAAGTCTTTTATAATGTTTTTTCTATCTTCTTTCCTTACAAATGAATCTAAAATATCTTTAATTAGATAACTATAGAGAAAGTTGCACTCAATTATGTATTTTGTCCTTAAGATCGTCATCTATAAAACAATGAACTAAGTATATATATATATATATAATCATGTTGTAAAAGTGTCGAATACCAAGTTATTGAAACATATGGGCTTATTAGGATTTAAGGAATAAAATGATCAGAGAATACAAAAGGAAAATTCCATATCGAAGCAGACTTGAGATAAATAAAAAGGAAGCTAAATCTAGTAACTTTTTAAAAGTTTTTAAGTAATTACATCTTAACATTCCTTTTGACGAAACTCCTTCATAGATTCCAAAATATACCAAGTTCTTAAAACATCTCCTTTTTAACAAAAAAATAATTGAAGGAATTGTCAACAGTTACTGTAAGTAAGGAATGCTTTGCCATCTTACAAAACAAGTTAGCCCAAAGAATCAAGGATATGAGGAGTTTTAGTATCCCTTGTAATATTAGTTTTTTTTTTTCAATTGAAAGGGTATTAGAGGATGCAGGAGATGGTATTAACATGATGTAATATGACATGTTTAAGAAATTAAGGTTGGATGAACCTAAACCAACTAGAATAAGTATTCAATTAGTAGATAAGTCAATTAAGTATCGTAAAGACATTTTAGTTAAGGTTGATAAATTTATATTTCTTATCGATTTTATGATTATAAATATGATGGATGATATAGAGGTACCCTTGATCTTATGATTACCTTTCCTAGCTATTGCTAAGCTATAATAGATGCTTATGATGAGAAATCAATCTTAAAGCTAAGAGATGGGGAAGTAGGTTTTAAAATATTTGAAGCAATAAGACATTCCTTTGAAAAATATTATACTTATTCCTTGATGTTATTGATGCTAAAATTTTTCTTGTAATGCAAGAAATAATCATAAAGGATCTATTAGAGATTTATATCAAGCAAAGAGAAGAATAAGAGATTGAAAACTTTGTTCTAATAGAGCATATGACATTTTTAAAAGCTAATGAGCCTATAAGTTGGAAGAAGAACATTGAGAAGATTGAAGGACCAAAAGAGAGTGCAATAAAGCTTTAATTGAGGATCCTAAATGATTAGGTGGTTGAGAAGGAGTATACCTAAATGAATTGTAAAGAAATACTTGTTGGGAGATATCCAATGACATGTGTTTTTATTTCAATTTGGTAGCTTTAGGAATATTTAGTGTTAATTTTTAGTTTATTTCATTCACATTTTGATATTTATTATACGAGTTTCGAGTTAAGAAAAGCTTAAATTCAAGGACTTAAGTTTTTTTTAAGGTCTTTCACTATTGGATCATGCTACCCACCGCTAGTTCATACTGCTTAAGCTACACCTAAAGAGCCTTTTATTGTTAGGTGAGTACAGTCATCCTAATTTCCTTCTTTTCCCTTCTATTTTCTTTTCATCATTCTTATATATCATATATGTTCGCTCCCATTTCCGAAGTCTAACTATCTCTCTGATACCAAACATGTTCGCACCCGAGTCTCGTTCCCAATCCCAAGGCACCCATTTGAGGGTGATCGGGAGAGATCGTATGAGAGACACGTTGAAACCACTCAATTGGTAAGAAATTTCAGCATCAACGTTAGCGGGTTCACCGTGGAAAAGTTTCCTCTTACGTAGTTCACTGTAGCGAAAGTCTTTCTTTGTCGTGGTGAAGTCACCAAATTTAGCACAGAAATCCTTCGAGAAAGGTTTGCCGCAGCGTACTTTGGGCCTTGCCGAAGTGAAATCTTCGAATATAACCTAGACCACCAACATTAAACAACACAAAATACATACATTTATACAATTCTTTCAACGTAACATCCTATTCCATTACTAATAACAATTCCCAATCTCAACTAAGAAGATAAACATGAACATACACAAAAGAAACTTCTTCAATTCTTCATTTATTTGCTAAAGCAAAAGAGTTTGAAAAACTTTGTTTACATATCAACATTACATCATTAGCTAAATACAAAATACATATGGATGCTCCTATTCGATATGCTGCTAAAGCTACCCAAAAGAAATGGAGCTAACTTAATTACTAAATGCAGGTATCTCGGAGTTTGTCTAGTTGCCTTGCAAGGATCACTAACCTTCTCGTTCTGCATCTGAAGAGGGAAAAATATGGGTTGAGCTACAAAGCTCAATGGCTAATATACTTATAGCCATCGATAATTAGCCACAAATTCAAGCGTATGCATATATGTATATCAATACACATCTACATCTCATTATATCTAGAAACTCAATCATCCACAATTCAAACTCACAAACTCATATTTAAACAATTATCATCACAAAGTCAACTTATGAATATTCAACCATCCATATCTAGCACATAATTGTTCATTATGCTCAACAAATCTAATGCAATGCATAAACAAATGGCTCGAGGGTTCCATGGAAACAAAATAGAGAAACCGAAGTTTACACCATGAATGAAATGAGTCCATTTTTTAGAGCTCATATGCCACATGCGGGCAGTCAAGAGAAGGCTTTAGTCAACATGCATGTGACGAAAGAAATGGTTCTACTCTTGCCTAAACAAAACCACATATTCATGCTCAAATCATTTCATCATATGCTTTTTCTTCTTTTCATTTAAACAAAAGGTTATAACCTCTTTCAAGATATAACCTAATCACAAATCATCATGCATTATCAAATCTTCACAATAATTAAAAAGTTAAGCAATTTAAACATACACACACATAGGTAAGAATTTGCCCAATCACACAACTATAAATACATCACCCACCTAAATAATTTGCAAAATCTAATTCAAGGTTACCTTTCCTCTTGCTCTTAGATTGGCGTTCCTTGGTTTCCTTCAAACAACTAAGTTGTCATTCAACACAATATTCCCATATAAATTCATAAATCTTCAAAAATAAAAAATGAGATAAATGCTAAGTTGGGCTTAGGCTTAACCTACCCATAGTCTATCTAGGTTAGAAAAATCAAAACCTAGTTCAGGAACCCCTAACCTCCATCTAGGGTTTCTCTTCTTTCTTCCTATGCAAACTCATTTCTCTCTCAAATCTCTTTTTTTTTTTTCTCCTAAGCAAGAAGAAAGATGATTCTTACCTTAATAAGTTGATTCTTCCTCTTTTCTTCTTCTTTCCTTCTTCTCCAACACTCCACGCACTCTTCTATTCCCTTTCTTCTCTCTACGTTTTTCTCTTTTTTCTCTTTTGCTTTCCACGATTTCTTACTTCAAGACCATTTATTTGTTTTTTTCCCATTTTACCCTCATTTACTTTTTCCTTCCCCTTTTACCCATTATGTCTATTAAAACTAACATCTTATACTTTTAACTCCTTAACTAAATCCTTCCAAAAATCTAGACCTTCAGGTTAATTTTTCCGTGATCATTTTGATCAGGTAAGTAAAGGAATTTGATAACACTTCCTTCTAGAAAAATGTATCCCATTGTCTTAATTTTCTAATGACACCAAAATAATTCAATTTGGTGTAGAAATCTGAAAGTTACACCCCAACATTTTTGAGCTATCCTTATACTAAAACAGTATTCTGTGCTCAACTCTATCTAGAAATTAAAATTGTTATAGACTAAATTAAAACTCGATTTTATCAGAAAATTTGTATCCCTACTTCTCTAGTTTACTCCAAATTAAAATTCATTCCATTTGGATAATGACAGGACAAGATATTGTCTAAATATAAAAGCATGTTCAAGGTGCAAGCAAGTTTGCCACGGCAAAGCCAAAAGTTAGCCACGACAAACTCCTCCCGAGAGGAATTTGCCCAAAATTTTCACAAGTTCGTCACAGTGAAACCAAGAGTTGGCTGCAACAAACTTTTCTTGAGAGGAATCATAACCAAATCTTTAAAGTTCACCGCGGTGAAACCAATAGTTGGTGCGATGAACTTTCACAGAAGCATACCTAGTTTTTCAACTTCCTATCAGAGTTTGAGACTCTTAGAGATCGAATTTGAAGTCGAGTCTTTATGAAAAATGTAGCATATCTCTTTAGTTTAATCCAAATCAAGAATCATCTCATTTGGATAACTAGATAAAAAGTTATGGCTAAAACACCGAAGCATACTCAGTGAACATGTTTCAACTACATTTTCCGGCTTTTAACTTCCAACATTTCACATATAACCCATCTTGTACCTAAACCATCTTTTCTACATCATTTCTAATTCAAGAATTCTCCTTTTTCTTTACTCATAACTAATTGTTAACAGCTCTAACTTCCAAGAAAAGTTTGGGGTTCAACAATTCCCCTATAAAGAATTTCGTCCTCGAAATTCTTACATGAGTGATCAAACAAATGGAGGTAATGCTGTCTTATGTTTTCCTCAGTCTCCTAAGTAACTTCTTCACCCTAATAATTTCTTCCAAATGACCATAGTCAATAGACTCACTCGGTCTTTCAATCACTTATTTAATTATTCACTTTCGTAACTGATTCCTCGATATATATATATCTCCGATTACTCACAATCTTCCACTTCTTGCGTCGATAACACCAATATCAGATCATATTGATATTTCTTAGCATACTCACATATAACACATTATGAATCTGAGACATCTTTGTTAGTAATACTAACTCATAAGTCAATGATCCGGTTTTTAATAACTTTATATGAACCAATACAATTCAAGCTTAGTTGCTTCTTTATCCTAACTTGAGCACATCTTGCACTCAATTTAAGCACACCTTGGGAACATGATACTCTCATAAACATTTCATCCTTTTCTTTATAGTTCACATCTCTATAGTGTCAATACACTTAACTCTTATGTCTATCTTACTATATTCCATACCTTTGGTGTTAACCCACCTTATTTATTCATTTTTCTTAAGTCATTTAATTTTTAACATAGATCAATTTCACTTATCAACAGTATCCCAAATCAATTCTCGCCTTCAACCATCTTTGGTCCTACTCATCCAAATAAAGAGGTGGATGACTCTTTATATCATATAACGCCCCATACAATATTCTAATGACATCACTGCGATAATGATTATTATGCTTAAAGTCAATCAAAGCTATACATTGATCTCATATTCCTATGAACTCTAAAAATATAAGCTTTAAGCGTATCTACAATAGTCAAGATTTTTGGCAACTCACCAGTGTGATCATTTGCTTCTACCTCCTTAGCCATCAAACGCTATCTCGATGTATTCCTACTAGGATGTATATCATAGGTTGTTATTTATACTTCTCTAACAATCTCATTGCTCAATCATCTTTATCGGTACACATACTTTTTATTTCAATCACAAAGCATCATTTTTCCACTTCAAACTTAGAATTCAGATCCGTTTTCAATTCCTAAATAAGATTCAAAATTTTTGAATTCTCAATTTGGGCTTTGTCAATCCTTTCATGTGAAACTGATCTTCAATTCTATAGCAAATAGTACTTTGATTTGCTCAAAATTCAACTTCACATTCTATGCTAATTTGCCCAAAATTCAACTCCACATTCTATGCTCCTTTTTGCACTAGATCTGATAACCTCAATAGCTAAATTCATGCTTCACTGCTATTAGGATTTCTGCTTGATGTTTCAGATACAACACTAGCTTTACCGAGAAATACTCATTTGTATAATCATAATCTTTCAGTACTTCTATCCATTGTCTTAGTTTCGTATTCAATTCTCTCAACTCAATAATTACCTCAAACTTTAATGATCTATATATTTATATATATATATATACAAGATGTTTCTATACATATAATGTTTCCAACTTTCAAGCAATTACTATTGCAGCAAGTTTCAATTCATCAACCCATGAGGTTTCAATTGTCTCCATGCACATGAAATCACTTTATTATGCTGCATTGGATTTTATCCTAATCTCTTATACAATCATCATTGTATACTATAAAATCCCCAAGTCCGGACGATATAATTAATACCGGTGTTATAATTCCTTAAAATTCTCTTTAATTTCATTACTCATACGATTTACACATTTTTCCTCAAGTATTCAAACTATTCTTCTCAACTTTTCGAATACATTTAATATATCATCAATTTTGCTTGGATCGCTTTAATCTTCAATACCATAGTACTATCAGGGCATTTGTTAACTCGAACAAATATTTCAAAGCTCCATATGCCCATGAATAATTCTTGTTAAGTTATCGATTTGTGGTTATTTTGTAATTAATTCTCTTTAATGTGTTGAAATTATTATTCAAAATTAATGGAATTGTCTCATAATTTTTCTCAAATGATTTTCAACACTTTAGAGATGGAATTGAATCAAAAGATGCAAAAGAAACAAAGAAAATCTGAAAATTTCAGATTGACAGCAAATTCAGTGACTAAGCATGGGCACGTCTAAGGATGAAATCAATCTGCAAATTCGTTTTCAAGATTCAAAATCAAGATTTTCACAATCTTTAAAGATCATATTGCCATCTTATCAAGGGTATTGACCACCTAAAATTGGGGGATACGTTATCTACTGAAAATCAAGGAAAGCTAGAGAAGAAATCAAAAAAGCATAAAAGGAGGGTGGAGTTACTATTCACGCAGTCAACATTTAAGAGTTTTTATGTTTTTCTTCTACAATTTTCTACTAGTTTTTCTATAGACCCACTTTTGGGAATAGTTTTCATTTTTTTGCGTTTCTTTGCTAGTTTTCTGGACAGCCATAGATAGTTTACGTTTTTGCACTTTTCTTCTAGAGATTTTCGTATTCTTTAAGAAAAGACCATGGATGGAGACTATGTGTTTTGTTATTTCTTTTATTTTCAATTCCATTATGAGTCGCTAAACTTCTTTTCTTAGTTGAGCGAAACCATGTTATCATCTATCATGTGTGGGATGTTTCAATAAAGTTTGTTTCGTTGATGAACATTGAACATCTTCTGAATTACTTTTTCTAATTGAATTGATTAGTTTCTAGGTGCGCAACTAGGAATTGATTCGTTAAATAGCTAGAATAATGGAATATGATGTTCAGTTTTTGTTAATCACAAGTAGCAATTAGGATTACCTTCTTTACGTTAGAGTCGGAAATTTTAAGAAGATATTCATCTTGATTAATTGTATATTGTACATGTGTTATCTTGTTCATTGCTTTCTTGTTTCTTAAAGCTATTATTCAATTGAATCTACAATCGTATCTAGGTTGTTGATAAATAAGAATGCTTAGAATACATGTTTCTAGTAATTTACACTTAAGAGAAAATATCCCCCAATGAATGTTTATTAATGAACTAAAATTTTATATTGAGGATCCATTTTAGCGTGATAACATTGGTGACCCGAAACCAGGCTTTTCCTATTAAATTTTCAGATCTAATTATTTTAGTTGATTTTTTATTTTTGTCATCTTTTTTAAATTGTCGTGAATCAAAGCCAATCACCCCCTTTACTTTGTTTTAGTTTTAAACTCGCTAACCTTTACCGTTAAAAATTCCTCGTGGGAACGATCCCTACTTTCTACTACTACATTATTTTGTATTGACGGAAGTTGGTTTCTTTTTAAATTTGGTTGCAGGCGATAGCAGTACCAAATTTTGGTGACGTTGCCGGGGAATTTCTTAACGATTTTTTTAATGATGTTTTTGTTTTTATTTTTTGTTTCGTTGCTCTTGTTTACCTTATCTTCTATTTTTTTACTTTCACAGTTTTTTTTTATTTTTCGATCTTTTAACGGCATGGCTCACTATTAATATGCTTTTGATTCTAATTTTTCATATTATCCTTATTATGATAATGAGTTTCCATTTGTTGCTACTTCCAGATTTGACCATCAAGTGGTGAATTTCACACCCTTAGTCGCGCAAGTACTGAGGGATGCCCAACAAACTAAGGTAAGTGAAGTTTGCTCATTTTTTGGTTATTCTTTTTGTACGTGTCATATTTTGCAGGATATATAGTACAGATTCACTTCTCCACCGATCTATTATCAAGAGTAGTCCTACTTCCAGCCAAAGCCTCCACCACCACCATAAGCTAATAAGATGTCTTTGGAGGAGATCATAATGAGTTTGACGACAAGCACTCTTTAATTCTAGCAAGTAACAAGGAGTAGCTTGAAGACCGTGGAAGATCAATTGAGCCACGTAACGGAGAGACTAGAAGCCCAAGTGTTTGCAAGAGTTTTTAGCGAACAAAAGAGTGATGCGGAGGAGTTGTGCATTCCTTCAAAGAGTGGAGATCATTTGGAGAACCAAAAGCAATAAAGGAAGAGCAATAGGAGTTAGGAGAGGAAGAGGTTATAGTTTGAGAAAAGATGGAGGGTGTGCAACCCCCTAAGGTAAGTGATTTAGTTCATATTATCATTAACCAAATTTCATTTCCTTTTCTTAGTTGTTTACAGGTAAAAGAAGAAGAACAACAAGAAGAAGAAAAGCCACTAATCACATATGAGTTGAACGAGCTGTACGCAAGTGAGCTAAAGATCAAAGGTGGAAAGTAGGATGTTGAGTCTCCATAACCATTGATGTTACTTTTACAGAGACTATACTAGTATGAGAAGGACGATGCCTAAAAAGACGAGTGGACATTAGAGTATGATGATGAAATGATGAAGTTTCACTCATTAGAAGTCATGGAGCATCGTGTTGAGAAGGAACCGACTTTAATGGAAGGTGCTCCAGGTTCCTTATAGAGTTTGAGCATGCTTCTTGTTAGACTCAAGCATCCATTTGATAATGGATGATGTACATATGCCAAGGGTCAAGCTTCTAACCTTAAATAAGCATTTGATGGGAGGCATCCCATCGGTATCCCTTTTTTTTGTTTTTGTCTTTTATGCATATCTTTTAAGTGTTTGCTTAGAGTGTTTTACTTGTTTTCTTTGGTTTGTTTTGTTTTTATGCATTTGAAAAGGAAGCTGAATCTTTCACTTCAGCACTTCTATCTGTATTTTAAAGGTTGCAATAATTCATTTCAAAGCTGCATATGATGTCTTCAATCTAGGGGAGTACTTATATTTCCATCCCTCTTTTATGCTTTTATTATTTGTTGACATTGAGGACGATGTCCATTCTAGGTTTGGGGGAGTGTGCCTCTTTTCGATTTTTACACATGCTTATGCATGTTAAGCCATAAAACTTTATCATATTAGTTTGGATGAGATTGAGTGCATGCATGAAATTAAATTGGGCTATATGAGTCTTAAGTGAATCATGTTGATTGATTGCAATAACTAATCTTGTAAATTAGTCAAAATTTTGGCGTTTGAGTGATGAGGTAATATGTGGAATTGAAGTAAATTCTTAAGCTAAACCTGTGAGTGAAATTCGAGCCTAAATGACATCATCTTTATGTCATTATATTTCTTTGAATTGTGTGATGCTCCTCTAGTCATGTTTGCCTTCAGAACTTGCACTGAACCGCATTGAATTTTTTTGATTACATAGGATATAGAAATGATTAAGGCCTTCCTTGTTTTTAAATCCTTTAGCTTAAAAATGACCCACCTAATTATTTTCCCTTTGCAAACATTTTTGAGCCTTTAACGTTGTTTTTCAATCAATCACCTTATATTAACACCAAAAAACCCCATTAGCCTTACCTTATCACAAGTTGAATGAAGCATTGAGTAATTTGGGACTTTTGTTCTATATTTTATTCTGAGATACTTTCATATGTGCTTCTACTCATATGTTTATTAAATTATGTTGCTAGTAATTTCTCTTATTTTTATTGCTTTCTTAGCCAAGTAAAAAAAAAAAGAAAAGAAAAGGAAAAAAGGAAGAGAAAGGAAAAAGAGAGAAAAAATCATAAAAGAAAAAAAGAACAAAGCATACTAGCATTAGTTAGTAATGAGTAACGTAGTCCTTTGTATTCATGTGTCTATCTCAAAATTTTAAATTCGAGTGTTCCTTTTACTTGATACTTTGTGAACGCTTGTGATTAATCCTTTGCCATTTTTACCCTACCTTTGAACCTAGCCCCATTACAACCCTTAATAAAGTCCTTATGATCTATAAGCTCATGTAATCCAAATGAATGATAACTGGTGAATTTGCAAGCCTATGGTAGTGCAATATGTTAGAGAAAGATTTGAGTGAAACACTTTGACCTTAAACACTTAAGCTTAAGAGAGAAATCTGTGAGAAGAATTCACTTTGATTTCATATTTACTTTTGAACAAAGATGTCTTATTTTGACTTTGTTTATTTGTATTGTTGAAAAGTGATTATGCTATGTGTTGCAACATAAATCTTATTAGCCCAAGTTAATGGATTGTGTACGCTTAATCATATGAAGTATAAATTGATGGAGTGTTACATGTTTGCTCGAGGGCGAGCAAAGGTTTAGTGTGGGAGAATTCGTTAAGTTAGCGATTTGTGCTTATTTTGTATTTAATTCTCTTTAAAGTGTTGAAATTATTATTCAAAATTAATGAAATTGTCTCATAATTGTTCTCAAATGATTTTCAACACTTTAGAGATGGAATTGAATCAAAAGATGCAAAAGAAACAAAGAAAATCCGAAAATTCCATATTGACAACAAATTCAGTGACTAAGCATGGGCACATCTAAAGATGAAATCAATCTGCAGATCTGTTTTCAAGATTCAAAATTAAGATTTTCACAATCTTTAAAGATCATATTGCATATCAAGGGGATCGACCACTTGAAATTGGGGGATAGATACGTTATCTACTGAAAATCAAGGAAAGATAGAGAAGAAATCAAAAAAGCATAAAAGGAGGGTGGAGTTACTATTCACGCAGCCAGTATTTAGGAGTATTTTACGTTTTTCTTCTGCATTTTTCTGCCAGTTTTTCTATCAACCCATTTTTAGGAATAGTTTTCATGTTTCTGCATTTCTTTGCTAGTTTTCTGGATAGTCATAGATAGCTTACGTTTCTACACTTTTCTTCTAGGGATTTTCGTATTCTTTAAGAAAAGACCAGGGATGGAGACTATGTGTTTTGTTATTTCTTTTATTTTCAATTCCATTATGAGTAGCTAAACTTCTTTTCTTAGTTGAGAGATACCATGTTATCATCTATTATGTGTGAGATGTTTTAATAAAGTTTATTTCGTTGATGAACATTGAATATCTTCTGAATTACTTTTTCTAATTGAATTGATTGATTTCTAGGCGTGTAAATAAGGATTGATTCATTAAATAGCTAGATTAATGAAATATGACATTCAGTTTTATTAATCACAAATAGCAATTAGGATTACCTTCTTTACATTAGAGTTGGAAATTCTAAGAAGATATTCATCTTGATTAATTGCATGTCGTACATGTATTATCTTATTTATTGCTTTCTTGGTTCTTAAAGCTATTATTCAATTGAACCTACAATCGTATTTAGGTTGTTGATAAATAAGAATGCTTAGAATACATGTTTATAGTCATCTACACTTAAGAGAAAATATCTCCCAATGAATGTTTATTAATGAACTGAAATTTTATATCGAAGATCCATTTTAGCGTGATAACATTGGTGACCCAAAACCAAGGTTTTCCTATTAAATTTTCAAATCCAATTATTTTAGTTTATTTCTGATTTTTGTCACTCTTTTCTAAATTTCTGTGAATTAAAGCCAACCACCCCTCTTTTACTTTGTTTTAGTTTTAAGCTCGCTAACCTTTACCATTAAAAATTTCTTGTGGGAACGATCCCTACTTTCTACTATTACATTATTTTGTATTTACGGAAGTTGGTTTCTTTTTAAATTCTCGTGATTCCTTAAATAACTAATTCCTCGATGAGGTAACATTATCTCACGTTATTTTCAATTTCCCAATTAACTTACCTTTCATAAATGATTTTCTCCATTCTTTAGATTTCCTCATATTTCACATTGACTTATTCTAATGTTTGCTTATTCATACTAGTTTCTCCACACATTTCAATTTATTTGCAAACTTAACTTCCTATGTTGGTAATACATTCATCAAAATCTAATTTATATCTGCTGTGCATATTCGTATAGAATATAATGTGGATCTAAGTTCTCCTCACATTAGTAATAGTGTTACCTCAATTTTCAAAAATCCACTCATGTAGTTGGATACTTTACATCAAACAAAATACATACATTCTCAGTAGCATATTCTACCTCTTATGCTTGAGTCTCTACTAGGGATATGACTCCAATATTCGCTTTTGACTCATTACATATTCATTTATTATTTTTTTCTTTCATTGATCATTCTTAATATAAACCATCTGGACAACTTAATCTAATTTAATGAAATTCTTTTTCGGAAGAAGATTTCTTACTACTATCATCTATATTGTTCATGCAATCTTTATCAATCAATTGTTATCATCATCAATGTTGTTTCAGCCATTCTCAACACCTCAATACGATCAATTTCAACTATTCATGATATTTCAATAATTTCAATTTCTGTCACACTTTACATGATCAAAATATCCTTTATAATAAAACTCAATGAAATAAGAGGCATATTTGTTTACTCTTATATTTTGGTATGTACCATCAAAATCATTACATCTTATATATAAAAATAATTTTGGCAAGTCACCAATTTATATCTCATGCTAATGATACATCAATCACAATTGATTCTGAACAACCTCTGAATATTCTACTACTATTCAAAAATTACTCCTCCATAGTAGTTCCCTTTTCAACATAATCACCTATACCATACTTCCGTTGCGTTACTCTGATTCATCTCATAATTTTAACTATAAGGATCATAGATTATCTCCTATACCATATCCAAATATAGATCTTATATGTACCTAATCACATTATTCACCAATGTAACCACACTATCGGATATGTACTCATAATAACTGATCAACATAACCTTGAGAACTTTTACATATATCACTATCATTTTTTTCATTTTCCATACGTACTTTCTTAATCAATTTAGAATTATAGATGCATATCCATCTTGAAATTCTGATCTCAAATTCACTAGAACAATCTTATGCCAGATCATAAATTCCAAGTTTAACTTTTCAATTCCACTTTGCTTGTACACTTTAAATCTTATCATTTCCACCCCTATCTCTATTTTTTTCAGTCAATTCATGAAAATAGTTTCACATCCATATCAATTCAAGTATATATCCACAACCACAAATACTGAATCTATGTCTAACATATCAGAGTACATAATATTTCTTATTTCTAGACATCCACAACTTCCCTTATCTTACATTCTGACAAAACACCATTCTTCTCATTATTTCTAATAGTCCAAACTCTTAACGAAAGTTCATACATGTGACTCGTGCAGTTGCAATTACTGGGATTTTATACTCATCAATACCCTTCTTTAATGGTCAGGAATCAGGTGCAGCAGATCCTTAGAAAACTCCCCGCATTCTTTACAAAGTGGCATTTTACTCCGTCAATAAGACATTATCTTTTAGCTTACTTTCATTTTAAATCTTATTTCCTACATCTATGCATGATATGTATGTCACTTATTTCAATCAATCAATTCAACAATGCAACAAGTAATCACATAGCGTAACAATTCGTACTACTATGCATTCTAGGCCTAGGAAAAACCTAAGCTCTGATACCAAACATGTTGGCCTCTGGGTCTTGTTCCTAATCCCGAGGTGCCCATTTGGGGGCTATCGGGAGAGATTGTGTGAGAGACACTTTGAAACCACAGAATTGATAAGAAATTTCAGCGTCAACATTAGCGGGTTCGCTACGGCGAAAGTTTGGGGTCGAAGCGGCAAAGTCTCCTCTCGCGTAGTTCGCTGCGGCGAAACCTTCGGACAAAACCCAGACCACTAACATTCAACAACACAAAATACATACATTCATACAATTCTTTCAACACAACATCCTATTCAATTACTAAGAACAATTCCCAATATCAACTAAAAAGATAATCATGAACATACACAAAAGAAACTTCTTCAATTCTTCATTTCATTGCTAAAGCAAAAGAGTTTGAAAAACTTTATTACATATCAACATTACATCATTAGCTAAATACAAAATACATATAGATGCTACTGTTCGATATGCTGCTAAAGCTACCCAAAAGAAATGGAACTAACTTAATTACTAAATGCAGCTATCTCGGAGTTTGTCCAACTGCCTTACAAGGATCACTAACCTTCTCGTTCTGCACCTGAAGAGAGAAAAATATGGGTTGAGCTACAAAGCTCAGTGATTAATATATTTATAACTATCGGTAATTAGCCACAAATTCAAGCGTATGCATATATATGTATATCAATACACATCTACATCTCATTATATCTAAAAACTCAATGATACACAATTCAAACTCACAAGCTCATATTTAAGCAATTATCATCACAAAGTCAACTCATGAATATTCAACCATCCATATCTAGCATCCAATGCAATGCACAAACAAATGGCTAGAGGGTTCAATGCAAACGAAATGTAGAAACTGAAGTTTACATCATGAAAGAAACAAGTCCATTTTTCGGAGCTCATATGCCACAAGCAGGTAGCTGGGAGAAGGTTTTAGTCAACGTGCACGTGACAAACAAAATGGTTCCACTCTTGCCTAAACAAAAGAACATATTTATGCTCAAATCATTTCACCATATTCTTTTTCTTCTTTTCATTTAGACAAAAGGTTATAACCTCTTTCAAGGTACAACCTAATCACAAATCATCATGCATTATCAAATATTCACAACAATTCAAAAATTAAGCAATTTAGACATACTCACACACAGGTAAGAATTTACCCAATCACACAATAACTATAAATACATTACCCACCTAAATCGTTTGCAAAATCCAATTCAAGATTACCTTTCCTCTTGCTCTTAGATTGGCGTTCCTTGGTTTCCTTCAAATAACTAAGTTGCCATTCAACACAATATTCCCATAGAAATTCATAAAGCTTCAAAAATAAAAAAAAATGAGATAAATGCTAAGTTGGGCTTAGGCTTAACCTACCCATAGTCTATCTACGTTAGAAAAACCAAAACCTAGTTTAGGAACTCATAACCTCCATTGAGGGTTTCTCTTGTTTCTTCCTATACAAACTCATTTCTCTCTCAAATCTCTTTTGTTTTTCTACTAAGTAAGAAGAAACATGATACTTACCTTATCAATTTGATTCTTCCTCTTTTTTCTTCTTCTTTCCTTCTTCTCCAACACTACACGCACTCTTCTCTTCTCTTTTCTTCTCTCCACATTTTTCTCTCATTTCTCTCTTTCTTTACACGATTTCTCTTCTTTCTTTCTTACTTCAAGGCCATTTATTTGGTTTTTTCCTCATTTTACCCTTCATTTACTTTGTCCTTCCCATTTTGCCCCTTATGTCTATTAAAACTAACATCTTATACATCTAACTGCTTAAGTAAATCCTTCCAAAAATCTAGACCTTAGGGTCAATTTTTTCATTATCATTCTGATCAGGTAATTGAAGGAATTTGATAACACTTCCTCCTAGAAAAATGTTCCCCATTATCTTAATTTTCTGATGACACTAAAATCATTAAATTTGGTTTAGAAATCTGAAAGTTATACCCCAACATTTCCAAATTGTCCTTACATTAAAACAGTATTCTGTGCTCAACTTCAATCCAGAAATTGAAATTCTTATAGACTGAATTAAAACTTGATTTCATCAGACAATTTGTATCCCTATGTCACTAGTTTACTCAAAATAAAAAAAATCATTCCATTTGGATAATGACAGAACAAGATATTGTCAAAATACCGAAGCATATTCAAGGTGCAGGCAAGTTCGTCGTGGCGAAGCCAAAAGTTGGCCCCGGCAAACTCCTCCCGAGAGGAATTTCACAAAAGTTTCATAAGTTTGTCACGGTGAAGCCAAGAGTTGGCCATGACAAACTTTTTCCGAGAGGAATCCTAACCAAATCTCACAAGTTCGCCATGGTGAAACCAATAATTGGTCGCGCCGAACTTTCACAAAAGCATACCTAGTTTTTCAAATTCCTGTCAGATTTTAAGACTCTTAGAGATAGAATTTGAATTCGATGTCTTCATGAAAAATGTAGCCATATCTCTCTAGTTTAATCCAAATAAGAATCATCTCATTTGCATAACTAGAGAAAAAGTTATGGCTAAAAAAATGAGAAATGAAGCATACTTAGTGAACATTTTTCAACTACATTTTCCAGCTTTTAACTTCCAAGAAAAGTTTAGGATCCAACAATATATATTAAAGGTAATATACAACTCAAATGTAGTGGAAGAAATGAATTTTTTCTATTAATCAACTTTGTTATATTTATTTTAATAGGTAAAATTTTCAAGAAGATTCTTAACCTTGAAAGACCGTCAATTAAGATAATTCATTATAACTTTTGTTGTTATTTTATTTTATTTGTTTAGGTAAATAGTCATGATCATTAATGATTAAATTAATTTTAATTTGCTTCATAAATTTTAGAAATAGATACTTAATTTTTATTATAATACTCTTCGTATAATTTGACCATATAATTGAGCTAGAAGTGAATTATTTTTAAGCATTTTCAGTTTCCATAGAAAATGTGTGAATAAGTGAGCATAAAATAAATTCACTCTCCTAGCTTCAAACTAAGTAAAAAGGTTGAATTTAAAGAGTAGTACCATTATCCATTTAAAATGAAGACCTAATAAAGTAACAGGGAGCATTCATGACAAGGTATCTACTCTTATGTCAAAATGTCAGGTGAGTAAACAAGCTTCAAAATGCTTTATTGTCAATTTAAATTTAGTGTTTTTTATTTAAATAATGTTTATAAAAATTTCTAAAATTAAATCATCTTTCTCCTGTATGTTTATTTTATGCATTAGGTTGAATTTTAAGGATTCAGTTAAATTCTAAAGGATTGTGGAGTTAACTTGAATTAATTTATGACTTCATGCAATTAACTAAATACCTAACAATTTAATGAAATTTACAATTGAATAAATAATGGTGATCTTGATTGATCTAATTGATTTTTAAATTATTTCCCGAAGTTACTACCTATTTAAGTTAAGAGTGATAGAATTGATATGCTTTAGGGTAGCCAAATGCTTAAGTATGAGGGAATTTGATAGGTGATAAGTAGGTTATATTTTTGGTATGACTTTGAGATAATTTTGCTTGTGTTTGGATGATTTTTATAGGAATTGGTACTCAATGTGGCTTATATTTTGTTTACAAGTCTTGTTTTAGCTCTTTAATAAAGAATGAATGAATTTGAGAAAGTTATAGCTAAGTTGGAGAAGTTTTAACATGATTTTATAGGAATATAGATCCAATATAAGTTACTAACTCAAAAACTTATTAAAGTTGTATTGGATGCTAAAGATTATAGGTCCTATACAAATCTTTACTGGAGACTTATATTAGTGGTGATTTTTACGTAAAATAGGATTTTTTTAGAGCTATTAAGACTATGATACCAACACGGGTCAAGGCACTTCAATTTTTTAGGGTTGTGTGAGAAAAAATGGTAACTTTTTGGGTGAACATGATATAGACAAATTAGAGTCTCTTGAGACAAAAATAAATTAACTTTACTAGAATAAAGGGGATGTTATCAAGATTCAATTAAAGAACATCAAGATTTAAAGATCTATTCATATGATTTCTTTTATCTTGTTTTCTTCCTTTATTGCTATTAGATTCCTTATCTTTAACATGATCTAAATAAGGATAGCTCTAGATGGGATAACCTATATAACTATTTGTTTATATTGATTGTTTGATTTAACAAGAGACCCAAGTTATGTTATAAATCATGCATGATTAATTATTGTGATTGAGTTGAAATATAGTAGTGTCTTTATTCAATTTCAAATTTATATATAAATATTGAGAAACCATATGTACGAACATATTAAGGTATAAATAAAAAGGAGTTACATAGAATTCTAAAGATAGAACCATATAAATCTTCTAGGTTATGGTCAAATCTATCAAGACAATTCATAAAATGTGTTAATACTTTCTGAGGGGTTTTGATAAGAAAGAGATTTCAATCAATAAACATGAGGATATAGATTGTATGTCTTAAGAAATAGTATAGTTGTAACTTTGAAACTTCTACCAGTCTATAAAACTAAGGTTAATAATTGAATTAAGATAAATTCAAGCATAGAAAGTTTATAAGGGGATTATATATATGGATCTTGTTTATCAATTGATTGTTTCATCCTTATTCATTACTTTAGTTTGTCATTTAGATTACTAATTTTAGTTTGTTAATCATTCTTTTTAAGTAAATCTAGCTTCTTTAAAATTAGATAATAAAAATACAATTGGTACTAACACTTATAGTCCTCATGGAATCAACATTTGTATTTACTAGACTATATTATAATAATAGTATGTACATTTGTTTAGAGATTTTTAGTACAATTGAAAAATACACACATCTATACCTCATCATTATTTACCACAAAGTGCATGTGAGGCGTCTAATCATGCAATTATCTACTTTCAAAATTTCTTACATTCTATTTGATCTTTAGTGAGTTCTTCTTTTGGTCTTTTTCCTTATTTTTACTTCATTCTTGATTCCATCTAGTTTCATATCAGGCTTATAATGAGAAATGTTATTAACATTAACACTAATATCATTATAATAACCATTGACATATGTAATTTCAAGTATATGCCAAATATCATGATCATTTTGACATATTAAAACTTTAGATGACACATTTTTATCTAATGTAAAAAAATAAAATGCTCATTTCCTTACTATTTAATAACATGAGTCTATTTTCATTCCTATTCTATTCATTATTCGCTATAATCTCCCTTAATTCAAAATCTTTAGTCATGGCAAAATTTTCTTCCTGGTTGTCCAAAACAAGTAATCATTTCTAATAAAGAATGGAGCAATATTAATTTATTGGTCCTCTTAACAAAAGAAGTTATAAAAGTTGTGACATAATGATCTTTTCTTAAATATCACTAGAAATTTATATGTAATGAATGAGACCTAATCAAATAACAACTTTTGGTCTCTAAATTGACACCCGAGAGGAGGGACGAATTATGTATGTTCACTTTTTTTTCCTATATGAAGCTAGTAAATGAATTGCTTACTTTAATGAATGATTATCCCAACTTTATGTTACATAATTATAAAATAAACATAACAATAACAAAAGAGAATAGGATAAGAGAGACAAAACTAATTTATAGTGGCTCAGATAAACAAGCCCTAGCTTACGTCTACTCCCCAAAATTCACTTAGGAATTCACTATCTTTTTCTTTCAATGGGTGTAGAGTAACTCTCCATACAATATCTTCTTTCCTATAGGTGAAAAGGTAGGGATGTCAAATATGGTCAAGCCACCCTGTAGCCCAACAAGAAGACACAAAATGACGTTGTTTTGTCAAATTTTTTTAAGAAATATGAGGTCAGGCCAAGGCACAGACCGGGTTATTGTCATCCTTATGAAGAGGAACCCTTATAATCATTTTTCTTTGTTATGAGTGAAGAGTAAACCTTTATAAATTTTATTTAAATTCAAGAGCAATCTTCATAAAGTGTATCCTATGAAATTTCCTCAATTACAACAAACATATAACTCAAAAACTCCTTATCTTGCTCATACAAATGAACAATTGCTCAATATATGTTATATAATGCATATATGAACTTTCTAACCTCTTAAATGTCTCAACAACTCTTTGCTATGTCCAATCTACCTCCTAAAACTCACATGTAGTCTATATATATTAAAAAAACTAAAATAATTGTCAAAAATAAAAATTAATACTCACAATAGCTACTAACAATAATAATAGTTGACAATTCTGGTATATGAGTCAACCAATATAGTCACAAACTCATGGTACATATTTTAAAAATTCACTGGTCAAACATACTACCACAGTAGTCAACAAGTATGTCCAAAATCCTAACATTGATAGTTCTAAGTCACCAGATTGAATGATCAAACTTCTCGAAAAAAGTTCTTTCGAAGATCAAAATATCTGCTTTTTGTTTACAAAAACTTAATTCAAAACCATTTTAAACCTTCACTAAAAGTTTGTTTAAATTTCCAAAGGTTCCTTTAAAAATCAAAATAATTTTTCCCTTGATTATAAAAGGACTTATGCATTACGCAATAATTGGGCTCATAATTCATTGAAATGACCAAGATATGGTTACTAAAAGGTTTACAATAATTGACTTAATTGCATATGTGCTTCACTTTACCCATTTTTTCATCCTTTGGTTATTGAATAGATTTAATTGGAACCTTTGGTCACTTTACTTTTCCAATTGAACTTGATCTTTTAAATATTAACTTAAATAATATCACTAAGGATAAAAATATTACCACTAATATATTTTGTTATTACCAAAATTATGGATTATAACATCATTTAATCCAACATATATATATATTAATTAATTAATTAATGATTACTAATAAGAATTATGAGTAATATAATTTAATTATTTTATTTCATGATTAATTTAAATATTTAAAATTTTAAAATAAAATTATTGTCAAAGTTGATAATTATTCAATTTATACATTTTTAATTTAAAATATCTCTAAATTCATAATTTTAAATAAAATTGGAATTAATAGTGAAAATATAATTAACAGTTAAATATTAGTTTATAATAAATCTTACAAATTTCTAATCATTTAAATATTTATTTTGATAAAATATAATCAGTTTTTACTCATATTTACTAATAAATATTGTAGAAGAGAATAAAAATAAATTATTTACTCAACTAATTTATAAAATTTTTAAAAATTTATTTAGTATTTAATTATTATCAATGATAAAAGTTTAACTGAGGGTGACATTAACAACTAACTATGTTATCAAAATTAGGAAACAAAAATTAAAATCTACTGCTCAAAAATAAAAGTGAAAGTAAATCAGCCCTTAAATATTAAGTTTCATGCTATTAAATATATTTTTTAACTCTAGGACTAAACTTAAACATTTAGAATGGTCGCCCTAAAGATGTCATCCAACCCCATTACGATTTTCTGTTTTACATAAATCTTTACAAAAACCCCAAACAAAAGTGAATCAACTGATGAACAAGGTCAAAAATGTTGTTACCAAATTTGGTTAATATTTGCTTTACAATTGGATTGACCAAGAACCTCAACAGAAACACCAAAAAAAATTAACTCAAAGTGTGCAACAAACACTCCCAATACAATCTTACTCCCTTCTATGAATAATAACTCACTCGTCTTAGTTTAAATCACTTTTTTTTCTAAAAATCCCTCTTTATTGTTGTCTGTCTTCTAAGTTGTACCAATTTCAAGCGTGCATCAAGCCACTCGTTAGAGCCTTCATATCTCATTAGGTCCTTATAAGAAAGCTAACGATAAGTATAGGTGAATGCCTCATCGCATAACCCTTTCCAAGAACTTGATATTCACCCTAAATTAGCCTCCTCCTATAGTCAGCTCCGTAAATCTTTAGTTATCTTCAAATATCCTTGATTATTTTCGTACCCAAGCTCTCCCAATGATGATGTTGACAATAGGAATCCAAGTTAGTAATGTATTTTTTTCTTTTTTCTTTTCATTTTAGTAGGAGCATGTTCTTCAGCTGTATAGGTCAAAGTTTTATTGGAGTTTAGGTGAAACATGTAAAGAGATAAATATATTTAGCCAATAAAAGGAGTGAGTGTAGCAGTACCTATTTTCTTTTCATTCGTTCTTGTTATCTTAAATCATTGCAAGTTTCTCCTTTACTTGGAGTTACTTAAATTTCGCTTGATAAAGAATCTGTAAGAGCTAACTAATAAAAGGGTTAGGACTGAGAATGAGGTAGGTGCCCAATAATTAATGAGACTTGTGATTGGGAACATGACACCTTTGAATTCCCATCTAACGACCGCCAACAAATTATAGAAAGTTAGAATCTTGATGAGTTTTTGACCAATCATTAGTCCATGTAACTTCCTCAAGATTCTGTGTTGTTAATTACAAGGAAATCGAACTTGATTGCTGGGGATGTCAAAGGAAAAAGTGTCAACTCTCTGCTACTTGTTAACTTTAAATTTGGAAAGTGGTTTGGGATTAGTTTCTTTTTAGAGCTAATGATGAAACATTCTTTTGGTGTGTTTGATTAAAAGAAAAGACGTGATCTAAGCATACGGAGCAGCTGAGTTTGATGGTGAGTCGTTGGTGTATTTAAATAAATTGAATTGGACAATACCCGGTTGAGAATTGATGGATACCTTTTCTAAACGTGGCAGAAACATACATGTGCAGATCATAACTAAACTATTGTTGCACCAAACTACATTTTGGGAGTAAAGGACAAAATCCTATGTCTGGAATGTCGACCAAATCAAAACATACAATTTTCTTTTGAGAAGAGTATATATGAAAATGCAACAAGTTGATCTTCGCTAGCAAGATCAAGACAAATTGTGTTTCTCAAACAAAACAAAAAAAAGGACAAATTGTGTGCGTCGATTAGAACACAGCATGTATGATTATCACGTGATGATAGGCATGTAAGTGACCACTAAATAAACATAAGATGGTCCATCCATCAACGTTTGCGTTTAAAACTTAATATCGTTGCACTAGCTGATTGGAAAACATCTTCCTTGAATGAAACCGTGCCAAATCCAATAAGACTACTAATGCTACAAACACACGACCAATATTATCTCAAACAATAACTCAAAAAACACCCCAAATAAAGATGATAATGTAATAGGACAGTGTAAAGAAAAAGCAAAGACGTTCATGATCTAGTTACTAAGAAGGGGTTAAGGCATAAACTAGGGAGATATATATATATATATATATATATATATATGTATGT
>JANSVA010000005.1:17981464-17995602 GCA_025504915.1 Erythroxylum reticulatum | reverse complement strand
TGGCTAATTAATCTTCTGAGTTATGTGTTAGTGGTGGTAGCTATGTTGGTGGCTGCGGAGGGACTCTTTTTTGCTAGATTGTGCTTGTTATTGTGCATCCAAACCTTGAGGACTCTTCTCTTCACTCCAATTTCTTGACAGAACTGTTGCACCACAGCTTCTTCCTGCTTCTGTATTTTCCACCCAACTTTCTCTGCAAAGTTGAACATTTTCTCCTTCTGTTCCTGAGTGAACTTTGTCCTAAACCTTTTCTTAGCTAGCTGTGGAGGCCTGGCCAAAACAACCCCACCGCCATCTTCTTGCTCATCAGACTCGGATGGAAGAGACGCCATATTGTAAGACATTATCATCTGGTGGTGTGCTGGTGCTGCTACTCTTGACGGAACAATGGTACCAGTTGCTGTGGTGTAACCTAGAGCCTCAGGGGCTAAAATGTTCCTGTGATGCCCTAAAACCATTTTCCTTCCAACTCTGCTGAAATATGGGCTACCGTTGTGATAGCAATCACAGGAGTTAGCTGCAGGTTCACCTTCAATTTCTTTCCTGTGGAAGTTCCTGTGGCAATTGCAGGCTGAGCATGTGAGAGCTTCAATGCTACCCTCTTCACCACTTGGCATGAACTCTCCACAACCATCAGTGGCATTGCCTCCCATTGAAGCTGCATGGTTCTTGAGGCATTCTCTGTACCTTACCATTTTCTTGAAGGGTGCATGATGGTCTTGATGATGATCTAGACTTGATGGAATCGTAGGGCCATTGGTGGAGGAAATTTGAGGCGGTGCTGTGGTAGGAATGATATGGTTGTGGCTGCTTGGTGGTGCAGAAGGAGGATGATCATGATGATGTTGATGGATCAAGTGTCCATGCCCATGACCATGACTGTGTCCCCCAACGTATGTGCTGTTTATAGGAATGGGGATCTCTCCTTCGTGACTGGAAAGTTCCATTTTTTTTTTTTTTGGTTTATGTTGCGTTTTGTTGTCTGGATTGGAGACCAGAAGAAGAAGACAGGATGAGAAATAGAAGGCTAAATGATTAAGAGTTTAGAAGTCCTAGATATTTTCACAACTGTCAACTCTCGTGCAGACAACAAAGCAATTTGAAAACTGTAAATTAATCCTAACAAAGTTGAGATTATAACCTGGAAATGGAATGACCCACCTGGTAAGAGTAGGCTTCAGGCTTTGGCCTGATGATGGGTAGAGTTGCAAAGAATTATTATGATACACAGAGGTCCACTCTTTATCTTTTGATAGCTAAAGGATGAAAGGAACAGAAGGGTGGTCAACCAGTTAGAAGGTTCGTATCAAATCTCATATAGGTCAATTTAGATGGAAACTGAAATAACGAAGCAAATTTGAGAAATACTGCGGTAGCTGCATGCCAACTAGAGCTGCAGACCACCACAGGCAAGGCAAGACAGCCACTTCCTTTCTCTGCACATTTCCATCTTCATTTCTCCAAATTTGAAAGAGAGATAGTGAACACTCAAAAAAAGGTTTACTTTCTCTTCTTGTCGACAAGAACAAAATGACTCCCAATCCCAAAGACCAGGTTGCATCTAGAATAATGAGAAACCTCAATTACTTGGGATTATTATTGTAAGAGAAGATGGAAGACATTTTGATAAAGAAGAAAAGAGAATGAACTAAGTGAAGTGAAGGAAATTTTGAAGGAGAAGAGAGGGGAAAATAGAAGAAAGAAAGGAAAATGCAGAGAATTTTGAAGGTGAGTTATGCCAGTGAGAAGGCATTAAACAAGGAGCTTATAAGTTATAGTAGCAGGAGGAGTGGTAATAGTAGTGATGTTGGGGATAAGAGAGAGAATTGGTTTTTGACTTTTTTGTTTTTTTTTTTTGGTTTTCAACATACAAAAGAGGAATGCACAGTGCACAGTGGAGCTGAGTTTAAGCGAGTGATAATAAAGGGAGTGGGGATGCTTGCTTTGCTTGCACTATCAGGCATCAAGGTTTTTAGGAGAAGTGTTGTCAGAGAGAAAGAGTCGCAAAAAGAAATGAACATATATAAATTCATGCACCCTTTTCAATTAAAGAAGAATACTTCAGACTTCAGAGCAATTATTTAATTTTAAAAATAAATGGAAATAATAATTTTAAAAATAAAAAAAGGGTTAAGTACTTATATTTTATTGAATCTCCTGTTTCATTCACATTACTCCAACAAAGATAAATTTCTAATCTAATTATATGCAGCTGCCTCTAATCTTTTCCTAAACAATTTCTTAACATACTTTGCAAGGTAAATATAAACCAAAAGAAAAGGATAAAGGAAAAAAGATAAAGATAAAAAGAGTGCTTGGAGACATTTTATGTTGAACAGGACAAAGGCCATACTTAGAGCTTGGCTGAGAATGGAAATCTTGTTAGTGGACTTTCGCTTGCCAGACCAGTCATTCTGTTGAGAGAAATTAACAGTAATCGAGTTTTGACTAGAAAGAGGTCCTATAAGCTATATTTTGGCATCATTATGTAATATCTTTTGAAACTTCACGGTATCATCAATAATGTTACCTAGTACCGCAATTATGATCTTGGAAGGCAAAGCAAGATCGATTGAAATTGAGGAGGGATAGATAGAGGGTAAGAGAGATGGACAGTATTGAGAATAGGTCAACTTTCTAATCCAAACTATATAAACTTGACTGAGATGATGTACATGTGGTGTAGTTGTCAAGAGAATTCATTGCATGGCCATCCATGAACTAGCTTCAGGCAAACCTAGCTATATGATCGACTCATCCATTTTTGTGAAGAGATTAGGATTTTTTGCTCAAGAAATTATTAATTCAAGAGGTGGAATAATCCTCCGTAATTTCATTAATCTAAAAATTTAAGATCCATGCATATCTCATTTAAGGATATATAAATCAAACATCATTATTGGATGGAGGAATGTTAGTTGATGGACCAAGGATGGCTTTTCGGTAAAGGAAGAACTGTTTACTCAAAGCTAACTGAATTAAGTAGTCATAATCATATTAAGAGAAGAATGAAAATGAGAAAAGGAAAGGATCGGGGGACTGAATGAATTGATGCGTTGCATGGAATTGGAGGAAAAATAAATGTGCTCTTTGATGGCCTTATTGAATAGGATCATCCAAAATGACTTTATTCTTTCATTATCCACGCCTTTATTCCACATTTAGTGATCTTTATCCTTCTTCTTCTTTTTTTTTATCATTCTCTCCCTCCAAGATTACATCTCCACTTTTTTTTACTTCTTGCTTTTCTTTACATCCTCCACAACTTCTACTACAAAGATAGAAAGTAGATGAACAATTGGTGATTCTGAAATTTATTAGTTTGTCATCTTTTTACTTCATTAGGTGTAAGCTATATCTAACAATTCTTTTAATTAAGAAGTACATGGTAAGTGTAAATCGAAGCTGTTTTCTTTGGTGAAAAATGGAGGAGAGTTGGTGCCTAAGATGTAAGTTCCATCACTATTTCTTTTTTAAGCATTATCTGCATTTATTACCATATGAAGACAGAGAGAGGGAGAAAGGGGTGGTGAAGTCAATTATGACTCTGTGAGTAAAGGGTCCACCGGAATAAATATTTGTGCCGAGAGAGAGAGAGAGAGAGAGAGAGAGGAGGTACATATACATTATAATCATCAATCATCAATCACAATCACAATCACAATCACAATCACAATCACCGCCGGACCAAAATTTTATTCTTTAATAATAAAATTTACAAGAATTGCTTATTAACATGAATGTGGTTCGTTATAAGAAAAGGTTTCCATAAAAGTAAGTTATAAATGTCCATTGTTGATATTAAATCGGCATGCCGTACGCATCTTATCAAGTGTTTGGCTTGCGGGCATGCTTCAAGAACGGATTGTCTTTAAAATTATTATTATTATTATAAAAGGTGTGAAAGGTGTTTGTGGAGGCATCAACCTACATGTTTTTAAGCTCTGGGGCAAGAATGTATCGTATGTTCAAACATCATAAACCGAGGGTTAGGTTATAATAATGAGTGGCCCAATTTCTGATGATAAGCTAATAATTTATTAGCTTGTTGTAAGAGAAAGAGAAAGAGAAAGAGAAAGAGAAAGAGAGAGAGAGAGAGAGGTGTGTATTATCTAAATTCTTTAAAAAGATTTCATTAATATTTATTTCAGTTTTTAATCATTAGTTATAACATCAGGTGATTCTTCGGCCTTCGAATGTATAATCTACAATCCTCTAATTGATTATTTATTCATATTCTATTATTTTGATTTAGCTCACTACCTAGTTCCCTCAAAGTAATCAACGAAGGCAGTGCCCCTCGTGCTTTTTCTTCACCACCCACCTCTTTGCCTTATCTTAGGAAACAAAGCTTCCTTAAAGATTCCAATCATTCCTCATTTTTGTAAACAATCAAGAAACCTAGTTTCCTTGTCTACTGCTATGGTTTTCACACACAAAATTGTCACTCAAAAACACAACATGCATAATAATTATTTTCCATTTATCATCTTCGGTCTTTTGTGTTTTGAGTGTTATTTGCTTACCCAATTGTAAACCATCTTCAACAATGGAAATGAAACTCAAAAGTCATCCCCACCACCCCCACCACCACCGACCAACTGTTATGATTCTTGCTAACTTCATACTCATAATTAAGATTGCCCACTCTTACTTTTATCTCTCTGTAAGCATTTGAAGTGGGATCATTTCCATTTTCTAAAAGAACCACGATTCTTGGATGGTTTGAAATGTTCAAAACTTGGCAATTTCAATTCGCACACTAATGTTAGCGCAAGGGCAAGACAAAGCTGCCAGCAAGCTATCATTCTAGCTGGTTCTGCACTCTTGTTGGTTCAAATGATTATGCTACGTACCCTTCTTTTGTTATCTGTTTTTTTTTTTTTTTTTGGGTACCATTACAATTGTGTTATATTCTTGGACTTCCCTGCCCTATCGTGTTTTCCTTTTCGCTTTTCCACAAACGGCATTTGATTCATAACCTCAAACCACTTCTTCAATGTTTGAACTAAGTTTTGGGTTCCAAAGCAGAGGATATTTGTTCAAACACGAGTAGTTATGCGTCCTAGATGAGTTGGACTCCAATAAAATTTGGAACCAGAGTCCGCATCATAATACATTACACATGCCCCTGTGGTCCAGATAAATATTAATCTATATTTTAATGGTAATTACTTTATCATTAGTTTTTGAGTTTTCATAAGTTTTGTTAGAGATGATTTTATGGTTTATAACGTTTGGTCTTTGTCAATAGATTTGAACACCAGTAAGATCAATAACAATAGAATCATACAAGTGGGAATTCACTCAACACGACGTAAATAAAGACAAAACGAGACACAGAATCATCCTAGCTATATGCATGTGTATCCAGCCCTAAATGCAGTGATTTGTAGGAAGTGGCTTGTGTCTTTGGTCCCCTCGGCTAATTGTGACCTTGAATCTTTTCTTCTTTGCTTTTAAATCCCCCCAAAACTAAAAGCCAAGAAAAGCAAAAGTCTAGGCGTTGGGAACATTCCCACAAGCTTTAGATTTTTGTCTGCACTCTGGACTTAGACTTGAAGGCTTTTCTAACATTAGAGAGATGAGAGCAGCAAACGAAATGGCATGAGATTCAAAGCAAGCAACAACAACGCAACAAACTCATTAAAAGCTTATAGAATTATAACAAATATACCTTTTCTTTTCTTTCACACAATTCCTTGGTATCACCCCCCACTGCCCACCACCTTCCTTCCTGCTGCCTAATGTGTATCAAAAACAAAAAAAAAGATAAAAAGGGCAAAAGGGATTTGGCTTGATTTATTCCCTTCTAGCTTTAATTCTTCTACTTTCTTTGTTTTGAGTTGATGTGCTGTGTGCATATTCTTCACTTCTACTTGTCATGTTGGATCTTCTTTGGTTTTCTGTTGACTTTATTTTGCTTTCTGAATATTCCTTGCTATCGATGCGCAGGCGATGTATTATACCGAATATTAAATAATCAATTCTATATGCCTTTTCTTCGCATATCAGAACAATTGTTTAGATTCGAAAGTAATGTAAACTAACATTAAATGGAAGTCAACCACTTGTTTAACCTAAAAACGAGTATATATCCATGCAAAAGGATGAGAATTATCTTATCAAGATAAGCTGATAAGCATGAGAGCGATGGAGAAAGCAGCAGACAATTCCTTGGGGCTTGAGAATTGGGACCACAGACATAAAGCTCCTATAACACATAACCCAAAACAATAAACTCTTCTTTGTTTTTTCTTCAAGGAAAAGAATAATTGATAAACAAAGAAGAAAAGGCTGTTACATTACTTTGCAATTATAACGTCCTTAATTCAACTGTATACCTAAACTTTGTCTTTGGTTCCCACTACCTTCATAATCATAACTAATATAATGCCTGCCAAGTTTCGTTCAAACGACATGCGATCCTCTGAATTTTGAATTGCAATCTTATAACAATATTTCGCAGCTTGAATAGATAGCAACCAGTATATATGTTGGTGAGTTGAAGAACGTAAAATCAAGTATTATTATTTATATGCGGTAAAGTTATACATAAATGAAATAATAAACTATACATTTATGCACGCATACGTAGTACTATTTATTTTCTATAATTGTACTCCACAAATTTCAGGAAGAGATTCCAAAGAAAAGTAAAAATGAAAAAAAGGCAATGTTCTTTTGTATTTACATCTTTCATCCATAAAAAAGCACACTTCTTAAACAAGAAATCGGAGATTCAGTAATGAGCTGGTTAAAAATATTTGTATGTGATGTAGAAATGTGTGCTTGGTACCCGTACCTTTGTTCAATGCAATGCAAGAAGAGTGAATGATGAGATTTTTCTTAACGTTGAATTGGCAAAACATGGGAATGTGAGACTGACTCAATGTCTATTTGCTTGATCCCGTAAAGCCTGTGATAAGAAAAAAGAGAAACGCACGCTGAAGACAGAATATGATACGAACAAATAGCTTCAAGCTTTGTGTCTCTTTACCTGTTCTGTTACCGCTAGGCCCACCCCATTTTTCCGTCCTCCCTTACAACCTGTAGTTTAATTTTGGTACTTACAAACACTTTAATTTTTAGGATCAGATCACTTGTTCTTATCTTATTTTATTGATCCAATAAATAGAATCTACAAAAAAAAAAAAAACATAGATAAATAAATGCAGGGTAAGAACCTTAACAATAACCTTTCCTTAACTTTCTAATAACTAAGGGTGGATCATAAATTAATTGATTGATTGATCCAAAATGTCCCTGTAAGTAGAAGACGAGTTCTGCGGGTCGCTCACAAGGGTTGCGCTTCCCTTGAGATTTTGTACAAGTTTTTTTAATGATTTTGTTGCATCAAATCAAAGGACAGCCATTGTTGCAGCTGACAGGTGGTACTTCAGCACATGTATGTCTAAGCAGCTGAACGGATGATGAAACCCCACCCATGTGCCTACTAATCTCTTCAACAGATCCACTGCAATTAAGTCATTTTGACATGCTGTAAAAAGTTGCAGAGTCAATGAATGATCATGGGTTTTATTTTTCACCTTCTTTTTCTCCTGCCATTTTGTTGAGTTACATTACATGGCAAGAGGTATTTATTCAAATTAATTGTGAGGCAACTAGGATAAGATACCAAAAGGAAGACTAAAAATAAGAATCAGTAGTTAATCTTTATTTGTATATATATAAAGATGAGACGTTAAAATTGGGACTCGGGACAGTTCATTATATGTTGTGTAAGCAGCAAGTGCAAAAGGCAGAAGCTTCTGTATATGTTAATTTGCATTGGGTTGGGGGGGTTTCGAGTCTCTGACACATCTGATCAATACTTAAATTTCTGATATCATCATCCAGAGTCTGCAACACCAACAAGACTTTGCATTCTTTGTTGGTTTTGGTTTATGGCTTTGAAAATGAAAAGTTGTCTTGGTACCTGCAGTCTGCATTTCATCAAAATCACAACCAACCAACACTGTTACTCATGACACTTTTTTTTTTTTTTTGGAAATTGATTAGAAAATGTTTTATTATTATCATTCTCTGGCCCAGCCCTTGCCTAATTGAGCAGGCAATAGTTCAGTTTTCTCCTTTTCAGTGACAGGTTTCTTGTTTCGTGATTTTGTACAATTTGATTCTGACCCGATTTGGTTCAGTCGAGCACGGGCCAACTATTTCACTTTTTAAGAATTAACATAACAAAATCAAATTCCAAAAGATTTCTGGATAAAAGGTATTCACTACGGAATTTATGGTAACAAGTTAGAGAGAACACCAAGTCAAATGGTAGTCTTCTCATTACAAGTTTTGGAATATTACTAGAACAATCTCTTTTATCATCTTTAACAGTATATGCAGGCGGACCAGAGCATCCTAATGTCATGCCAATTCCGCATTTAAGTTGTGTTTCAGTGGTCCAGTGCCACCTAGGCCTTATTAATCACCCCATTTCATTTCTTGTTATCCACATTCCATGGATCCAATTAGGATGCAGATGTAGAAGCATCCCGAGACTAGAGATTTGAACCCACGCACGTTACATTCTACCTGCTCTTGGGATCACATGATCATTATCATTATTATTCATATTTTGTTGCTTCCCCGTCTGAATCCTACTCAACAGTCGTACTTCATTAGAAAGGATGGTTTACCAAATCTACGGAGCGTTACAAGTTTCATTTTTATATGAAACAGGAAAATTGCACAGCTCACTAGAGTTTCTGGCTAAAGCTGGGTGGCTATGATTTCACATTAAACAAGTAATTCACTAGTAATTGAGGACCTTCCGTTCAACAAGTGCTTCTATCCATGACGCTTGGGATGGTCCATCTTCAACCTTTAATAAACATTTTTCTGAACTCATCATTAGTCTTCGACTTCCCATCTTCTTCCAAAGGCTTAGATAGATTTGCAGGCTGACCAAGTGGCCTAACATTTCTTGGCACCGCAAATGTGTTCTTCCCTTTCAGCTCGATGCTCTCAGCTCTTTTATGTGCAGTAGAGGGCGGATTGCGAGGTGCCTGGGACTCCTTGGAAGTTTCAACAGACTGCCCAGTTTTAGATCCTCCGTTGCTTCCACTCTGGTTCCCAGTTTGAGCTGCAAGTTAATTTCATTTCACTTATTAGCTATGGTGTTCAACACATTCCCAAGGACAACAATAAAATAAATGGACGACTTGATAACAAAACTACCTTATCACACAAGTTTTCCCATCAGCTTTCCTTAATTTCTGGTTCAATTTTATAACCTTAGTAAGTTGCCTATAGTTCCAAATTCATTGTTAATGAAGATCCTTAGAGTGAGATGATTATTAAGTTTAATTCCTGCCTTTCTACTACAAGAATGTAGCTTGCATGTACATTTGCATGTTTACTGTCACTGACTTTTTACAAGTTATCCTCAAATTTTTCCGAATTCCTCATTCAACTCAGATATAGTGACCAAATGCTGAATTGTGAACTTAAGATTATTGATATCCACACACGATGCATAGATTCCTTAATTTGAGTATATCTGTAAGCACAAAGAAATACAAAAGATAAATCATTAACCTACCATGATCTTTTGAGACAACTTGATTATTCTTTTTACTTCGTTTTGGATCTGATCGTGCAATACTTAGCTTCTTTCCAAGCAACGTCTGCTTATTCTTTGCAATAGCTTCATTAAGATATTCATCATTCGAGAAATCCACATACGCTAGCCCCTTCACAGAGAAAATAGAGGAGATGGGACGCATCAGCAAGAAACAGTGAAAGCAAGCCACTTTAACAAATCAGAAAGCATGCTTAAATCTTTCTAGCCTCTTGTACCAGCAAACATTATACTACAAAATAATATTTATTTACAACAATCTCATAAGACATTCTATTAGTTGTATATTCTGTCAAGAAAGATATCAAATACTACCAAATGTTTCCTGCACAATCAAATGTAACCTGGTGAAAGCAATCAAATTTCCCGACTCTCACTTCATTAATTGGGTAAGCACCTTGCCTAATATTCCTAGCACGTAACTGGGTAAAGAAAAATGCAGAGATAAAAACGCTTGCATGATCAAATGTTAGAGACAGAGAGAGACCCTTGATTTTCCTGTAAACTTATCACGCAGTATTCTGATTGAGACAAGGCCACCAACATCACTGAAGAACCTACGTAAATCTTCTTCATTTGTCTGCAGTAGTCAATAGTATCAGTAGTAAGGTCTACGCCAACTTAGCAAACAATGAGAATTGCACAAGTAGAAATCTTGCTTTAACTTTAGAGGTGGTTATTTACTTACCTTAAAGTTCAGGTTCGATATAAATGCAGTGCATTGATCTGTATATACTTTCATTTTTCCTGTCTGTGAGTCCACCTGTTTTCCATGGGTATCATCTGCTTCTTCAGCATTGGATTTCACCTTTTCAGCTTCTTTCATGAAAGCTGGATTCTGTACCTGATCTTTTTCCTTCTCATATCCCATGTTTTGGGTTTGAGCTATTTTCTTCTGCCTTTTTGCCGGAGACTGCTCGTCAGCTGTGTTCAAATCACCCTTTCTCTTTTCACGAACACTTTTCTTAATGGGTTTTTCTCTTTGGTCAGTTATACTGGTAGATGCTACAGATTCTTGTTGTCTCCTATACAATTGCAACTCTTCTAGTCGAGGTGTAACCTGAAAAGTCAAAAGACTCCAATACTTCAGCCCATTTACAGCTACATCTTGCTTCAAGATATAGATACATAATAAAATGTCAAATCTTTCCGCAAGCAAAATCTTGCCATCAACTTCTTATTTTAATCGAAAAAGATATTCCAATAGCCAACGTGTATGACAAGGCTACACTGAATGCTGAAGAAATACTTAAATCAACCAAAGTCTACAACTGCTTACATATGCATTAAATTGAAACACAATAATGGGAAACTCCTGTAACCTGAATCCCTGTTTAATTATCAGATACAAGAGAAATGGTAAAGACTCCAACGACTCCTCAAACTAGCCTATTCTAGGAAAGAAAAGGGTTTGGCCCTGATATCAGCTTAACATTACTCAGATTATTAGGCACGTGAAGTATACAAACAGAACTTATATCCAGCCCCTAGCATTTATTTCAGTGTGCTAGAAGCAGGGCCAAGCTTCAGCTTTATAAGGTGAGAGAGTTAAGTAACCTGGGGTTGAAGAAACTTAAAGCAGGATCAAATATAAATTATTTAGAATATGAAAAAAGGTCCTACTTCGTTAAAAACAAATAAATATGTTAAACAGTTTGAGTTTTCTAATATGTAGATAAGGTACAGAAAACTGGTTAACATGTAAAATAATCCTGTTGCCGTTCAAGAGGCTGATTGATACATTTCTATCCCACAAGTGATAAGTTCAAACCCAGTTGTTTTGTTTTTGCTGTTTATTACGTGATATTTCAACTAGCAAAAGAAAATGTTGTTGTTCAAACTGTGGGCCACTTCAAAGGAAGTCTTACCCCGCCAGGCCATTTTGCTACAAAATACAGCATTTCAAGAAAACTATCCAACTATTTTTTTTTTTTTTAAAAAAAAGAAACTATCTAACTGGTACATGTTTGTTAATAATGCCTTAACCTGAAAACCACAAGCAAACAGTCACTGGTTCTTTGATCGGTTTAGAAGTTTGGTTCAAACATAGATTTGGTATTATTAACCACCTAAAACACCAACAAAAGACAGTCAAATGAAAAGTAGTTGCTAATATTTATGGAAAAGCAGTGCCAGGACTGATTACCTAATTCCTTCAATTAAGATATCTTTCAAATAGAAAGATGTTCAATACTTTTACAATGCACACATAGGTTTGGTTCCAATAGTTTGTAGACACCTTAGTACTTATAGAACACCTAAAAACAAGGCTAACAAAAATCTTTGGTCATAACCCTGCTTTATTAATGTCATTTATTTCCGAGACTTAGTTTAAGAACTCACAGCAATCAGCATGCTTCACATTTCTGCACAGACTAACAAAAAAAAAAATTGTTAACAGTGCAGACGGTGGGATCAACTGGCCTTTAAAATGCATCATTATAACTTCAATGGAAAAGAAAACGTGCATGGTGCCAGTGTACGGAAGCAGCAGGACATTATACCTTCTGTACAGCATGATCAAAATCTTCCAGTGTTCCATACTCCTTTTCAAAGCGCAACCAGGAATGGCATATTTCCTGAAGGATTCTGTTAATTAGGAAAGCAAGATATCTAATCCACAGTGCAGTGAATAAATGCCCAACAGCACCTCACTGACTCAAGACTCCTAGAGGAAATCAGAAAGCAAATTAATATGACCATTTCTAACACCATATCAAACATCTAGTAAATGCATGTCAGTACCAAACAAACAATTTATCTTGACACGTGCATACATACATTTATTACAGATAAACAGAGAGCTTATGATGCTTATTCTCTATTTAAGGGAAAGAAATTTACAAAATTCGACATCTAAAGATCAGCATTCACCTTCCAAAAGTTTCTATTATAAATAATGTCTCTCAAAGCATTTTTTCCTACACTGAAAAGTGCACTCAATGGTTTGAAATACTCTCCTCAGTAAATGGAAAAGATGGACTATAAGCAGAGGCACACCATATACTGTTCATTAATTCAACTAATGAGGAAGTCATAGCATTGTTCATATATGTAAATGGCATAATTATAATTAGCAGTGATCTTGCTGGAAGGTAGAGGTTGAAACTTGGAATGAAGGACTTAAAAAGGCTGAAGTGTTTGAAACTTGGAATGAAGGACTTAGAAAGGCTGAAGTGTTCTTTTGGAAATTGAACTGGAATATTTAAAAGAGGTTATTTTTCTATCATAAATGAATTACATCCTCAATCTTTTTAAAGAAACCAGTAGTCTAGGGAGCAAGCCCGCAACTACACCAATCAAAAGATTGGTAAGTTAAAGGGGATGAAGCAGATGATAAGGCAGGCAATTTGATATATGTCTTGCACACTAGATTAGACATGCAGTGAGTGTAATGAGTTAGTTTAAACATGCAGAAATTCTCAACAGATGTATATTATTCTCAATCTATTGCTAGGTCAACACATAGGTACAAGTATAAGAGGGCTATTCTAGGAATCTAATATCTGTACATAATATCCTAACTGATCTGATTTGCTAACTTTTAGGAGTCAATAATATCTAGGAGATATCCAGCTCGATATTTCCCAACACTCCCTCTCAAGCTAGCTTGTATATGTCATCCATTGCCAACTTTGTAACCAGAACATTAAACTGCCTCTTGTGCAATCCCTTTGTGAGAATATCAACTACCTGTTGTGATATTGGAATATAGGGAACACAAATGAATCCTTTGTCAATCTTCTCCTTGATGAAATGCTTGTCAACCTCAACATGTTTTGTTCTATCATGAAGAACAGGGTTGTGAGCAATTTAAATTGCAGCTTTATTGTCACAATACACTTTCATAGGAATGAAAATAGGAATTTGCAAATCCTCCAGTACCCTTTTAATCCGTAAAACTTCACAAATTCCATGTGCCATTGAGCGAAACTCAGCTTCGACACTGCTTCTTCCAACAACACTTTATTTCTTACTCTGCCAAGTTACTAAGTTACCACCAACAAATGTGCAATAACCTGAAATTGATCTTCTATCAATTGAACTCCCTACCCAATCAGCATCAATATAGACTTTGACTTGAAGATTGTTTTGCTTTCGAAACATTAAACCTTGCTCGGGAGTTCCTTTTAGATATCGTCGTATCCTATATACTGCATCCAAATGTTCTTGGCCTAGAGAATGCATAAATTGACTTAGTAAGCTCACGGCAAAAGCTATATCAGGTCTACTGTGTGACAAATATATTAATCTCCCAATCAATTGATGGTATCTCTCCTTATTTCAGGTTGAACTAGTCTAAAATTTACACCAGTTTCAACAGGAGTATCAGCTGCCTTGCATCATAGTAATCCAGTCTCATTCAATAAGTCCAGAATATACCTCCTTTGATCCACAAATATTCCATCCTTTGATCTAGCAAACTCCATTCCAAGGAAGTATTTAAGGGGTCCAAGGTCTTCCTTGTAATCATTTCTTTTTGAAGCCACCTTAACCGATTCCTCTGCTTACCCTATAATTGTATTTTATCCATAACCGA
>JANSVA010000005.1:17962073-17977530 GCA_025504915.1 Erythroxylum reticulatum | reverse complement strand
ATAGTTAAAGAGATAAGGGATCCCCTTGCTTAATTCCTTTAGATCCTTTAATTTTACTTAGTTTACCATTTACTAAACTGTTGAAGGAGAATGCTATGAGATATTAATAAATCTATGAAATGAAGATTTAGAAAATCCATATACTTTTAGTTTATTTAAGATAAAAGACCAATCCACACATGGTTGACATAGATGGGTAGGATTAGAGACGGTAGGTAGCGGCTAGGGTTTAGGACTGTTCAGTTATGCTTTAATACCATGCAAAAATTCTGAACAGTTGTATATTATTCTCAATATATTGCTAGGTCAATACATAGGTACAAGTATATAGAGAAACAACGAGGGCTATTCTAGGAAACTAATATCTATACGTAATATCCTAGTATCTATACATAATGTCCTAACTGATCTGATTTGCTAACTTTTAGGAGTCAATAATATCTAGGAGATATGCAGCTGGATATTTCCCAACAATCAAAAGATTGGTACGTTAAAGGGGATGAGGCAGTTGATAAGGCGGGCAATTTGATATATCTCTTGCACACTAGATTAGACATGCAGTGGGTGTAATGGGTTAGTTTAAACATTTAAGGAAAAGAACATATGCAAGCAATTTCGAGTGTTCTATAATATTTGATGTCCCCTCTTGAGGTGTAATTATTTTCAAAATATATTAGTAGATATCTAGCAAATGATATACAGGTGGATTATGAAGAATGCGTAGTAAATTGAGAATCCACAACTCAATATTGTATTTTTTTTTTGGTGACAACTCGAGATATGGAGGAGCGAGATATAAGATGTAGCTACAAGCTCAAGTGTAGAAGTAGAGTTTAGAGCAATAACACTTGGAATTTGTTAGCTACAATCAATAAAGATCATACTTGATTTAAAAATTCAAAATAACTGAACAAGACTATATTGTAGTAAAAATTCCGTATTTGTACCAGTAACAACCTAGAACAACATCATTAGACCAAAAATGTAGAAATTGACCGTCATTTCATAAAGGAGAAACTCAAGCTGGAGAAATTAAGGAAAAGTGTTAGGAATAATCTAGGGTTTAGCATTAAATTAGAGATCTTATTCAATTGTGTGCTTAGCTAGTTTCCTTGCACTTAATTGTTTGCAGCTGTAGTTTCATGGTAGGTATATTGTATATGTAGCTAGGGTTTTCACATAATTCCTAATAGTTTTTCAATAACCTACATTCATGATGCTTTAAGAGCAATGGAATAGAAACCATTTTATTTTATCATTTGAAGAAATATTTCTTTCAATTAATAGAAACTATAGGCTATCTCTACTCATATGCATCACTCAGCAATTATTGGGCTTTTCAAATGTTTGGGATGACTCGCATTTTTGTCAAATTTCAGCAATAAAAAAGATATTTGGTAAGCATAATCAAAATACTACTAGAAAAGGCCTTTTTCCTAAAGTATTAAGTAGTTATCTTTTGGTATTCCCACATACTCTATCTCCTTCCAGTATGGGGCTTCTCAAGTTTCTTAGTTGTTGCCCGAAGGTAAAACATTTAAATATGATCATTCTCTGCAACTGGCATGCTACTAACCGCATGCTCTCTGTCATCAATGAGTTAATATTCCATTTGCTTCCTTGGATTATTCCTACTTTCTTTTCCCCTTTACAATTCTCTTCTAACTAATTTGCAAAAAAATCATACAATTTGGTACAACTCTAGTACCCCAATAAATGTATCAAAACTATTATGCATCATATTGCAGTACTCTCCATCTATTTTTCACTTTACATGCAATTCCCAAAATGCATAAAAATAAATAAGCAAAAAGTTACCTTGCTTAGAAAATCAAACTACCACTACAAATCATCAAGAGCAAGGAACTAAACATTGAAGGCCTAAAGGGATGAGGGGGAATGAATACCTCTGAGCCTGTCCCAGCAAATCTTTTGCTGTAGCATCTCTTATAAATGGCCCTAGCTTCATTGACATGACCTAACTCAATTTCCATTGCTATATAACCTTGCCAAGCTTCCAACATTGTACCACTAGAAAGAAAGAAAATAAATTAGTAAAAGATTAAAAGTTGCAAAAAGCTTCAAAGTGATATCAACCAAAATAAAAGGAAAAAAAGGAGATATGTCAAAACCTGATTTTAAGCAACCTCTCCCACACACCACGAGCTGCAACTAGATCTTTACCTAAATTATTCTCTAAGCGGGCCCAATAGGCGTGAAGACGCAGCAATCCTTCTGAATTCTTTATGTGTGGTGACAGGTAATCAGATGCGTACTACCATTTTACAATAAACAGTTAGAAACTGAAATAAACAGACAGTTACATGCTTGTGTAGCAGTCTTGGCACATATACAAGCCAGGCTGAACTTTCTAAGAAGCATACAAAAAATGGCCATGGGTATGTCATCCATTTGAACAAAAGAGCTTACAGAAGAACATTTATCTACTTTATCATTCAAATTAAGCCATAGACAAGATCACACAATAAAGTACCTCTAATATGAGCAACATATGAATATCCCAAAGAAATACAGCTCATATTCTTTTGAACATTAAATCAGGCCAGATACTTGATCAAGGCTTTTAAAAATCCCATTTTCCAGTTTTTCCACATCAATGTCTGGCTGAAAAATCCACTAAATTTATTCTTCAAAAAAATTCCACTAAATTGACAAACTAACGTCAGCACATCCAACATTAATACAAGCAGTTCAAGACACCACCATAAGCATATTTGTGGTGAACTATAGTTCATCATATTCCTCTTTGTGTCAAACCAATTATGTACATCAGTAGCACAGTTAACAGAAATATCTACACCTTCCAACCAAAACTATTAGGAGAAGATAAAGTATTGCAGATAAAAGTCTTACTCTTAACAAACCATGTCAACAATAGTCAAAGTTCATGAAATAGTAACACAACGATACACACCTGGAATGTTCCCCTAATTAATGAATAATCCAACACATCCTCTGCTTCAAAACCAGATAAAATTCTTCGCCTCAAACCATCTACTCGTGTCAGAAACAGCTCCAGGTACTGTAATAAAAAAAATCTAGTTAAAAAGTAGAGATATTTACTTCAAAGACAATACCCAGTGGCTAATGTTAGAAAACACAGCCAGAGTCACATGCAAAATGAATGTGTATAGTACCTCCTCAAATGTTGAGAAGGTGCAAGTCAAGGACTTTTCAAAAACCTGAAACCAATAAACAAAATTTAATCCATAATCCTAATGAAAATAACATATTGCCAATGGTTAAAAGTCTATTTGTCATATTCACAAATATTTTATGTTAAATAATCATTCAAAGAGGAAAAGACAACTGGTTAATGAATGGTTTTCTTGAAAGATGACAAAAGATAGTGCATTTCTCACTCTAGTAGTAGAAAAAAGATATTGCCAGAATAGATAGATCTTCAAGTTTCATTTGTACCATAAAGCAACTTGATCTCTTTGTAATTTGAAACAAAACTCTCTTTGGAGGCAATGGAAAAGTCCATGTTATCATAGACAATCACACTAGGAGCATTAATTTTGGACTTAGCAGGTGTTTCTTTGATGTTCTGATTAATTTCTACTGTTAGTATTTCTGTTAAGATTATCTGCTTAACAATATAGTAATAGATGTTCTAAATCATAGTTTCGACACCATATTCCTAGCCTCTGCAGTGCAAAGAAAAACATTTAGGTTGTTAAACCTAGTTACAACTATTTGGTAGGATTGACAATTAACACTACGGGTTCCATTTAAAATCATTTTTCAGGAACAAATTCTAACTCTTGCCCAAACAGTTACAGTCAAAGGGAAAAGCCAATTTCGAATGGAGCATGTCCCGAACCAGAACTCATTCACCAAAGCAAATACTTTGAAGAAGTGATAACCAATAAACATACATGAGATATCATTTTTTCAGGGGCACGTCCACGTTCCAACGATAGAAAATACCTAACCCAGAGTTCTCCAACCCAGGGACAACTTTTTGTGGCCCTTGCATAAACATCCCTTATAACATTTCCTATCTGAAAAAGAATAAAAAGTAGAATAATTTATAAGTAATGCAAGTTAGAAGTTAGACAAGCTCCTGAAAACAAAAATAGAGGGACAACCTTCAAAGTTCTGTCCAAATATTGAGTATAATCAAGCCACAAATCAGTTGACACAGGAAACTCAGTAATTGCACGCTCATATAGAACTTGAACCCGGGTTGGGTCACCTACAGACTTTTCAAATTTCAAGTAGTTCTGCAACAAAATCAAAATCCATTTACAGAAGATTAGACCAAAAAGGCAAAAAGAAGGAAGACAAGGAGACAAATTTCGCATGTTTTTAGAACACATGTAACGAACCAGCAAAGTATATAAAGTACAAAAAGAAGCTAAACGCAAATGGCAACCAGCCATTGGAAGTATTTTTAATGGGGACTGGAAATTAGTTGAGCCATTATTTCCTTTAACAGGTAGCTCTAATGAATTCCTTTACTTGTGAATTTCCCTTATTAGAATCTAAATTGGAGTAGGTTTATTTGGAGTCCTTATGAGGTCAGGGTTTGATATCTATCAAGGTACAATGAGTTAGAATCATTGTCTTAGTAGGATTTAATCATCTGATTTTATCTAAGTTTAATATTTCACTTGTGAAGAGAAGAAAATTTTTTGGAATTTGCAGCAGGGAAATGTTATGCTTTCTTTTTAAGTGGGATACTAGATTTAAGAGTGATTTCGAAAACCATAGAAGTGATTTCTTGGACCTATTGTTGTGGTGCTAACAGATTATATTAATTCCAAATTCTAGAAGTGATGCTTAGTTTATAAACTTTGACAATGATTTTTAGACCTATTGTTTCTGTTAACTCCCTAGTAACAAATTCCGCAACCCTAAGTTTTGAAACCTGTTTGTTTCCATCAAGCATTTAAATTCTCTGTAGTGTCCTACATCTATTCAAAAGGTCAATAGAGCATTGAATAAGCAGTCAGTGGCCATAACTTACGTAAGAGATAATAGCAGCACTCCAGTGTCATCATGATGAAAAAGAAAAGAGCATTAGGTTCTGTGTACCATGAAATTTTGAAATTTTTCTATGTCAGACGCATCACTCCCGGAAACCTGCTCCTCATGCTGAACACGGGCACTATACATTTCCAAGGCCTTTTGGTATGCTGAAGCAACATTAGGGGATATCCCATCCATATCACTCGACTCAGCATCAAGAACATTCCCCTGTTCTACTTCCCAAGCCTTATATGCAAGAAGTGTGGACCTCAAGTCAAGAAGTGGGATAGATAATTGGCGGTGGAATATATTTTGAATGCGTTGGATCTGTGATTCCTTTGCCTACAAGAGATAAAGCAATGCAACTTAATGCATACCTATTATCAATTTTTTTTGTTAGAAGAAATTCATCAAAAACCTTCACAGACAAAAGAAAAGATGGAACTGCCAATGGTCTAGGCAAAAAGGTGATTTGTAGCAGAGGGGCCATTGAATAGAAATTAACCAAATGAGGGCAATACACATGAAATTATCCGCCACTATAATGGAAACTCAAATCCATAATGAACTAACAGAGCACTAAATAGCAGGACCAAAATCATTGGTTAAGTAAAGGCATATGGTTAGAGAACCAGAGTGCTGCAATCAGATTGAAGATGCATCAGTTATGTCAACTTTCATATTCAGATGTTTCATAAATCTCAGAGTTCTAGGGGTTGCTGTGTAGATTGGCTCCTTGATTGGTGGCTCAGCATTTCTGCAAAGTTGTAAGGATGACTCATTTTAATCCACATGAAAATCAGCTTCTGACCTTTGCTCAGCAAATTGATCTATTCTGAGAAATTTAATCAAGAGAGAGCAGGCTGTTGAAATAAGCAAGTAAGTGCATGATCTAAAATATGACTTTGTTGAAGTTAAACTGTTATTTGGTTACCAAGAAATGAATCGCATTCAGAAAATCTTTCCTAAAAGGAAATCTAAGCCAATAAGTAACCATGCACTTAACTCTGAATAATCAATTAACTTCAATCAATACTGAAAAATGTCCTTCCCAACCAATTAACAATCTAATTTTCCTCAGGATATGTTGTGAAATGTTCAACAAATTTAACCATGTGGATCCACTATACCCTGACACTTTTAAGCTTCCATTCTGAATGTCAATTGGTCTCTAACATATTCATAATTTTCTTTTTGAGTTACAGAAAAGGAGCAAATGTGAATTTGAAAAGCAAACAATCAGTTTCAGGATCAACTTGAAAATGAAGTAATTCTATTCGATTAACTGAAAGGGAATTTCACAAGCTAAGAACGTAAAAGCAGATAGTAGCAATTCAAAACAAAAATTTCACCTTTAAATCAGTTTCATCAATGGTAAGCAAAACGGCCCGCTCAAATTCCCTGTATGCATCCCATATTTTATTTCCCTCAGCAACATGTAAACCAGCAGCAGTCAAAGCTCGCTCAAAGAGGTTCCTGGCCTTTGAAATGCCATCAATAGAGCATCCACGCACTGAAGGATCACATTCTTGTATGTAATTTAAGTAGTCACACCAAAGAGGGACAGACTGCATTCAGAAGCAAGATTACATTGAAAGGGATAGAATGAAATTTTGTACAAAGGAAATGAAAAAAAAAAAAAAAGGACCCGAAGTACCTAAGTTTGTTCAAACTTCAACTTACAACCACAAATCTTTTAACAGCTAGAGAAAAGTTATTATTATTTTAAATATTTTAAATGTATTCATTCTAAATTTCCAGTTTCAAGCTTTCCTATTTTCTTTACCTACACCTTTTTTATGTCACATATCAAACTCCTAATTTTCTGTAAAATGTTCTCTCTTATCCAATTTGACAGGAATTGGCGCTTAATTCCAATAAGCTGCCAATGTGGTTCCAACAAGTAAGCAAGCACAGGCAAACATAACATACGACATGTGACGTCTAAATATTTTTCTCACACAAGGAAGTTTGTCATCTTAAACAAGTTGAAGGTCATATAGTCAAGTTTGCCGTTGATCAAACCATAGACATTGATTGATAATGGGATATCAAAGAGCCAAGCATTAGAGCCCACTCTAAAGAATCATGTGCGCCATCACCATGATCCACATCCCCATGCTCCTACAAACCTCTATAATGTCATCAAACAAGCAATCACCCTTGAGTATATAACATCTTTATCGTAATCAAATGGCTAATTGTATCATTTTTTCTCAAATACAAAAAGAGAAGAAAGATAATTCTACTTCTTGTTTCTCTTTTCTTTGATGGGTCTCCTTAATTACTAGGCTAGTGCTCCAAATATTAAAGGGTTACATTGGCTTCAATGCATCTATCAAAGGCACAACTTGTTGTATAACAATTCCCACTGATGTCTTTGTCCACATATGATCGTTCTTTCCAACAATAAAATTTAGCTACAAACCTAGGCATAATCAATGGATCAGAAGCAAATCCAACTTGGCACCAATACCTCCTTCAAACTTGTCTTCATTCTTAACAAATGAAACTGAGCAGGTGAAACCTTTTGCCAAGTAAATCTCTTAAACAATCACAAAGAGGAGGACAGAAAATCATGAAATGTAATTATTGAAAAGGTGCTGACTTTGATTCACTAAGAAAAGTAAATTCTCAATGTGCATGTTTGATTAAATGGGACAGAGATTATAAAATGAAAAATGGAAGAGGCAAGACAGCTTCTTCCTTTAGGGACGAGAGAAGATTGTGGTTCTAAGAGTAGCAAGCAAATAACTAAAATGAAGCAGGGGTGGATGGTGAATACCAGCATTGCTACTCATACGGTTTTCAGGTTCCATGAATTTTTTCGAACTGACCAACTTGCGAACCAAAAGAGTAAAACCATTATTCTATAACCCATTCATTATATAACAACATCAGATATAAGCCTGTTTACAGCAAAGTTAGTTGGGGACTGACAATGAACAAGTCCATTTTCAAGAACAAAAATACTCCACAAAAACCTTGTCAACCTTATAAATTCCATGAAAGAAACCACCATGTGTTTATCAAACTGAGATGTCATGTAGCACCATTTCTACTTTCGCTACCTAGTACAGTCCCTGAACATATGTGAGTTAGTAAAAGAATTGGCTGATGACCTTCTACTTGAATAAGAATAAACTTCATATGTTGCAAGAATCTCTCTAGATAAATATTAAAGTCTCACAAGAATAAAGGCCCAATGTTGGATAAGAACAAAGTTGATATCTAGCACAATATTTACACAAATATTAACTATAGTCCCAAATATGGGTCAACTATTGTTAGAACTGAAAGACCAATTAAACTGCAGGATATAAGAATATGGTTACATTAGATCCAATGTTCTCGCTGTTCCTATCCATCATCCCAAAAAGTCATCATTTGAAACCAATAATTATACGCCACAATAAAATGAGCCAAGTCTAAAGACACCAATTGTAGTTGAAATCTGAAATGACTATACAATACGCGGGCGTATGGAAGGTGAAGTGAAGTGAATATGAAAACGAATATGAACATACCACATAGTCGTGAACTCCTTGCTCATAAAGTTTCTCAATTGCGGACAAAGCCTCAGGCCTGAATATTGGTTGAGGAATTAAATAAATGGTAACAGTTGAAAAAATTAAAAAGCAACGGCAAAACATACAGGAGTCATAGGTCGAACGACAAGGAGGTATAAGAAATTTTAAAGGTTAAGAAATACCCAGAATGAAGAGAAGCTTCATCAAGAGCCCATTGTTGCCACATGGCAGGGGTCAAAGGGAACATGGCACTCATAGCTTCCCTTGCTTCTTTGAGCTTCTCTATCTCCCCCATCTTCCTCAACAACTTAACGAGCTGCATTGAAACAAACACGATGTTGAAAAGAAAAAAATGAATTCGCAAACTAGTAGGGGGAAAAAAAAAAGGAAGTTTGAGATTACTTGAACATGAGCATCATAGTCGTATGGATTAAGCAGAAGTTTAGATTTTAGGGTTCCAAGCTGCGATTCTTCTTCTGTATCAGAGTCGGAGTCGGAATCGTCGGAAATGGGAGACTTATTAGGGTTTTGAGCTTCATTTTCGCTGTTCATTACTACTGCTACTATTGTTTGTTAGACGCTCTCTCTCTCTCTCTCTCTCTCTCTAAAAGTGAAATGGAACTCGAACTCACTTTGCCTGTTGAGCACGCACAGTTAGTTATATATACGAAACAAATCATAGATGCCGTTAATATTTAAAAAATAGAACAATAGAGGCTCCCTAATTTAACTGAAGATAGAGGCTCAAATCTCTCCGATGTTTTTAGACTCTATAGTCACTTTAGGAATCGGATCAAATTATGCATAACAAGAGTATCATTAAGCCAGCTTATTAATAGAGAACCAAATTGATGTTTAAGGAGTAAGAAAAGAAGAAAAGGAGAATTCCATATCCCCATACTTGTTCATTCTATACATTTCTTAAGATTAGAGTTTCAAATAATATAATAGATGCAAAAAGCTCTGCATTTTCTTTGCAAATGACCTCTTAATTTTCTTTAAAGCTCATAACAAGTATATTACCCTAAGATAATTCTTTATACCTTCAAGAAGCTATCTAGGTTAGGTTTAAATGCCAAAAAAAAAAAAGAAGATACATGTTACTCTCTAATGATGCTCTTTATTATACAAGATGGTTTTCAGTAACCACTGATATTTAGATCAAGCACATTCCCTTTAGCTATCTTGGATTACTAATATCTATAAGAAAGGTTCACTTTAGAGATTGCCTCCCTCTCCTAGAAAAGGTCCAAAGGAGATTAAACAACTGGTGTAATAAGTTATATCATACGCTGGAAAAGTCTAATTGATAAATTCTATCTTGAACTCTCTCAATGTACATTGTTCATTGTATGTCTTCCTTTCTAAGGAACTCTCCAAGGCTCTATATAGATTAATGAGGGGCTTCTTATGGTCAGGTAGACATACTAGTAAGTTTAATGCTAAGGCTGCAAGGATTGAAGTCTATAAACCAAGGGCAGAAGGGGGTCTGCGAATCACACTTATAAATATTAGCAACCAAGTTTGCATGACCAAAAAATTATGGAGGCTAGTGAAGATTAAAGAATCTTATATTTAAGATGGTCTATATGTATTTGTTGAAGGTTAAAGCATCTATAAAATCAATCATAGGCCTTCCTTCTCATGGTTTATAGCTTAGCTGCTCAAGTTGAGGAACAAAGTAGCAAGAAATCTCAAATGCTTAGTGGGAAGTGCGGAAATAACCTCTGTATACTTTGATAATTGAAGTGAAATTAGGCCTTTGTGCAACAATCAACTTATGTACAAGCTAATAGATAGACACCTTGTCAACTTAAAAGTGAATACATGGATCGACAAGAATCAATAGAGAAACTATCTTATAGAACTTATATATGTGTTTACCCAGATATGATCCGGACCTAAAGAATGTATGCCATTATGTATAAAGTAGCCGTCCTTTTGAAAAATTTACTAATAGCTCTTGCAAAGAGGTTCTTAGAATGAGGGGCTAAAGAGTAAAGGGTCCAAGATAGTCTGGAGCAAGAATATGCTACCTAATATTGCTTTATTCATGCGGCTAATAGCTAAGAATAGACTCAGCAATATGGATAGGTTAAAGTTCCTAAACTTGACTAATAGGTTCCATCTTTGTAAGGAGAGCTCTAAAAATCTTGTCCATCTATTATTTAATTGCAAATTCTCCTAGATGATCAAGAGACACATATTGGAATTCTGTTAAATGATAAGGCTTAGCTTTATTTTGAGTTGTTGGACTGGAAATGCTCTTTGGGGAATTGCACCAAAGTGGTATATAGAAGTGTTGGGGAATTGCACCAAAATGGTATATACAAGTGTATATAGTAGCTTTTGGCGCTTGTTTGTACAACATATAGACAGAAAGAAATGGTAAATGTTTTAAAATGGCAAAGAAGGATGAAATATATGTGCTACCTGAGTTGATACAACAGATAAGAGAACAACTTGTTTTAACCAAAGATGCAGAAAGTTGTAGCGTATGGATTGTAGAGGCTTAGAGGATCAACGACACTAGAAAGCAATAGAATAGAACAAGGAGTCGTCTTCAAGATGGGGTAGATGCCAATGTTTCAACCTTGTTTTATTAAGTTAAAAGGAGCACCACTTGTTGTTAGGTGCTCCTAAAATTTTGCAACTTTTATTCATTCATTAATATTATTTAACTTTCAAGAAAAAGTAATTTATGTATAAGTAAGGGACCAATATGTGATGTAAGAAATTCTAACAATATGATCACTCATTATAAAAGACAAATATTTAGACACTTATTAAACTTTTGTCTTATAAAAATTTATTATAAAAAAAGTGTAATTTAGACTCTAACGCTTTCATAAAAATACATATTAAATCAAAACATTTTAGAGTAATTTACAAAAGCATTTAAAATGAACCTGGAGTAAACAAAAAATTGGACCTCGTTAAGTCTTTCTTTGTTATGTACTACATTAGTTTTGATATGGCACAAAATTTATATTATGTGACATATGGGCCCTATTGTACCATATAGTAGCCTAATTATCATATTTAGGTTATATTTTATAATTTTATAATTCTAAATTTTCAATTAAAACGATATTAATTCGATTAACCCTGATTAACTAATTAACTTAATTACTATCTGATTAAACTAAATTGCTAAAATTCCTAAATAACATGAAGAACCCTAATTCCTAATTTCTCCATCAAAATTTCTATCTGAAAATCAGCTTATATATACATCACCAACTTGTTCGAGTGGTTTACGAATACAATGAGACACCAAAGAGTGAAGGATGATACCAGCAATATAGTCTTTATGCAGGTGAATCGAAACGGAGAAACAATTGAAATTCCTTACGAATGCCCTCCTTATTGTTTTCTTAGTGTTCTTTTCATGCTTTCCCTGTCTAGCCATGCTCATTCAATTTTTATTGCTTACTCATCTCTTCAATGTTACTTCTAAATACAAATTAACGTATAAATTAAGCCATACCTTGTTGTCTCTCTCCCAACGTTTCTTTATTATATCTTTTTGTTCTCTAGACGTTGCCTCCTCTCTCATCTATTTCTCGATCTAGCTTTTTCTTTTTTACTTTATTTATTTTCTACAATTTTCTTTTTCTTCTTGTTTTTGTGGCTCTCTCCTTTTCTCTCTTCTCAGGCATTCTACTTTTCTCTCTCTCTCTCTCTCTTTTTTTTTTTTTTTACCGTCTCCTGTTTATCTGCTCTTTTAGGACCCTTATCTTTTTTGTTGCTTTCCTCTCATATGTATTCATTCTCCTTTTCGTGTTTCTCCTAGCTGGCTTTTCTCGTCTCCTAATTCATACTACTCTTCTAAGTTCTATATATGATTAGATGATTGATAATCTGCAGCTGGAGATGATACGCCATTTGCTGCATATTTCACATGTAGCATTTTAGATAAACCATGAAGTATAAACTAGCATGAACTTTACTAGATGGGAAGAGAAGTAAGAAAATGCTTATAAGAAACATTGCAGAAGACCCATTCGCGCCCTCTTCAGGTAAATTCTACTAAGCCCTCATCCAAAGCAATTATTAAATCATGTTTAGAACTTCCTCCTCTTATGAAAAAGAGGCTTTGCAACACCATTTAAAGTTGATGGAAGCAAAATTTCAAATTTCAAAGCAATTCACCTTCTAGCATTTGCTCACTGCTCTTCACCAAATCTACTATCTGCATTACTATCATAAGACTCTTGAGGATCAAGAGAACATCCCTCTACTTTTTTAAGGAAAGCTTCATGAGAAATCTTGCTAATAGTAACTGTGGACTTCATATCCTTACTTATTTTGTCTAACGTGTCAAATTCTTAAAGTAGAGAAATTGAGAATTAAGATTCTTCTGGTTATCTGAAAATTTTAGGAATTTTTTTTTAATTATATTGCAATTAACTTAATTAGTTAACTAGGGTAATTATAATTTAGTTAGTTTAATTAGTTTTAATTATGAATTTAAAATAAAATTATAAAAATAACTTAAACCTAGCACGTGGGCCCCACTACGGAATGTGGATGCCATGTGATACAATAGGGGCGACGTATCATATTGTAAAATCTATACAATATTAGTGTTATGACACATAATTTCACTCAAATTTTTGTCAACTCAAGGTATATTTTAAATGTTTTTGTAAACATATTTTGATAAAAACACATCAGGGTCTAATTTATACATCTTATCAAGTTCATAAGATCCTTCTTAGTAGAACTAAAGAATAAGTAGCCTTAATATGTCCAAAATGGGCATCATTAGTGAGATGAGTTTTTTATTTTTTGTATATAATTTTTCCCATTCCTTACCTCATTAGAATTCTTTACAATTAATTATGAATCTTTTATTTTGTGGATATTATCCCCAAAATGATTTTACTTCATATAAACTTGAGAGAATAAAACCTAACAAGGTTCTAAAGCAAGAAAGAATCATACTTACATATAAACTTGGAGAATAAAAGCTATTATAATAATTTAGTATATAAAAGGCTATAACTAAATACGTTATGAGTCGCCAAAATTACTCTTTAACAGCTAAATGAGTACTAAAACAATAATTAAATGATTCACAATTTTTATTCAATACAGACTATCAACTTGAGAAGAGTGAGTTGGTCATGGTGATAAAGATTGCTTTTCATGTACCTGTTTTGCTATTACCAATGCAATGCTGGGAAACAATTTGGAACTTTTGATGCAAGACATGCAGTGCTCAAAATTTTTCGTCATGATTTTGTGGTATCTCACGTTGATGATCAATCACAATAATTCATAACCATGTGCAACAAACAGTTTCACCCATTCTTGTTAGAATATGGTGCTGAACAAAGATGGAAGATACTGGGAAAATGGCAGAAGAAACTTAAGGGTAAAGTTTAATTTAACTTCCACCTGCTTTTAGGAACTTGGCAAAGGCGGCAATCCAAAAGCAATTTTGGTTCTCAAATCCTGTGACCAACTGTAGAATTCTAATGAGAAAAGGATGGTTAATAGTGTCCTGCGAAAGAAACCCCACGTTTGCTTTATTTCATCGCGAAGACAAACTCTATGAAGCATATGTATTTAATCTCTCTAGTTGCCGACGATATCTTTAAATTTGACAATGCAAGTCAACGCTCGTTCAAATTCACTCGCTTCTAAGGCAAATGTGAGGCGGCAGTAGCCAGGAATTCCGGTCCAGGCACCAGTGTTGATGCATAAACCTGTAGACCTTGCAATAGCTTCCCTTATATTCCTATCGTCCAGCTTCACTTCATAAAGATCGTCAGCTGAATTTCTGATCTTAACAACTTTGTTAAGGTAACCCGAGGGCTTCGCGACCAAGGAGACGCCACCACAGGGTTGTAGCACATCCCAGCCACATTTCTGCAATGTCTGTTTGAAAAAGAAAAAGTAAATGACAAAGAAGTTGGAAATAGCGAATCTATCAATCCAGAATGAACTTTAAAGAGAAAAGCTGTTAAGCCACACACCCACAAATCATAGCGTGCACGACATCTGATTATTTGTTTCAAACAACTTCTTGTTATTTTGTTACTAATCCAATGGTCCAGATCATTTTGGTTGTTACGTCTCTTGTGTATAAATACGAACAGTGTCAATGTAAAACACAAGGGAAAAATATCAATGAAATTCCTTTCACTCTGACATGGTATCAGAGCACTAAATAGCCTTAATCGGCCTCATGACTGAGTCATCGTCCTCACAAACAAACCCTTCTTCTCTGCCCCCACCCAGCTTTTCACCTACCAACCCATCTTTTCTTTCGTCCTTTTCCCATCTAGTCTCTATCAAACTCACCAACGACAACTTCCTTCTCTGGAAAGCCCAAATACAACCCTACCTTTATGGCCAACAACTGTTTGGTTATATTGATGGCTCCATCTCACCTCCCCCAAAATTTCTGCCTGATGGACGACCCAATCCTCAGTTTTCCCACTGGTTTCAACAGGATCAGTTGATTCTTTCTGTCCTTCTTTCTTCTCTTTCTGAATCAGTTGTGGGTCAAGTTCTAAATCATACCACCTCTGCGTCTTTATGGCATGCCCTTGAATCTACCTTTGCCACAAAATCTCAAGCTCGCTACATCCAACTTTTTACTCAACTTGCTTCACTGAAAAAGGGTGATGCCTCCATCACCGATTACTACCACAAAGTGAAAACTCTTTCTGATACATTAACGGCCGCTGGTAAACCCCTCTCCGACCTTGAATTTAATGCCTATCTTCTCTCTGGTCTTGGGTCTGATTTTGATCCGATTGTGGCTTCTCTATCTACTCGTCCTGACCCTGTTTCCTCTGCTGAACTATACAGTCACCTTCTAACCTTTGAAGCTCGTCTTCTTCACCACACCCCATCCCTGTCTACTCCTGACATTTTCGCTAATCTCTCCACCACTTCTTTTAGGGATGCTC
>JANSVA010000005.1:17923010-17947491 GCA_025504915.1 Erythroxylum reticulatum | reverse complement strand
TATCTGACTTTGCTAAGCAGAAAGGTAAACTATCACGGCAGTTGTTACCATCGGAGGTACGGTAGTTTCTGATAGAGATCCTCGGTTTACTCCAAGATTCTGGGGAAGCTTACAAGAGGCTTTAGAAACTATGTTGAATTTTAGCACTACTTTTCACCCCCAGACAGATGGTCAATCTAAGAGGACCATTCGAACCATTGAGGGAACGCTCAGGGCATGTGTAATAGATTTCAAAGGAGCTTGGAATGAGAATTTTCCATTGGTCGAATTTCTTTAAAATAATTCGTACCATTCAAGCATTCACATGGATCCTTAGGAAGCATTGTATAGGAGGAGATGTAGAACTCCTGTATGCTGGGATGAAAAAGGAGAAAGGAAACTAATAGGACCAGAATTGATTCAGATGACAGTCGACAAGGTCAAGTTAGTTAAGCGAAAGCCTAAAACGGCTCAAGATATAATGAAAAGTTGTACTGATGCACACCAAAAGGAAATAGAGTATGAAGTCAGTGAGGAAGTCTTCCTTAAGACATCTTCTTGGAAAGGAGTCATAAGATTTGGCAAGAAGGGCAAATTGAGCCCAAGATAGGTGGGACCTTATGAAATTCTTGAGAGGATTGGACCCCCTAGCCTACAGGTTGGCGCTGCCACTAAAATTATCACAGATTCATGATGTCTTTCATGTTTTCATGTTGACGAGATATAGATCAAATCCCTCTCTTATCATTCAGACCATTGAGGTTCAATTGAGAGATGATTTGACTTATGAGGAGACTCTAGTGGAGATCTTGGACACTAAGGAAAAAGTCCTTAGGAACAAAATAGTTCAACTAGTAAATGTCCTGTGAAGAAACCATCCTATAGAAGAGGCCACGTGGGAGCCCTTAGAAGCCATAAAGGAGAAGTATTCTACCTCTTCAATGATTTAGGTCAGAATTTCGGGGACAAAATTCTTTTAAGAGGGGGAGAAATGTTGATCCCCGAATTTTATTTTCTTTAGTTAAACATGATTTACATAATTATGAGGTTTAGATAGGTGAATTTTTTGGAGTTAATTTTTTTTATGTCTATATTAGTAGAATTTATTTCATGTTAGTTTAATTAAAAGTGGCAAGAATGCATAAAGGGATATTTTTAGGTAGTTTACTTAAGGTTAAAAACAATAAGGCATTAAAGGAAAGGCAAGGTGGACTTTTCTCATTCATTAAGGGTAAAATAGGAAGGAAGAAGTGTTGTCTTCTTCCTATAGAAGAGAAAAATGAAAATAGGAGAGAAAGAGGAAGTGAAATACGACAACAAAAAGTGAGCAAGAGAGGTTTCGGTGAAGTAGAGAAAAGAATGGAGTTTTGAGCTAGGTTCCATCTTTTCTTAGTTTTAAAAAGAGAGTTTGAGATTGCTCAAGAAAGGAAAAAGAAAGAGGAAGGGAAGAGCTTTCTTTAGATCCAATAATCTCATAAATTGGTGAAGATTCAAGGTAAGTTTGATTTTTATACTTTGGATATATGGAAGGGTTTTGGTTCATGAAGTTTAGGAAATGTATGAGTTTAAATATTCTAGGATCAATTTAGTGAATGTATTTTCTTAAGGTTCTAAAATTTGAATCCCTATTGAATGGGAATTTTGTTATTTATGAAGGGGATTAATAGAGGCAAGAGGAGCAAGAGAAAAGACATCCTTAAGCCAATTCTGTAAGTAAGGAATCCAAGGTAGGTACACATTTATAATAGAGTAAATAAGCCACTAAATGTCTTCTTTGAACCAAGGAAGTTTAATGATTTCAATTGCATCATAAATGTTACATTTATTGCTTCTTGAATGAATTGAGAATTTGCTATATATTTGATATATGAATTGTGTTGACGATTTATGAAAAGACTTTGAAAATGAATTTTTTAAAAAGACAACATGTTTATGAAGTCATGTTTTCGGAATGATTTTCGAAATATCTCATGTTTATAAAAAACAAGTTTCCAAAATGTGCTTGATATGAGTTTAATTGTTGATACATTTAATCATTTAAACTTAGTGATTAATGACATAAAAATGCTTATGATACTCACTTTGACTTATATATGATTTTAGATACAATTTGGAAGCAAAGATGTTAAAGTGAGTCAAAAATACCACATGTTGGCCATTTTTTGAAGATTTATTTTTGCTTGTCTTCACGGAACAAACAAAAAAAATAAAAGTCAAGGGAAGATAAGAAAAATAAAGAACAAAAAGAAGAATTAAAGTGACCAAGCTTGGAAGCCAAAAGCAACAAAAACGACTTGGAATGGAGCTTAAAATGACATGAAGAGAGGCTTTTAAATAAGGATATTCCTAGGAAATAAATCTACAATATTTTAAAGAGTGGAGAGAAGCTTCCTTTTAATGATGGACACGTTTCCAAGCTCCTTCAAGATTTGGGAAGACAAAAATCAAAAACTAAAAGGCCTTTTAGGAGCTTAAAACGTGAAAAACAAATGAAAAGTGGGCTTCCTTTGACAAGTATCCCACTAACATGACAAGAAAAGACAAAAAGCATTTAAAGAGCTTGCAAAAACGACATGGAGGACTAACATTTTCAAGGAGAAGCACAAAAGTGAAAAAATTGTTAAATCAAGTACGGAATGTGGCATTGTGGTGTGACGAGGCAGCGCAGAAAAGTCTAGCATTAGGGAGGTCTGCATTTAACGCAGGTTTCTATGTTAAATGCAGACGAGAAGCGCTAGACCAAGACATATAATTGTCCCATCATGCTAAAGTGAGAAGGCAGGCATAGTGAGTGCAGGCATGGAGTAGAGCACAGCAGTGAACAGTAGGGAGTTTCAGCTAGGGATTGGAATGGGGCTGAAGCATTTTTTCGGGAAAAGATCTATGAAAAGTTAGACATTCCGACGCTAGTTCAGAGGTGAAATCGACACCAATGACCCATGTTAAGCATTTCTTTCATATTTTTGTTGTTTCTTTCTCTCATTAGAAATTGATTGTGTTATTCTATGTTAATTGATTTAGGTATTGTGTATGGCTAATTGGAATTTTGTTATTGTTCGGTTATTTGTGTATAAACCCATCGGTTTTTGTGAAAAGATGATTTTAATGCAATCATTGAACTGTTTAGTTTCAAACTCATTGCTAGAATTTTGATATAATCTATAATTGTTATGTTGAAATTCATGTGTAGCGACTAATGATTCGTAATCACTAGGGATAACATGACCTAGGTTAAATGATGTATCATATGTCGTGTTGCCTTGATTAATCGATTTTTTTAATTCGTAACGCTACTACTTAATTAAATCTAGAGATTGTATCCTAAGTCGTTCAGTAGATAGGTTTAATTAACGATTGTATCTTAATTAAACAAAACCTAAGGGAAATTTTGGGTTAATTATTAACCTATGATTAATAGTTGCTAGGAGAGGTTAAAGAACAACAAATCAATAAAATATGCTTAGTTAGGGTGTAGGCCAAGATTGAACTAAAGAACCGTGTCCTTACCGAATTCCCTATGTTTATCATTTTTCGCATGTTTTCTTTAATTTGTTTTCATTAGGTTAGTTAGTTTCATTTTATTTTTTCCTTTTAAAAATCCAAAACCCCCCGTTAAGTCTAAACACCGATTAATTTTATTTCATAAACACTACATACACTCTCTGTGGGATCGACCTAGACTCACCATTGCTATATTAGTAGGTCTAGTTATTTTACTTTGATTAGCGTTACAACGCATGGTCAAATTTTGACGTCGTTGCTGGGGAGTATAGCGTTTTAATTTTTATTTGTAATTTAATTGGTGTTTTGTATATGTTTGTTCGTAATTGATTTCTTTTCAGTTATTTTGTGACCTTTTCTTTTTTGTGTTTCGTGTTTGAAAAAAAATTGATATGGATGGAAGTAACTTCTTTCATAACTCATATTCTCAATCCTATAATAATGTTTAGACTGATCATCCTAACTTTTGTTATAGATTGGATAATCATCAGAGCTACTTCCATGATAGTTTGTAGGATCTACAACAATTCTCATACAGATCAGAAGCTTTCCATCACGACTCCGGCCCATCTCTTGAAGAGTTGAATAATATTGTGAAAGCTAATACTTTGCAATTGCAGCAGAATATTCTACAGTTGCAGAAGGATGAAGAGCAATTTCTAATAAACACATGGTCTAGCGCTTAAGATTCGGAGAGCCAACATGATTCAGTTTCATCTTTAGAAGAACTTGTTAATAATATTGCTACTAACAATTTGTAATTTCTACAGGATATGCAATATGCAGCAACAGTTGCAAGAATTCTAACAGGAGACAAAAGCAAGTCAATAGAGCATGGAACACCAATTGGGTCAGATGGCAATAAGGCTTAATCGCATAGAATTGGAAAGCAAAGAGGAGCAGTCATATCAACCCGAAGTGTATCCAACAGACATTTGTTCAGAAACTTTACAAAGTGATGAGGAGTTTGAGAATTTTGAGGTCAAACCTCAACGAATTTCTTGTGCCAAAGAAGTTGAGAAGGAGCTCAAAGCCGAAAGGGACACATCTTTTAGCTTGGAGGTAATTACTGAGTCCATGATTATTTTTGAAACTAACTCTTTATCTTTACATCACAGATTGGAGGAATTAAATGAAGAACAAGGTGAAGAGATGTTCGAAATATTTTCAGAGTATATGGACTTAGTCAAGATTGAGAATCTGAGGATAGGGAAGACACTAAATGAGGATGATTGTGTTTTGCCAATGACATTTCCAAATTGTTCATTTCACTTTCAAGTTCTTCATAAGTGTATGAATGTGTGTTTCTACTTCAGGGGAAATATTGTATTAATCTAGGATGAATTAGACAAAGTTATCTTCTTGGAACTTATATTTTATCTTTCTAGTTTTCCAACGCTATATAGTATGAAATTTTTTGATATTGGAGTTGAGAAATATGATCATTAGAAGTTTGTGATATTGCATAGGATGAACATTTGGGATAGCTGCATTGATTTGAAATTTTAACCCTTTTGGAGGCAAAATATATTTTTGGACTCTTATGAAATTGTAGGTCTAAAAGTCTTCTTCGAAACTATTTTTGAATGACTTTAATCCGATATTTCTAGTAAAAGTTATGCCCTTTTTACAATACAGGTTGGAAGAAAAAAAGTAAGAAGGGGAAAGTTGCGATCGCGACTTTGCAGACTTGCATGAAAGTCACGATCGCCACTTCACGACCGTGCGCGCAACTGTAGGTTCCCCATCTTCTTGGAAGTTGTATTTTATCTTTCTAGCTTTCCAACGTTATATAGTATGAAATTTTTGGAGATTGAAGTTGAGAGATATGATCATTAGAAGTTTATGATGTTGCATGGGATGGCCATTCAGGATAGCTGCATTGATTTGAAATTTTAACCCTTTTAGAGGCAAAATATCTTTTTCGACTCTCATAGAAGTTGTAGGTCTAAAAGTCTTCTTCGAAACTATTTTTGAATGACTTTAATCCGATATTTCTAGTAAAAGTTATGCCCTTTTTATCAATACAGGTTGGAAGAAAAAAAGCAGGAAGAGGAAAGTTGCGATCAGGACTCTGTGGACTTGCACGAAAGTTGCGATCGCGACTTTTCGACAATGCGCACAGCCATAGGTTCATAAACCCCCTTCCCCTTGCAAAAAAAGAAACCTAAACATATTCTACTCTTTTGACCATAACTTAGTCGTCCGACCTTCAAATGACCTTATTTTTAAACCAGTGGATTATTAACACATTTCTCTCTCTATATATAAAATTTTATATCTTTTGTTGTTGATTATAAAAAGATGGATTGAATCAAAGTAGGGGTATCAGTTGGAAGAGCATGAACTGAATATTCCACCAAACATACTTCGGTATTTGGATGATATCTTGATCTATAGAGTTCCAAATGAGATGATTCTTATTTCTAAATAAACTAGAGACAGAGAGCTACAAATAATCTAAAAATTGAATTTTAATTCAGTCTCTAAGACATTCAATTTCTGGATGGTAGTTGGGTATAGTGTATTGTTTCAGTTTAATAACAGTCCAAAATTGTTTGGGCTATAACTTTCAGATTTCTGAACCAAATTGAATGATTTTGATGTCACTAGAAACCTAAGAAAATAGGGAACAAATGTTTCGAAGAATTCAAATTGTAATTCTTGTTTGAGATTTCCCAAAATCTGTTCTGAAATAGGAGAAATGAGTTTGTTTTTTATGTTTGACTGGCGTGGGCACGTCACCCTTATGGGGTGTGCGTTCAGATGTCACTTAGGACGTGAGGCAAGTAACTCACGAGGGCGGGATCCCAACAGAATCTATCAATAAGTCTTAGGAAAAGAGATCCCACCTAAGATGGTTAGTAACAAAAGCAAATAAATTCCAAAAACAAAGAAAAATAAAGGTAAAGATAAGGTTACGCAAGCTATCCAGAATAAGGTGTTAATGGGAAAAGGACTTGGAAGTTATTCAATGATAAAGACTCTTTCTGGGTTAAACGGATACATTCATAATTCTTGAAAGGAGTATTGTGAAAAATTGATCCCCAAAAGTTCATCTTATGGACTATGACTTCTTAAACTTAGGGATAATATTATATCCTATATAGAGGTTAAGTTTGGTATGGAGGTAGCACCTCATTTTGATATGATTATTGGCACCAAATTGGCCTTTTTTTTAACTTGACAAAGTTGATGAAATCCATTCTTAAAAAAACAGTCAAATGCTAGCTATCATTTAAGATAACACATAGTGTTGATCCCCTTTAAAGCCCCTCTTTTTGAAGGGTTCCACATCATAATCGACTCTCTTCATTTTAATCGACTTGACCAACTTTCAAAAGAAAACTTCGAAGAAAAGGTCAAGTAAATTCACTAAGAACTCGTGTTGAGAAATTTTTAAAAATAGCATGCAACATGTGGAATGGGATTTTGTTTTCCCTCTAAAATATCCTAAAGCCTCCATCTTATGACCAGTAATTAGAGAGAGATTATACACTATAGGCATGATTAAACTCTTTCAATGTTTAATGTATGTTCTCAACTGCATTGTCTATATAATGTAGACGAAGAAAAATAAAAAGATCTGCAAAGGGGAATCTATGAATAAAAACATTATTTTTTAGTTTCTACTTCAAATAATAAGACAGATCATCATGATTAAAGGGATGCAAAATGATGTTGGTCAAACTAAGACTTCTAAATGGAACATTGTAGCTTATTGTATGTTCTCTTGAAACCTAGCTTATTGTAGGTTCTATTGTTTAGTTATGTCAGTTTTCTTCTAACACTTGGTGAAATTTTCTCCATAGTTCATTACCTTAATTTTGCTTCCCTTAATGTACCTTGTTTTGCTCTTTAAAAGACTTCAATACAACTTTTTTTTTCTTTAAAAAATCCAAATTAGAGAATTTGAGAGAAAACAAAATTTAACCTCTATCCACTTCAACTGTACTTAATATCTCCTGAATGAAAATATCTTAAATTTTTAATTTTATTATTTGAGATAATAGATCGATTATATTATTTAGAAACAGGAATTAATTATAAAAATTTGAGAAAGAGTAACAAATTTATGATGACTAGGAAATACATCTTTAGAAATGTTGATGGATATAAATTTCCAAGAAGCATTTATATCAAACATAATAATTAATTACCATGATTAATTATCATATAACAATTACTATATCAAAATGAAGCAATTTTGTGTCTAAAAAGTTCTGTTTCGAATATGTTCAACATCTGGCCCTTGGTAATGCAACAACAATAAACTATCAAACTCTTTTCTCTACCCAAAGGGTATAAATAAATATAGTTCTGAGTGTGTCATTAAGCATGTAGATATATCTATAATTCTTTCCATATCATGCCTCTCTCCATCGACCACTAGCAAATGATTCCTGCATTTTGTTTTGCTTGTTTACTAAGGTATTGGAAGGCAAATGAGTGTTTGTATGAATTTGTTTTAGTTTGGAGGCGAACTTGAATCTCAATAGTAATGAATTTGTCATGACACCAATTGAGCTCAAACCCATAAGGGCTCCGGCAATGGAAGGAGTAAGCATTGTCCCTGTTACAGGCAGTAGCATGCCAGCCGCAATTGGAATTCCTAGCTGCACATACATAATAACGTCACATCTGTATACCAGAAAAATACAATACAAATTTATTATTTGAGAAAGAGAGACGTAGAAGAGGTGTTTACCAAATCTGAAGAAAGACATTATATAGATTGACAGTGGCAGTGAAGATGGGATACAAGCAGAAGCAAGATAAATCATATATACTTTTCATACAACACAGAGGATGGTAAACTCCCTTAATGGTATACATAAAATGATGCAGTTGAACAAACAAGATTGGAGGTGAGCCGGACAAAGAATTAGAGATTAAAGACCTTATTAAGCCCAACTACTCCCCAAAAATTCAGTTAAAATTGGTCGCCAGGAAAGAAAAACGAGTGAAAACGTCAATGTTGGATAGAGATGGCAATAATTTCAGCCGGTGCACAAGAGACAGATATGCAAAAGAAGAATATTGATGCCATTTAAGAAAAACAACTAGAGAAGCAGAACAGGAGCTGCTAGAGAAGAACCAAGGGTGGTAAATAAGTATTGAGGTCGCCGGATAAGAACCATACTGAGTTGAGGTTGCGTCAAATTAAAAAAATAAATTTTCATTTTCAACTGAGATAGCAATTTGATGTTTATTAAATTTTGTTGGGAGCAAGGACCGGACTTCGTTCCAATTTCAGTTCTAACGTAATTGGACTAACGATTATTAAGAATTTTATTTGAAAAATGATTTTAAGTTATTAAAATAATACGTGAATCATTGTTAATCACAAATTCAAAACTAAAACTACAATTTAATTCCTTGAAATTAGACAATATAATCAAATTCCTACATCACCTGCCAGGTAAAGATCGATACATGGCCCTAAATTACCGCATAAGAGTGCTTTTCAATGCGTCCACGTTCACTATTTAAGAACAACTTAAGAAGTGATCGAATTATTGACATTACATGAATGAGCTATAAAAGACCTTACCCAAATATAACCAGTCAAGGATCAACTCCAATTTAGCATCTCCTAAAAGGTTCATTTATACAACTTGTTTTCCTTTTAGAAAAGCAGCCACTGTTACCGTGGCTTCTTCAGAATTACGTTATTTTCCATAATTGATATTGAGACACGACAAAGTGACATAAAATAATTTTTTTGTCAATAATTGGCATTGAGAAGTTAGAAGAATCATCCTTTCTGGATATGTATAAATTGCACATTTCTATAAGACCATCTCTCGGTTTCAATGCAACATAATTCCTACAAGTCAAGAGATTCACTTTATATTTAACTTGCTGTCTTGATTGTTTGAGGTTCTATTAGTGTCAAATTTGTAGTTATAGAATGAAGAAAACTCACAATGTTGTATGCAAAAGCCCACCAGAGATTTTGCCTCACAGTCTTCATGGTTAGCTTGCTGAGCTCCAGTGCATCCTGCAACTGCATAAAAGTGTAATAAATAAATTGCTTTGCTCAAATATCAACAGAATTAGGATCAGCAGAACACAAATCTAGAATCGGAGGGACCTGCCAATATCAAAATCTTTCCTATAATTTGCCTTGACAAAACCAGACAGTAGTGCAAATGAATGATGAAACAAAGAAGGGGAATGCTTCGAAATGGAAAATGCAGTTATATGTAGTTTTCAAGCCAAAAGCTGAAATTGCAGCCGTAGATAAAAATAGCTATGTATATAAAAATTTCTACTTTTAGTAGTTCGCTAAGGCCATTGAGGTTCATTCCAGTGGTATAACATATAATCAGGAACATCATACGACTATAGTCCATAGTGATAGGTAGTCAATTGAAAAGCTTATACAAGTCGAACAGAAGAATGCCAGACTATTTGATTAAGCAGGCATACTGAATATAAAGTTTCTAAATCTTCGAATTTAGGGCTGAACATTAAGAAAATAGTGATAAAGAATTGAAGTAAAACATAGGTCTAGGAATCAATCCTAACGACTGTATCAAGAACTAGGAATCACACTTAGAAATTGAACAGAAACCTATTGGAAATCACTCCTAGAATTTGGATATGACTCCTATGTGTAATCACTCATATGAAGTGTCACAGTTTAAAAATCAAGCTATCTTCTTATTTGAACACCGAATACATAAATACAAAGAGAAAAGTCTTGAAACACTAATCCTAATAGAATAGGAAATCCAACTAAATTTTCAAAACAAGAACAAAGTCCTATTTAATATAGATTCTTATTATTCCCTAATAAACTTAAACCTGGACAAATTAAAAGTAGAAATACTTTCCTTCTCTAAAAAGGAAAATTAAACTAACTTTTTACTCTACAGCAAAGGCACAACAAATAAACCAATGCAGCAGCAGCAACTCCATACCTCTGCTTTTCAAACTGCAAGACTTTGATCAACGCTGCTAGATACTCACCAAGTTAGGAAAAGATGAACACCAAGAAGAAGAGTCTCTTGCTCAGAATGGAATTATCCACCACATTACCACAGCACAATTTGAGATAGTGCTGTTGGATCAGTAAGTAGGATGTTGGAAATCTTTTTGCTCTCTTTACATATTATATTTGAGGCTATTCTTTTGGAGGAAGATGAGGAGGTTTTCCAAACCAGCTTTGAGGCTATGGAAAGATTAGTAGGCCTCTTGGACATAAATGATCTGGTGAGATCTGCTAACTTGGGAATTATAAGAGATGTGGAGGATTAAACTGAAGTCTATAAAATAGAGCCAGGCCAACAATTACGGTGCACATAGAAACCAAGAAAGAAGTTTTTCCACACAATCACAGGAAGCCAAATATGTGAATGGAATAGATTTCAAGACCACAAGAACTTCCATCGACTATGAAGTAAAAAGTATGAACATTTGAATTTGATGATGGGACAGAGTTAGTATTGTGTCAAATGCTTATATTGAAATATTACTAATAATTTTGATTTCTTCACCGATGTTAATAGATGAGCTGAGACCTAGTTAGCGTTGGGCCATTCAAAACATGTTATTCACTCTCTCTTTTACGTATACTGCAATAATACTTCAGCTGGATGAGTCTAACAGGGAAGCAACTTGAAAATGAAAAACAAAGTGTTGTCGTTGATCGTCTTAAAGCCACCAGGAAGTCACAGCCTAGAGACATCCTACAGACACCAGCATGTGTTGAACTCTTTTTGATGATGCAAAATACACCTAATTTTATAAAGTGATCTGGAGCATGAAATAACTGCTCTTTCAAACCCAGATAGACAGTCGTAATCTGGCAACTAAAAGGGTGGAAGAGAATAATCTTGTGACCTGTTGCTATGACAATGAGAACCGAGAAAAAGGTTGCAACCACAACCTCAATTGGAGATGGGAAAACAATAGAAAACATGGAGTATTGTAGCTTGCTTGAAATACCTGCGATAGCCTGTTACCCATAAGCACGATGGAAGACACCTCACTAGCAGCTCCAACAGCTCCACCCATTGCAACTCCAATGTCTGATAAAGCCAATGCAGCAGCGTCATTTATTCCATCACCGACCATAGCCACTACATTCTGATCTTTCTGAAGTTCATTAATGAATTTCTTCTTTTCATCCGGTTTTACTCCAGCTAGCACCTGCGTCAACATTGTTTATTATGCTCCAGTGAAAGATTTACCATCCATACTTAAAGGTCTGAATATCCTAGATTCTAAATATATAGTAAAATCAAATTCCGAAAAGAAACAATTAGTGACAAAAAATAATCAACGTTCCTACAATTGATTTCTGAGTTATATGGTTATATACATTTTAGTATAGGAGAAAAATAGGGAATAATCTCTTAATATAAGAATGAATTTCCTAAGATTCCACAATCTCCTAAATATGAAACAATCTCTTAGGATCCCAAAATTTTTGGGATATCAAGAAATTTTCTTTCCTAAAATCTGTATACAACTAATTTATAATTTCACACCCTTCCTCAAGCTGAGGAATAAAATGTTTTTTTAATTCCCAACTAGGAAATAATATCATGAATCTCGAGATGTTTAACACCTTCATTAGAACATTAGCTAGTTGGCTCTCCTATGGAATATATGACATGTAGACGAGACCTTCCTTTAATTTCTCCTCCATGAAATATCTTTCAATCTCAATATGGTTTATCTTATTATGTTAAATAGGATTGCGAGCAATATTGATGACTGATTTATTTTATTGTCACAATAGAGTTTCATAAGAACTTCCCAATTTCTGGTCGTGTAAACTAATTTTCAACCACAACAACTTGCGCAAGCCTAAAACAAATGCTCTAAACTCTGATTCTACTGATGATCTAACTACAACATTTTGTTTCTTTCTTCTCCAAGTTACCCAAATTTCCTCCAAGGAAAGTACAGTAGCCTATGGCTGATATTCAGTCCACTATAGATCTTGCATGAACCCGCATCGGTATAAGTTTCTAGGCTAAGATAATCATTTTTAGCCTATGGATGATATTCAGTCCACTATAGATCTTGTATGAGCCTGCATCAGTATAAGTTTCCAGGCTAAGATAATCATTTCCCTTAAACAAAATTATTTTCCCTAGATTGCCTTTTCATAAAATTTAAGATTTCAAAGAACATTTTTTGCAATTGCTTGTTTAAAAATGTACAAAATAGTCAATTATATACATATTACTCTAACAACTGAAAGAAAAACAAAAATAATATCTCATGATCATGGGATATTCTAGGGACAATCAAATCCCATGAATATATGATATCCTAAGTAAGAAATTGTAAAAATATAAAATCCTAAAATAATCATGTTGTTCCATACTCCCCCTCAAACTAGTGAATAGGTATTCTCTACTCCTAAGACAAGATATTCTCAAAACTTGAACTACTTAACCCCTTAGTAAGTACATTAGCAAACTGACCCTTTGCAGCCAGATACGGTGGGCAAATCAAACCACTCTCCAATGTCTCTTTTATGCAATCTCTGTAAACTTCAATGTGCTTCGAGCAATCGATATTGTACTAGGTTATGAGCTATAATGATTGCAAATTTATTATCACAATAGTCTCATTAGGCCATCCTACTTAATCTTCAAGTCTTCTAAGATCATTTTCAACCGAAGTAGTTCATACACACCTTGACCTATTACTCGAAATTCTACTTTTGCACCAGATCGTGCTACCACATTCTACTACTTCTCTATGTTACAAGGTTCCCAAGAACAAAGGTGATCTCCTTCCAACAATCGATTGTGTATAATTAACATTAGTATATGCCTCAAATACTAGACTTCCATTTCTCTTAAACAAAATATCTTTTCCTGGTGTCCATTTCAGATACTTTTATACTCGGTGAGTTGCCTATAAATGAATTTCTTTTGGACTATGTATGAACTGACTTATCACACTCACTGCATATGTTGTATCTGACAATACGTCAAACATATAAATGAGCTTCCCTTCAAGGTGTTGATAAATTTCCCTATCTACTATAGCATCCTCATCTACTTTTCCAAGTTTAAAGTTCAAGTCTATCAGAGTGGTTGCTCATTTGCAAGCTATCTTGCCCATTTCTCTTGGGAGATCAATAACGTACTTTTGTTGAGAGATAACAATAACCTGCCTAGAATAAGCTACTCCAATGTTGAGGAAATATCTTGGCCTTCGTAAATCCTTGATATCAAACTCCTAAGTCAAACATTGACTTAGAGATTGTTTTTCCTTGTCATCTCTATTGCTATTAAGTCACTGACAAAAAATAAAAGTGTTATGACTCTCGTTGAAGGTGAGTGTTTAATAAACAATGTATGACCCCCTTGACTTTGTTTATATCTCATAGCTATTATTACTCTTGCAAATCTAGCAAACCATACCCGTGACAAATGTTTCAGTCTATATAAGGCCTTCAAATTACATAGAGTTTGAGTAGCCAAATTATTCCTATAACCTGGTGGCACCTCTATGTAGATTTCTTCCTCGAGTTTTCCATGCAAAAATACACGCTTTTGACATCAAATTGTTGCAATTCTCAACCACAGTTAACTACCAAAGATAAGAGAATTCTAACAATATTCATCTTCATAATTGGAGCAAAAGTCTCTAGGTAGTTAATTCCATAAGTTTGGGTATAGTGCTTGGCCACCAATCGTGCCTTATACCTTTCAATTAATCCATATGCCTATACATTACTATGTAAATCCATTTACTATCGATAACTCTCCCTAGCCAAGAGCTTCACCAACTCCCTAGTTTTCTATTTTCCAATGCCTCCATTTCCACATTTATAGCTTATTTTTATTTTTCATTGGTTAAAGCCTCAAATAAGGTTTTAGGGATGAATAATGGTGTTTAGGCTACAAGGAAGGCTTTATGATATGGTGAAAATATTTGAAAGAAAGGAAATGAGCAAGAGGATATTGGTACATTCCCTAGTTCTTTTACTAATAGCAATGCAAAGATCTTGATCATTATTTCATAACTAAGATTAGTTTCACCATGCAAAGAAGCTTTAGAGATTGTTACCTTATTCTTAGGATCCAGATTGGAGTCTTGGAAATGCATAGAAATTAAGAATAACCATCTTCTTCTTTGAATACACCTTGCCAAACCTCACATTATTAAAGGCAAAATCTGACTTTTCTTGTGATTTGAGGTATAGGTTCAAACATAAACTTAGAGAAAGATGGTAGGTCAAGCAAGATAAAATTCTTGAGATCCCTCCTACCGTCAATTGTTGGATTCTTCCATTGAAGATAAGGAGTGATGAAATAAGACATGTTTATTGGAAGCAACATCGTAGGAGACAAAACATTTTTGATAGAGGGTGTTAACACTTATACCCCTTTTTGAGTTAAAGACTAATCCAGAAAAACATATTTCATAATCCCTGGATCAAACATTTTGCAATTTTAGCTATGAATATGGAAAAATGACACACTCAAATACCCTAAGAATAAGGTTATTTCGTAGTTTTTAGATCAAGATATAATTGATTAGCCATTGCTTCAACTTTTCTTTTTCATCATTTCTAATCATAATTATATCATCAACATACACTAGAAGTGCAGTACAACCGTGTGTTTGATGAAGAGAGTGTGAACACCTTGACTTTGTTTATATCTTGAACCTTTCATAACTTTAGCAAATCTACCAAACCATGTTCTAGGAAATTGATTCAATCCATATAGAACCTTTTTCAACCTACAAACTTTCTTGCCTATGTTTTCTTCAAAGCCTTATAGAATGTTCATGTGGATCTCTTCATTTAGATCTCTATGAAGGAAGGCATTCTTCGTGTCATACAACAGAATTTGCCAATCAAAGTGAGCTGCTAAGCATAACAAAATCCTCATGGTATTCATTTTTTTCACTGAAGCAAATGTCTCTTGGTAATCAACCTCATAAGTTTGAGCATACCCTTTAGTAACTAGTCATACTTTATATCTCTTTAATGATCCATCAACTTTATATTCTTCTCTAACACATCTATTTCTTCTCTTGTAGCATTTCTCCATTCCCTTTTTTGACAATGCCTTAAAAATAGTATTGGGTATAGGAATGGTATTTAGACTCTCAATGAACATTTTGTCATTTAGAGACAAATGTTTAAGTGATATCTAGTGGGCCAAAGCATATAGTAGTCTCTAGATGCACTCTTTAGTATCTTTTCTAACAACAATAAGAAGATGCAAGTCATCTATGGGTGTTTCAATGTATGCAAATAAGGATCAAATCTTACCATGCACTCATGTCTAGAATTTGTGTTAGATTCCTAGACTTGTTTTCAATTTGGACAATTGTTCTTCTGAATTGCGCCTGTGATTATCTTGAAAAAATTATAGCAACACAGATGGACACAAGAGATCGTGTGCTTTTTGGAGGAGTGATTTTTGTTTTTTAAAGGAAAAATATAGGAAAAGAGACTGAAGATAGGATTAGGATAGATACTAGAAGGTCAAGTGGTTGTGGCTCAAAAGACTCAAAAGTACCATTACTGATGACTCCCCTTAAAGGTAGGACTTTTTTGGTTTTAGTGAAAGGACAGCATTTGAGGTATAGGACTTCTGTAAGGAAGAGTTATAGCACTTTTAACCCTTACGTGTAGGTGAGTAACCCAGACTAACTTTCCTCTATGTTGGCTATGAATATCTACAAAGGCAATACAACCAAATACCCTAGAAGTAAGCTCCTTTAAGGTTTTGAAGTAGGTATTAAAGATTTTTATGGGACTTTGATTGTCTAATACACAGGAGGGAAGTCTTTTATCATATGCATGACAATTAGAGATGCCTCCCCCTAATAAGATTTAGGAACAATACCTTGTACGAGTAAGTTGCATTAAGTAAATGCTCATTTTTCCTCTCAGCTACCCTATTTTATTGAGATGTGTCAACATATAATGAGAATTTTCATTTTTTTTAGGAATATGGTGACAAAATATTGTTGGAAAATCAAAATACTTGATCTTCTAGGAGATTTGATATACTTGTAAATATCTTATTAATAGCTATGATTCTGACCTACTAATTTAGGATTATTGTAATCTTTCATTTATTTAGGCTGATTGTTTCCTAAAATAGGAAAAATGACTTTGTATATATTAGTGTATTCATTATATGAATAATTTAGAGAAGAATTTCAGTTTATGTTCATGGTATCAGAGCCTCTCTATGGCAGTTTTAAATCCAAAAACCCTCTGATCTTGGGTACTAGTTGCCGAACTTCTTTCAATTCTTCTTCACTTAATTCTATTTTTGGCTTCTCATAATGTCATATACAGCTAACAGTCAATCTACTATTATTAGTACCAATAATGGGGCTAAAACATTAGTTCATTCAAAAGAATAATTGCAGAACATACAATCTTCTTATGGGCTCAATGGCTGAAATTATCTTCAATGGTCTCAAATGGTTAAAACCTTTCTCAAAGGAAAGGGAAAATTAAGCCATCTTATGGGAACTAATAGCATGTTTGCAAAAGGGGATGAAGAAGATTCCATAATCATGTCATGGTCGTGGAACTCTATGACACCTGAAGTGAGCTGAACCTATATGTTTTTAACAACTGCATGAGAAATTTGGGATACTTTTTGTCAAACCTATTAAAAAACGCAAGATGTTGCAGTAATTTATGAGATCCGAACCAAAATCAACAACAAAAGCAAGGTAACCTCTCGGTCACTGAGTACTATAGTCCTATGAAAAGCTTGTGGCTTGAATTGGATTACTATAAAGATGTTAAAATGAAGTGTAGAGAAGATGTTGCAATGCTGCGGAAGTTTGTTGAAAAAGAGCATCTTTGAATTTCTTGCAGGCCTCAACCTAGATTTTGATCAAGTTCAAGTTCTCGGGCAAGAAGTTCTCCCATCACTTTCTATAATTTAGGCTAAGGAGAGTTGCTGAAGAGGGATGATTGACAATCCAATAAATGAAGGATCAGCTATGAATTCCACCAAGGATGGTTATAGAACCGAGGCCAATAAAAGGGAGAAGCAACCCAACCAAGAAGGGATCTGGTGCACTTACTGCAAGAAGTCAAACCAAGGATACTTAGGGGAAAGGGAGGTAATCGCGGTAGACAACCTAGAGGACAAGCACACATGACAAATGCTGAAGTTGTTCCTAGTGAGCAGCCAAATCAAGATGATTTGCAAACTCTTAGGGAAGAGAGAAAAATCAAAACCCATGTGCAAATTAGCTAAGATACTTGAAAGCTCTTGCTCTTTGGCTCATTCAGGTAAGTCCTCCCTCTAATTCTTATGCTCTTAGCACCTCTTCCCTGTCCAAAATAGTACTTGGATCATAGATTCAGGTGCTTCCAACCATATGATTTTCTCACATTAGCCTTTTACCTCATATAAACCTTGTCGTAGCAACAAAAAAAATCAAATTGAAAATGGAACTTTTAGTACTATTGCAAGTCAGGGAACTATTCCCTTAGGTCCACAATTATGTTAAAAGATGTCCTAGATGTTCCTAAATTAGCTGTCAATCTTTTGTCTATAAAACAAATTACATGTGACCTGAATTGCAAAGTGATCTTCTATCCCATGCATCGTATTTTAAAGGATCTGGTCTCGGGAAAGACAATTGGGCTTGCTAAGGAAAGGAACGGGCTCTATATCCTTGATAATAAGGAAGACAAAAACTGCTCCCTTTCAAAGTCTTGTCTATCTAGCTATTATGTCAATAAAAGAATATATTTGGCTCCACCATTATCGTCTTGGTTATCCACCATTTAGTTTGCCCAAAACTATGTTCCCATTGTTATTAAAAAATATTGAAATGAGCAGTTTGTATTATGATATGTGTGAACTTGCTAAACATAAGTGTGTTTCTTATCCATTGAGTAATACTAGAAGTATGGTTCCTTTTTCACTAATCCACTCTAGTATATGGGGTCCTTCTAGAATTCTAGACCTTACAAGGGCAAGGTAGTTTGTTACCTTTATAAATGATTGTACAAGAGTAACATGAGTATACTTAATGAAAAACAAATATGAAGTTAGGGAAACCTTTCCAAGATTTTTCCAAATGATCAAAAACCAATTTGAAGCAAGAATCAAAAACTTACAGAGTGATAATGCAACAGATTACTTTAACCAAAATCTGTCATCTTTCCTTCAAAAAGAAGGAATTGTTCATTATTCATCTTGTGTTAACACAACAACACAGAATGGGGTAGTTGAGAGGAAAAATAGACACCTCTAAGAAATTAAGTAGTTATTTCAAAATAATGTTCCCAAATCCTAGTGGGGGGAATCTGTCCTTACAACAACCCACTTGATAAGTAGGAAGCCCTCTAAAGTTCTTGGTTTCAAGAGTCCAATAAGTCTATTTCATGAGTACTATCCAAATTCACAAATAGATTCCAAATTACTCCGAAAAGTCTTTGGTTGTGTGGTTTTTGTTCATATTCATGACATTAACCAAGGAAAACTCGATCTAAGAGCATTAAAATGCATCTTTGTTGGTTACTCTCCCACAAAAACGGGGTACAAGTGCTATCATCCTACTACTCGTAAAATTTTCATTTCAATGAATGTTACTTTTGTTGAGAAACAACCTTTCTATTCAAATTCTCATCTATAGGGGGAGAGTGTGAGTGAAGATAGAGAACATGAGCTATGTTTCCCTAACCTGAAACTGTTCAACCTTAAAATTCAAACTCACCACCTACACTACCCCTTGATCAGCCACATGAACAGCCACTTAACACATCATAATCAACCCAAATTATACAACCAATAGCAAAAAAAACCCCAATTCCGCTCAATTGCAAGTTTAAGATTTAACTCTAGAATCAGGTACACAGTAAGAATTTCCCTCTCAATTCATTGATGATTTAGATGTTCCCATAGCTATTAGGAAAGGAGTTAGAAATTGCACTCAATACCCTATTTCTCACTTTGTTTATTTGAATAAATTTCTCATAAACACCACTGTTTTCTCACTAATTCAAATACAATTCCTATTCCCCATTACTTCAATAAGGCACTTAGAAATGAGAATTGGAAACTTGCCATAAATGAGGAAATGAGTGTACTCAATAAAAATCATACATGGGAAATTGTTGATTGTCCAAAAGACAAGAAATTGATAGGTTGCAAGTGGGTGTATGCAATTAAGTTTAAAGCAGATGGATCAGTAGAGAGGTACAAGGCTAGGTTAGTAGCTAAAGGGTATACTTAAGCACATGGAGTGGGCTATCAGGAGACTTTTGCTCTGGTAGCTAAGATGAACATAGTCTGCATTCTTTTATCTTTAGTTGCTAATTTCAATTGGTATTTGCAGCAATTTGATATCAAAAATGCATTTTTAGGCGGTGATCTTGAAGAAGAGGTATATGTATGGAGCCTCCACCTGGTTCTGAGAAAGACTTTGAAAAAAATCAAGTGTGCAAGTTGAGAAAAGCACTTTATGGGCTTAAGCAATCACTACAGGCCTGGTTTGGAAAGTTTGCAAAAATAATGCTTGGAATTGGCTACAAACAAAGCCAAGGGGATCATACTCTCTTCTTAAGACACTCAGCAGTAGGGAAACTTATAGTTTTAATAGTATGTGATGATAATATCATTGTGACGGGTGACGATGACGAGGAAATTCTAAAGCTTAAGGCTAGACTTGTGAAAGAATTTGAAATTAAAGAGCTTGGAAAACTCAAATATTTTACAAGAATTGAAGTGGCTCGCTCTAAATAAGGCATATATATTTCCCAACAAATGTATATTTTAGATCTTCTATAAGAGACAAGAATGATGGGATGTAAGCCCATTGATACACCAATTGAAAAGAATCATCAATTGAGTGAAGCAAGAGATGATGAAGCGCTTAATAAAGGAAGGTATCAAAAGCTGGCCAGAAAACTAATATACTTGTCTCATACACGTCTCGATATTGCATATGTTGTGAGCTTGATAAGTCAATTTATGCATAATCCTAAGAAAGTTCATTTACAAGCTGCCTATAGAGTAGTTTGATACTTGAAAGCTAATTCCAAAAAAGGAATCACGTTTAGGAAAGGAGTAGAATTAACTGTAGAAGTCTACACAGATGCAGACTATGTTGGTTCACTATCAGATCGACACTCAACAACTGACTATTGTACTTTGATTGGAGTAAACTTAGTGACTCGAAGAAGCAAAAACCAAGCAGTAGTATCTAGATCAAGTGCAGCAAGGAATTTGTCAACTCTTATGGATAAAGAAAATTTAGAAGGCTTGCAAGTTAAATGGCATGGCCCTATGAAGTTGTATTAGGACAACAAGCTTGCTATAAGCATTGCACATAATCTAGTTCAACATAAAAGAACAAAGCATATTGAGATAGACAAACACTTCATCAAGGAAAAGATTTAAAGGGGACTAATCTATACACCTTATGTTCCTAGGAATGGCCAAATGGCAAACATACAAAGGGACTAGACAGCTTCAATTTTCAGAAACATTTCTAGCAAGCTAGGAATAGAAAACATTTATTCTCTAGCTTGAGGGGAGTGGTAGAAAATCAGAATATTTGATCTTCTATAAGAATGGATATACTTGTAAATATACAATTAATAGCTATGAATCTGATTTAGTAATTTAGGTTGATTGTAATCTTTCATTTATTTAGGCTGATTGTTCCCTAAAATAGGACAAATGACTTTGTATATATTAGTGTATTCAATATATGTCAATAAACTACAAAGAATGTTTGGTAGAGAAACTGCTTTCATTAACACTATACAATAGGGGTTATTCCCCTTTTTAATGTACACGGTTCACCAAAGCAGAAATAACTACCTTGGTAACTGCCTCTAATAAAAGCAGAAATAACTGCTTTGGTAATTACTATTTACAGTTACTGAAATAATAACTATCTTTAATAACTGTCATGATAGGGAGAATATTCTGAAATAATATTTAATTATTTTAACACTCCCCCTCAAGCTGCGAGGTAGATATTATCAACCCCTAGCTTGCTAATAATGTTTTCAAATTGACATCCAATCAGCCCTTTGGTAAAAATATCTGCAATTTGCTGTTAACTGGATACAAAAGATGTGCTAATCAGACCACTCTCTAGCTTCTCCTTGATAAAGTGTTTATCAACTTCAATATGCTTTGTCCTCTCATGCTGGACTGGGTTGTGAGCTATACTTATAGCTGATTTATTATCACAATATAGCTTCATAGGTTTCTCCCATCTAACCTTTAGATCAGCAAGTGGAATTTTCACCCATAATAACTCACATATTCCTTGTGCCATTGCCTTGAATTCAGCTTTTGCACTTGATCTGGCTACAACCCCCTGTTTTTTACTTCTCCATGTTATCAGATTTCCTCCCAGAAAAGTGCAGTATCCAGACGTCGATCTTCTGTCCACTATTGAACCTGCATAATCTGCATTTGTATAAGCTTCCAAACATATGCTATTTCCTCGGCTGAATAACACTCCTCTTCCTGATGTTCCCTTTAAATATCTAAGAACATGATGGACTACCTGAAGGTGGCACTCCTTAGGTTTGTGCATGAACTGACTAATTAAACTCACCGCAAAGGCTATGTCTGGCCTTGCGTGAGACAAGTATATCAGTCGGCCTACTAGTCGCTGGTACATCCCAGTGTCCACCGACGCCTCATCTTCTGCCTCTCCCAGCTTAGTATTTGAGTCCAAGGGTGTCCCAATAGGTTTACATCTAGTCACACCTGTCTCTGTCAGTAAATCAATAATATAGTTTTGCTGATAGATAAAAATACCTCTTCTTGAGTGAGCTACTTCTATCCCCAAGAATTACTTCAATTTTCCAAGCTCTTTAATCTCAAATTCAGTTGCCAAATGCTTCTTTAGCCTTTCTTTCTCATTTTCATCATTGCCAGTCACAATTATATCATCAACATAGACTATTAGTATCATAACTCCCCTTGAAGCTGAATGTTTAACAAAAAGAGTATGATCAGCTTGACTTTGCACATAACCCAAGGTGAGCATAGCCTTAGTAAACCTTCCAAACCAGGCTCGAGGTGACTGCTTGAGCCCATAAAGTGCTTTCTTCAACTTAAACACAGTTCTAACTGGAAGTCCAGTCCCATAACCTTGTGGCACATCCATATAAACCTCCTCCTCCAAGTGGCCATGTAAGAAGGCATTCTTGACATCAAACTGCTCTAAATTCCAATCCAAGTTTGCTGCCAAGGACAATAACACTCGCACAATATTCATCTTAGCAACTGGAGCAAAGGTCTCCAAATAATCAATTCCATATGACTGTGTGTAATCTTTGGCCACTAATCTTGCCTTGTACCTCTCAATTGACCCATCTGCCCTATATTTGATGGTATAAATCCATCTACAACCCACTGTTTTCTTGTCTGGAGGTAACTGCACTAGATCCCAGGTTTTGTTCCTTTCTAGCGCTTCCATCTCCACATTCATAGCTTGTCTCCATTTCTCATTAGTTAAGGCCTCAGTCCATGTGTTGGGTATTTTGGCACCATGTAGATTGACAAGGAAGGTCTTATGTGATAAGGAAACATTGTTTAGTGACATGGAATGTGCTAGGGGATAAAGTGATTTCTTGGTACACTCTCTTGCACCTTTTTGCAAGGCAATGGGTTTCTCAACAGTATCACATAAAACAAGCTGCTCAAAAATTTCATGTATTTTATCATTAGGATCTGTTACCTCTAGATTGGGATCCTTGATGGAATCCTGAACATGCTGAGGTGCATAATTGCCTTTTCCTCTCCTTGAGTACACTTTGCCAAACTTCTTAAGTACACATGCTGGTTGAGGATTCTGAGTGTCTGATACACCTGTTGAGAGATTAGGTAAGTCTAGAGTGAATTGGTCTAGTGCAGACTGCTCTGTAAAGGACTGGTCTAGATCAGAAATGGGTTGATCTGGGGTAGAAATGGGCTGATTAGAAATGAGCTGATTAGTATCAACTGGAGAAATGGGCTGGTCTAGAGCAGAAATGGGTTGATTAGTATCAGCTAGAGAAATGGGCTGGTCTGGAGCAGAAATGGGCTGATTAGTATCAGCTGGAGAAATGGGCTGGTAAATGGAAAATTTTTCCAAAGAAATGGTAGTATTCTCATCTTCTGAATTTAATGGTACTAATTTCTCCCCCTGAAGATGAGAATGAGAATAATAAGGCTCAGTTTCATTAAAGGTGACATCAGCCGAGATAAAGACTTTTTTAGTGGGAGGATGGTAACATTTGTACCCTTTATGGGTGGATGAGTATCCCACAAATATACAGCGTAGGGCTCTAGGATCCAGCTTGCCTCTCCTGGGAGACTGCACATGAACAAAGGATGTGCACGCAAATATTCTAGGCAGTAGGCTGATCCTAACTGGATTATTTGGGTAGAAGGTAGAGAGGGTATGAGCAGGACTTTTGTTTCCAAGGCTATATGATGGCAGTCGATTGATCAAGAAGGAAGAAGTTAGGACTGCCTCTCCCCATAGCCACCGTGGGACATTGTTATAAAAAAGGAGCTCTTGTACAAGCAAGAATGTGACCATTTTTACGCTCTGCAATGCCATTTTGTTGTGGAGTAAAGACACAAGAAGACTCATGGATAATGCCCTCCTTTTCAAAGAAAGAAGATAAGGTCTGATTAAAGTAATCTTTGGCATTGTCAGATCTGACCTTTAATTTTGGTTCCAAATTGGGTCTGAATCATGGTATAAAACCAAGGAAGGACTATGCTTACATCTGACTTGTGTTTGAGAAGAAAGATCCAAGTCATACGGGTGCAATCATCAATAAATGAAACAAATCATTTTGCACCAGAAACATTAGAAATGGGTGCTGGACCACATATATCACTATGAACAAAGGTCAAAGGGTAGACAACTTTTACTAATAAAAGTTGGAAAGCGCACACACTTGTGTTTAGCAAGCTCATACACTTCACATTGAAACTCTTCTACCCTATTGCTTGAAAACAAGGAAGGAAACATATTTTTTATAACAAAGGAGGGA
>JANSVA010000005.1:17912005-17922910 GCA_025504915.1 Erythroxylum reticulatum | reverse complement strand
TATTTGAGCTGCATCTTTGGCCTTTGAATATGTCTGATGAAGTGTGTCCCAAATGTCTTTGGCAGTTGACAAGAACAATCACGTATCACTAATTTCCGGAATCATGGAATTCCACATCCATGCTATGATTAAGGCATCCTCCTCATCCCAAGCTTCAAACCGTGGGTCCCCTTCCTTAGGACCAATTCCATTCAAATGACTCAACCTCCTCTTTCCTTTCAAGGTGGTTCAAATAAACTGAGACCATTTCAGATAGTTTTTGCCATTCAATTTGAAGGTTGGTTGAATGGTAGGCAAATCTCCCAAAGGAGGCTGCACTAGGTATTTTGTCATTCCCTGCTGCACTCCACTTGTTTCCTCAATTTCTGACATCTTCTGGGATTAAGGACAATGGATCTGATAATATAGAGAGGAGGAGAATAAATCGTACCAGTAATGAAGGCTAATACAAAGAGAATTACTAGAATTGTAGGGAGAATTTCCAGCAATCAAGGCTGGATGAAAAATGGCAGTAACTGATCTGACAATGAAGGTCAGATCATAAGAGGATGAAACTTACAGTCAATTGACCTCCTGGTGATCTGATACCATATCAATAAACTACAAAGAATGTTTGGTAGAGAGACTGCTTTCATTAACACTATACAATAGGGGTTATTACCCTTTTTAAAGTACACGGTTCACTAAAGCAGAAATAACTGCTTTGGTAACTGCCTCTAATAAAAGCAGAAATAACTGCTTTGTTAATAACTATTTACAGTTACTGAAATAATAACTATCTTTAATAACTGTGTTGATAGGGAGAATATTCTGAAATAATATTTAATTATTTTAACAATATATGAATAGAGTAGAGAAGAATTTCAATTTTTGTTCAAATATGATTAATCTCTTGCATTGTCTAAACTAAATCTTTTAACCTTAACCTCTAATTGGTTTTGAATCGCGGAATGAAAATTAGGAATAACAACGCAAACATAAAATTTTCTTTTTCAAGTAAAAAAAAGCCATGTAAGTCGAGTACAATGATCAATTAAGGAGACAAATCAACGAGTCTCAAAAATATTAGGAATCACTATTATTAAATGCAAAGCATGAGGACTTCTTTTAGTACTAATAGGAAAGTACATACGAGTACGTTTTGCCAATTCACGAATTCATAATGAAAGAGTAACGTATCTTATCTTTTGAACAAATGTGGAAACTTGACTTCTAAAAGATAGATGACTGAGGCGTAAATCGTAAAGCCAAATGACATCTTTATTTGAAGTACTAAGAAATGTCATGGACAAATTATTCATGATTTTCTAAAAAGATTCAAGATTATAGAGACAATTTCCTCTCTTAGCAAGTCCAATCCTCCTCTTTGAGCCCTAGTTCTAAAAACACAATAAGAAGAGAGAGAAATTGTATAATAGTTAAGGTCATGTAAGTTTTTGGATAGATACAAGGTTGGCTAATAGTTTTGGCATATGAAGAACGTTTTCTAAACAGAGAGGTGTGCTATATACATCTCTGCTCTTGCCACAATAGCGAAAGAACCATTGGCCACTTCAATCTTCCTATTATTAGGGCACAAGGTACAGGTATGTAATGAGGAGCAAGTCATATGACTTGTGGCATTAGGGTCAATTATCTAAGCATTAACATAATACATGTCTGAGGCATTCATACAAAAAGAAAATAAAAATCTACTGGCGAGAGCCAAAGAACCAATTCCAAAAGGCTTCTACGGAGATCTCAATGAATTCCTCAGTTTTTTAATCTCTTCACTATTAAAAGCTCCTTTATCCGAACTATCAATTGTTTTGAGCTACTCACTCAGGTGTGCTTGAAACCTTTACTGCTCCTCGCAGGCTTTCCACTCTCAACTTATTGGCTTTTCATTCAACTTCCAATAATTCTCCTTCGTATGCCTCAACTTTTTGCTACACCACAAGCCATCTTTTCCAAAATTATTTAGCAAGTCACCTTTTCCTTTCTCCCGATGGTCCATCTCGGTGGCCAATGTTGAGCCTTCCATAATTTAAGATTCAAGCATGACACTCCTTCGACTTTTCTTTGCTCTAGCTGTGGAAATTGTCTCCTCCATAAAAGGAATTTTCTCCTTGCTAAGAGTCTAGATTCTAATGTAATTGATTTTAAAATTTAATCCAACTAGAAAATCATACACAAGGTCTCTTTCAATGAAATTCTTCAAATTGCAACATCATTGAGGCACTTCATCTTAAATACTCAACAATGATCAGGTTCCTGCCATAAACTTTGCAACAAGTTAGCATATTCAGTGACAATTTTGTATCCCCATTTAGTTACCCTAATTTTGGTCTTGACGTTTGTTAAGAAGCCAAGTATTTTGTTTTCATGCTTTATATAGAGTATTGATACTTATTATAGTAATTTAAGAGTAACTAATTACAAAATAATTTCCTATAAGCAAGCATAATATCAATCTTAATTGATACAATTATATCTGATCTAACCAGATTATTTGATCCTATCTAATATGTAACACTCTCCCTCAAGTTGAAGCGCAGATATTAATGATGCTCAACTTGTTACAAATATAATTAACTCAAGCTCTAGTTAAAGCTTTTGTCAAAATACCGCTAAGTTATTCTCTAATTTTGACATAACCTATAGAGATCAAGTTTTATCGTCCTTTTTCACGAACGAAGTGACAATCTATCTCAATATGTTCAATTTGTTTATGGAACACAAGATTAGAAGCAATGTGTAAGGCAACTTGATTATCAAATTACAACTTTGCTAGTAGTGAAACTTAACAGAAAGCTAGTATATCCACATTATCCTATATGAATATACCATAGCTCTATATTCAGACTTGACACTAGATCTGGACGTGCATGTTGCTTCTACTTTTCTAAGACACTAAGTTTCCTCCAATAAATACACAATAGCCAATAGTGGATTTTCGGTTAATCTTAGAGCCTGCCTAATTAACATCTGAGAAAAACTCGATATGAGTATATCCATGATTTTTATATAGCATCCCTAGACCATGAGCTCTCTTTAGGTAACATAATATTTGTTCTAAAGCAGCCCAATGATGAATGGTTAAAGAAGAAACAAAATGACTTACAACATTGATAGAATATGCAATATAAAGGCGAGTTATTATGAGATAATTCAATTTCCAGCTGATCTCCTATACTTCTCTGGGTCTTCAAACAAGTCTCCATCTTTGGTGAGTTGTAAATTATGGACCATTGGTGCACTGCATGGCTTAGCTCCCATCTGTGCAGTCTTAGTTAATAGATCAAAACAACTAATACCTTAATTCCTTCGTGATATGGTATCAAAGAAACTAATTACAGAATAATCTCTTATGATCAAGCACAATATTGATCCTAACTAATACGGTCATATCTGATCTAACCAGATTTTATGATCCTATCTAATCTAAAATAAACTCATACACTTTGGCAACATCACAAGTCTTTGAATAAGGGTGACAAATAATGTCTCAATATCTCCTTTGTATTAGCCAAGAACATACAGATATCACTGATCATTACGTCCATAAAGTCTTATAGCCATGACATAATCATAGATTCTTCCTCATCCCACGCCATGGATCTCCCTTCACTAATCCCCTTCCAAGAAGATGGCTGTCTACCTTTGCCCTTCAGGTATGTACAAACAAATGAAGATCATTTCAAACAGTTCTTTCTATTAGGCCTATACAAACCCCAAATGTTTTGTAGATCTTTGGTCTTTTGATTGAATTACCTTCTTCGAATGCGTTAGGAGAGTTGGAAATGGTAATTTCAAATGCAAACATATTGAGCACAAGGAGATTGACAAAGGAAGAAGACAGAAACATGCAATAATGAAGGTTGCTCGAAGAAGAGTTCCCAATAAAAAACCCTAAGGCTTTAATACCATGACACAAAATAGAAGGAAAATAATTTGTCTTCTTACAATTGATTTTGATTGACACGATTATATACAACTTAGCATGGGAGAAAAAAAGGATACAAACTCTTAAGATAGGAATCAATCTCCTGGGATCCCACAATCTCCTAGGATAGAAACAATCTCGTGGGACCCCAAAATCTTTGGGATATCAAGAAATTTACTTTCTTAAATCCTATGTAAAACTAAACTCGACATAAAAACAACAATGTTTGTATCTAAGAAGTTCAAAATTAACCATGTATTACAGTTTGCATGCAACTAAATATTTACTTGAGAAGGATGATTAAACATTCTAACTCCACCCAGAAAACGCAACTTGCAAAGCAAATAGCAAGCAAGCCTAAACAATGTTGCAGCTTCCACATGCAAATAGCTGCAAGACTATTGAGGATCACTGGATATATGTTGACCAATAATAACAGCACATTACCTTCTCTTTAGGAATACTAACAAATTTCTACCACTAATAACAGCGCATTACCTTATCTTTAGGAATACTAACAACTGATGCAACATGCTCAGCAGTATTTCGTTTGTCGCCAGACAGCATATATACATCAATTCCTTGGCTATACAAAGATTCAACAACATGTCTGGCATCTTCTCTGATTTGATCTTCAAGGTAAATAAGACCAACAAGAGTATTATCTACTCCAACGTAGACAACAGATTGATTTGTCATATCCTCCAACTCCTGCAATGAATTCTTAACAACCCCATTCCTGTAATTGAATATGTCAAGAGCACGTAACAGATATGTTAGTACATCCTAAGTTGAAGATCATCACTTTTATCAAGTAATTTTTGTCTAAGAAAAGTTATACCTCACAATAAGACTTTATGTAATCATGACAGTGTATAAAGTTCTGAGTTTGCTTTACAAACGACTATTAATTGCTCTGAAACATGGAACCAACTCCCAAAATCAAGACAACTAATACAGTGAAACATGGATAAATCTACACAAAATTTGACAGTCACAAACAAAGTGGTGTTTATTATGAAGAGCATTAACCTGTGTAGGTGAGCAGACAACAATACATGAATACTGACCACATTACATTCGAAGATATCTTCAGCATTATGATCACTATTAAAAGAATTTTCTATCCCAAAAAAGTAACATAGTGCTTGCTTTAAAATGCATCTAAACAATCATACTGGTATATCTATAAAAATGCAGCCAAGTTTATTTATGTAGAGAACAATGAACAAATTACCTCTGAAGCCAGTCTAGTGTTCCAACAGACACCTTTTTGTCATCAATGATACCTGATGTGCCAGAACCAGGTTCCTCCACGAACGTTCCATCATTCACCTGACCAAAGTGAAATAAAACTTGTCGGAACTTCACAATAAAGGTCTGATATTACCTAGACACAAAACCTAAAATCATAAATGACAATAATCCATGTGAAGAACAATCTAGATTAGACACGTGGACATATACTAGGATAAAAAAGTGTAATTTTATTTTTAGTTTGTCAACCTGCTGAAATTTTAATCATCCAAAAATAGCTTATCCCTCATCAAATCAACACAGTTTTGAATCACAAACAAATTGGACGGCTCTTCAAAGGCTAATTCTTCACCTCTTCAACCCAACAATAAGAATTCCTGCTCTTAGTACCTTCATTTTCTTACAACCCAAAGCCTGAGCAGCTTCTACTATAGCTTTTCCAATTGGGTGAACAGTATTTGATTCTATACCAGCAGCTAAAGTCAATACTTCAATTTCAAACGATTGATGGTTAAAATCTAACCTGCATCAAAAGCAAACTTATCTGAATGTAAATGAGCATCAGAGCACACAAATTCTCAGTGATGATAATGATGGAGATTATGAGGGGCCGCAAGAAAATTAACTAGTGATGGAAGAAAAATACGATTGAATGGATAAATTGTCAACGAGTATCTGAAGACTATCTTACTTTAGTATATGAATGATTGTTTGCTCTAGCAGATAGTTTTTAGTTCATTAGAAAAGAAAACACCACAGCTACTTCGTCTATTTACTAAATGGTCAATAATCAAACACCAAGCAGTTATCAAAGATGCATGTACAAATCCTACAATGACTCTGCAGTCTAGAACAATTTAAATTTATGACTTCCAGTAAATTATACAAGGAGTGTGCAAACAATTTTCATCCATATTCATGCCGTTCTTGTGAAATTGCATTCTGGTAGGCACAAATAAACTATAAGCCCCATGGCTATGATCTGTTATCGGAACATTCATTTCTCTAACTTTCTTTAACTTCTAGGTTTGCATGGATGCGCATCCTGCTTAAGCAGAAAAGGCAGTCATGCAAAACTGCTTTGGCATTTTGAGGTTGAACTTTTGACAATGACAAAGTAAAATTGAAAGATAATCATTAAGCAAGATATAGACAATCAAACAAGAAAAATTTATGTGCTGAAGAAACAGATTAAGTGAATTCATCATCAGTTAAGGTTAATTCCTGTCAAAACTCAACTGTTTATCTGTTAGTTGTATGCCTTTAGGCATAACAACCTTTACCACAACAGGTTTTCCAATAGTCAGGGTCCCTGTCTTGTCAAACACTACTGTGTTCACCAGTGAAAATTTCTCTAAGATATTTCCACCACGCAATAGCAATCCTTTTGTTGCACCCAGTGAGGTTCCGATCTTAATAAGAGAGGAAATTGTGAAAACCATATTAATTAAAATCCCAAAATTAAACATGGAGAAATCATCATCTGCATGAAAGAGCAATGGCATAGAAATGCTACCAGTACAGCTGTGGGTGTGGCCAAGCCAAGTGCACATGGACAAGCAACAACCTGCATAGAGTTTAGGAATGGTTAATATGTACCAAAATGGATCCAGCAGAAGATCTATAGCCCAAAATCAACATTCAAGGTATGAAAAAGATGCAAGCAAACAATTACATGAAATGCACAAACATAAACAGACACGAGGACAAATTTTGTACGTGTGTGTGTGTGTGTGTGTGTTTGTCTGTTTGTCAATGCAACCAGGTTTTTATTAAGTCTCATCTTGGTAACATCAATTTTGATGATGACATAAAATGATTATTCAAAGCTCAAAAACAAGAACTTTGTAAAATACATAATAAGGCTAAATTTCAAATAGTTACCTCACTATGTTTATCAAATCATAGCAGTAATTTCATTTCATACAGAAAAAATAAACATCAATTAATCTACTTTTGAACATCCAAGCTTGCACTGCCACCTGATTGTTTAGTGATTATACTGGAAATTTTACTAGATAAATCTAAGTATGTTCAACCTATCCATAACATGGTCCTGCATCAAGTCTATTCTAGAAAATAATCATCAAAGCTATTCAGGAAGTAAACAAAATCTTCCTGCCAATACTTTTGAAAGTTAACTTCAGTATGTATCAATTCCATAACAGATGCCCTCAATGAATTCATAATACGTAAATCATGGCATGGACCAAAACGATGATCTGTCAGAAAGGATTAAATGCCACAAATATGTTAAAATAGAAAGGTCAACTAAACAGATAAGTTTCTATGCCTCAAAATAGCAGAATGGCATGGATAAGTATGTTACTGTCAATGGCAAAGAAATTCCGTAAAGCATGGATAAGTGTACAAGCTTTGGAAAATGGTTAAGTCCTGGGATTGCTAAATGATAATGTGACACTTCACCATCCTACCAGAACACTACAAGATAATTGTAGGGCAAGTGAAACTGGGCTTCCTTGGTGAAAGGCAGCAGGGAGTATCTGTGTTCCCCAGAAATTCCAGAACATAAAGGTTGCAGCTGAGAGTGCCATAACTCCATAAGTAAAGTATCCAGAAACCTGGCACAGCCAAATTAAATAAATAAATAGACCATTAAAAACTGTGACTATATCTATACAACTACATGGAAATGACTAGACATATACCAATTTCCATTCTAGTACATTTCGGATCTGATACAAGATTGATAAAATAACTCAAAGAAAACAAAAAAAGAAATGCCAGAAATCAGATAAGGATTTGATTATAGTGGCACTATTGATAGGGATGAGTTACACAATTACTTACAAAGTCGGGATAGATATGCATAATCTTCTTGACAGACAAAATGAAGGAGCATCATATGTTTGAATCAATCTACTGAATTAAAACCAAGAGCAGACCAATTTGAAATAGTGTGTTCACCCCATTTTAGTGAAATCGATTACAAAGTACCCTTCAGATTGCATTTACAACAGATGCTTTCTTTGTTTAACATGTCTAAGTGTAAACATAACCTTGGGCTTGAAGGGGATGATTACTTTAGGCTGCGGCAATGATATGGTCAAATGGTGGCCTCGCGAGTTTTTAATGCTAAGAAGGAATTGTGTAATGGTCTTATTCTAAACAATCATCATTCATGTTTTCCGTCATTATATCAGAAATCTTATCCTTAATTTCAAGAAGAAACCAGCCTTCTGCTTAGCAATGGTCCAGTATGTAAGAAATTAAATGTTATTTTCTTTCACTAGGAAAAGAAAAGGGAAACATCATACAAGACAAGTAACACCCTAGCACATTAATATTAGTAGTGAAAGATATCAGGAAGGAACCTTGTCAGCTAAACGTTGCACAGGAGCTTCCCTGCTCTGGGCTTCTTCTACCAACCGAACAATGTCGCCAATGGCAGTCTCTCCACCTGCTCTCCGTACTTCAACTGTAAGATTTCCATTAAGGTTTATACTTCCAGCTGCAACTTCACTCTGCAACAGACAAAAATCAACTTAGACAACATAAAAGTAACTTCAAAAAAGTGAAAGGAGAATAGTTAAACAACCAATCGTGCTTGTATTCGATAGAATTATTAATTTCCATATGAAAATAAAAAAAGTACCCCAGGTAGTTTGGTAACTGGCAATGGCTCCCCTGTGAAACTTGACTCATCTACAGTGCTTCTACCAGCTGTTACTGTTCCATCGGCTGGAACACGGTCCTAGGACAATTGTAGAACGGTTGGAAGTTTCATATAACCAAAGTTTTAAATAAAGCAATCAGTATCACAACATTTACAGCATAAATAGGGAAGGAAATGTAGAAAAGGTCTGAGGCCACAATGACAAAGTAGACATTCCAACTTTGAAGTTCATACACTCTAAGCATCAATTAATCTAGAGAGAGAATCTCCAGTAACACTTATCCCCTTCTCTTTTATATGTTTTTCTAACTAGAGTTCTTTCCCACCTGGTTTCTTATTTTTGAATAACCTCTTCACAGACGAGCTTGGGGATAGTGGTAAGAACCACTAAAAGAAACTCTTAGACTATTTTGCTTTCCATATTTTCCTGTTCGGCGGTTTTTCTTCAAGTCTGTGAGCACCTTTCATAGTTGGTCTTTCATTGTCTTCATTTTTTCGTATTTACCTTTTAAATCTCATTTAATATGCTCAGAAAATATCATGTATCTGAGATAATTGTATGTTTGGTTTTCTTCTCCTGCTTGTGTCACTTTTATATGGTAACTATCCATCCTGAACTCAAAGGCTAAAATCCTCTGCTTAGAAGCTTTGATCCCCTTTTGAGGATTTTTCATGTAGGTCAGTTTCTGATGATACCGGTTCTCATAGAAGTTTTGCAGCTAGATTTGTCACAAAACTACTGTTGAATCCTGCTGCAATGCATGCTGTGAGTGGACATCCAATCATGAAGCAATTTACAATGTTTTGCTGACTTGGAGGTATACTTACTGGAAATTCCCATTGTTATTGTCATTATGATCTTAATATTAATGTGCTATTCTCTACATTATTTTGTACAGATTGAAGATGATAGAATCAGAAGATGTTTTGATTATTAAAAATTAATGATTGTTGAAGGAAAAGGCTGTACATGTGAAAGACACAAAATAATAGAAAGAATGAAAGATAAAGCAAGAGGCCTTACTCCAGGTAGTACCACAATTTGGTCTCCAATGGAAAGACTAGTGCAGGGAACTTCCACAGTTGGACCCAGGTACTTTGCATCAGTATCAACCACAAGTCGAGCCTTTGAAGGTAAAACATCTAAAAGTCCCGTCATATCGCTTGTTGCTTTAATCTTAGCTCTTTGTTCAAGATTTCTTCCTAACAAGACAAAAGCTATCAACATGATTGGCTCCTCAAAGAACGCTTTCCATCCCTGCTCACATGACCAATTCATGTATTCAACAACTAACTCAGCAACACATTGAATCATTTGCATGCCAAATTATTCATGCATAAAGAGGAAGGATTAAACTAGGCAAAACATTCCTCGGAAAGAACATTCATTTATAGCCTATAACTTAATTTGTATCATAAAAAGTTCAATTTTGATTCCCAAATGTGGCCCATAGTCAGCCTCTATCCAAATTTCTATTAACCTAATCAACCAATCCTGTCACAAATCACGACATGTTCCAAAATATTGAGTAATAAGTGCATAATATTAGCAAAAATACATATCACCAATTCAATTTCTAAATCCTTAGATATTTCGAAAAGAAAATGGAAAGGAAAGTTTTGGAGATTTATAGGAGCTAAGTACACCTTTCTAAACCTATAGCAAGATCAATGTGCTGATTTAGGGGGTGCTTGGCTCATAGGTTTGGAAGGCATTAATGGTTATGGGAATGAAAAACACCAGTTGCTTATATATTATCATTGCAAGAACAGTATTTTGATATCTAAGTTTTAGGGATTACTCCATACCTCCCAAATATGTGAGGAATGAAAGTCATTCCTTCCCTTTTTCAATAAAATAATGTAATTTATTAGAATATATTAAATATAATTAATTATATATAATTAATTAGAATATATTAAAATTAAATATAATTAATTAGAAGATATTAAATTTTGATACAAAAATTTAACAAATTTTTCTTTTCCCTTTTTTAGCAAAAAATATTATTAATTAAATATCATTAATTAGAATATATTAAAATTAAATATAATTAATTAGAATATATTAAAATTTGATGTAAAA
>JANSVA010000005.1:17898928-17911702 GCA_025504915.1 Erythroxylum reticulatum | reverse complement strand
CAACAAATCAATTACTATCAATGGTAATAGTAAATATTCTTTTGTCCTAACCGACCATTATAATTATAATGATTATATTCATTCTCATTCTCCACTATATTCATTCTCATTCGTATTAATATTATTATCCCATGTGAACCAACCACCCCTTTAGTATTATTTTTGGACGAAGGCTGATAGTCGGGCACTATTGGAAAAGGTCAAATTGAATTATAAGCTTTAATTTTTTTAAAAAACAAGTTCAGACAATGGTTCATCTGTTCTATATTGACAGAAGACTAGAAATGATACTAAAGCAATGCAAGGTAAAGGTACAGGAACTTACAAGCTTTGGTACTAATACAGCTAAAGAACTAACGGCAAAAGATGATAAAGCCCCAAGACCAACCAAAGTATTCATGTTTGGAGCTCCCTTGAAAAGGTTTTTAACACCATCAAGGATAAGTTGGCGTCCAGGACCAAGCAACGTGAACAGAGACAAGGACAGATGGAATCCTGAGGAGTGCAAGATATGGATCCATGAAGCCCTTGCAGCCAAAATATGAGAAAGATGGCCAAAAAGGCACACAGCACATAGAGCCCAAGAGACAGCAAGCTCACGACCTACATAACACATGCATTTTGCATTAAATTTTGATATATCATCAAGGCCAACCTATATAACTAGAGTGGCAGCTGCCATCTCAGTAAATTGGAAAGGGAAATAACTTTCACACAAATAACAATGTAATGAGATAGGTACCACTTTCTTTTAGACGATTGTGCTTCTCCTCCATCTTCCTTTCAAAAACTTGAAAAAACTTCTCTCTTCCTGCATCTGCATTTAAGAATGAATCCAACTAGTGTTGATATTACAAGGACTATAGTATGCGTAAAAACATGTTAAACAATCAAGAACAAAATAAATTCAACACACATGTAGCCAAGAAAATAGGCTGACGACAATAATTGCACCTCTTTGCCAAGAGCTGTAAGAATGCTTAAATATTTTTGAAGGTGGATTTATGTAGCAGCAATATTATAAAATGAAAGGAGTTGCAGTTGGGAAAACAAATCAAACATCAGATAATAGACTTTTTTCTGAATGAATTGCAAACTGAATGATATTCCATCTTATGCCAAAGTGGAAAGAAGTTTAGCACAAACATTAACCTATAGTGCACAGAAGTTACTCGAAAAGTATCCAATAGAAGAAAAAACAACATACCAAACCCAAGAACTCTTACTATGCACCATATTAAATTGTAGAAGAGAGGTCAAATTTTACCTCCGAGGAAGAAGAATCCTAAAAGAGCAATCATGCCCCAGCTATCTCTCTCCCACCGTGCCTCTTTCCCACTCTCTTACTCCCTCTCTCTCTCTCTCTCTCATGTTCAAAATGTATCTTACATCACCTATAAATGTCGCCTATGCAAATAATCAAATTGCACATGACCAAAACCACATTGAAAATGCAAAAGTATGAGGAGTCTAGCATGTAACATGAGATTACCATAGCAACGAATAGAAAGTTTAGTTCAAAACCGTTCAGATAGTTCTTCCATCCATCACCAAAAAAAATAATGAAGATAAAGATCCATGAACAAAAATAGCTTTTCCCAGTATGTTGAAAAAATTACGTGACCTCAATAAGGACAATTATGCCTAATATTTACTAACTGGTATTCTATAGTGCTTTCAGGAAAGCAGGGGTTTTCTTGCAGGTGATTCATCTCATGTCACTTCTAAATCTCAATTCTGTCCTGGCTCAAGAATTTACCTGAAGGATTAAAATTCCACCATTACAACTGACAACCAGAAAAATCTACTACCTATAAGTCACAGCCTGAAGAACTGAAAGATCCAGATAAAGGAAGTTTTACTACACTCAAGCTCTTGATATGTGTATACATTCAAACTATTCACCTCAGAAGCTACAATATTTTGGGTTTCTCACTGAAGAAATTACACATATAGATTGTAAATTAGTTCTACAAACGCCAAAGCTGTAGCCTTTAAAGAAATTGTTACAGGTCTTTCGAGTGTCACTCTATTTACATGCATTAGAAGCTCCCAATAACTAAGTTGTGAGTATATGTATCAACTCGGACTCCTGCTAAGCACTTTCTCACACCATCAACATCAAATTATGCTTAAATTACAAATTGTACATAAAATGACATCAAAATCAGATCTAACGTTCAAAACCTTGTTTGCATTGTTCAATAAGACAATGCAAGTTGAACAAATTTCTGGCACAGTCATTCATGGTACTAGAATACTAGTGTTGACAATAAATTTGGAATGTAGAAACAAAGGAAAGGACTCCATAAATATAGCAGTTATGATCACATAATTACTTAGAAAGGCAATGGAAGAACCAACTTAAACATGCAATGATCAAGGGCACACATAGAAGTACCACATATTAGCAGCTTAAGCCAAAAGGTAACTATCTGGTCCAAGTTTCTGGCTTATGCACCTTTATTTTGTTTGAAGAGGCATAATTTTGATGGAACTATCATCCCATTTCCCAAAAAGAAAAGCCAAAAAGGAGGATAACAGATAAAATACTGCCAATTGAAAAGAAACAATAACATATATGACAAAAGGAGGCTCTATAATTGCTGGCAGTCAGTATAGTCAGAGAACAGCTTCGAAACATTAGAAAGCAAGTTCTACAAAATTAACAGCATTATTTCAAGATACATAACGCTTTAAAGCGCAAATATGGTGCTTTGCATGATACAAGGCCTTTGCAAGAACCTAAAAGCAAAGGACTACAAGTACTGGACCTTCCCCTACACCTGGGAAAACTGTAAAAATTAATACATCAACATTGCCATTGCTGACTCGCTACATCTAGATATTCAATAAATCTTCGCTAAGAATTATCCTGGAGCCTCCAATAATCCTTAAACTATGGTTGTACAACAAAAAGCTCCTCAACTTGAATCTTCCTTGGGTCAAAAACTTCTCTTCAACTCAATCCACAAGTAGCTGCTGAGGCTCACCTATTGAAGGGGGAATTCATTTCGTTAATAACTTTTCAACCATTCCTTCATGCCTATGTACTGGAGATGATATTTTCATGATTCTGCTTATGTAATAAGTTACTAAGATATCAAAATTCAATGAAGCAGGGACGTACCGCAAAAATATCACAATTGCTTCTCCCAAAACTTTCTAAGGTCAAACATCTCCTTCGGTAGCTCCTTGACCTGCCACTACCCCACCAAACTCCACATGAATACAGAAAGGCATCCTGAATATATCTTAACACCTACTCTGGTTTAAATTTTTAGGAACTAAATAACTTAGTAATTGAAGGACGTGTAAATCAATAGATACATTTACATATTTGACAACATGATTATTAATCCAGTTAATGCCTAGTGGAGAACAGCATGATAATTAATCCAGTGGCTTAGCATTCAACAAGTCTCCCACAGTTACCAACGCAAATTACCATCCTGTGTGAAATAAGATGAAGCGATATATAAGCATATCATTAGAGCAAAGTCCTAAAACGGTAATAGTTGAAGGCTTTTTACGATGGGTTTGTATGAGGGACAGAAGGGCAAAGTTCAAGCTTGATTTTCTAAGTTATCCACAAGAAGGGGAGACCCAGAAAACCTGACATATTTCATCAATGTGCTATTTAGTTATGACAAATCAAGGCTTTCTGATGGAGATTACTCAAATTTCTGTTTCCATACAACATCTATTTTATGCAGATTTCTTTTTCCTTAATTTTTTTCGTTTATAGTAGATTAGATCAAGTTAATATTGTAGAGTTGAAGTCTAATTTCACTTAGGAGAAGACAAGACCGATTAAGGTTAGATTAGAATAGCTCGTTAAACCCTAGTTTCTCCAAAAGTGATTATTGGATAATTAGGAGTGAATCCTAAAACCAATTCTTAAGAGTTATCCCTCTATTAATTCTTTTAAAAGTTACCAATCCTTATCTAAAATTTAATCAGCTGGTTCTCCTTACATCTGCCCTACATCTTTAAAATTTCAACAGCCTAGTTCTCCTTTCTCTGTCCTACATCATGCTTACAGAGACAGATGAAGAGGGAAGAGAGTGTATCAGAGTTTATGGTGATGCATTATTGGTGTTTGTAATAATGGATGAATCTAAAAGTGGATCAAGAGAAGAATGAAAATTTTAAACTGTGATTACAAAGTAGGGACATAGGATTCATGGTTGGTTTGCTGCAAAAAATGCCATTGAATATTGCATTTTGCTAGCAACAAAGTTATTGAGCACTGCCTTGCCCTATAGTGTGGTTCAAGAAACTGGAATGTTGAAGGGATTAACCAATACTAACGTATATGCTGCACACAAGAAGCAATAGGCAAATCAGTATCGATGGCTTTACACCAACAGAAAGCACTAGATAGCTGCAAGACTTCGAATGGCATATGGCACAAAGGTAAAAGTATACAAAAATTCTTTGTTGTATTATCATCCCATGAACATTCCCCTGCACATATCCATCATGTCCCACAAATTAAGATCCAGAACAATTTTAGGGGCCTAAACAAACCTGTCAGTCACCAACTGCCCTTATGTGATTGGTAAATCCATCAACAACCATTCCACCATAATCAATTTTAAATCCAAAGACTCCACCAATACAGACTGTAGTCCACGTATCTTTTCCTATCCAAGCATGTTCATAACAACTAAATCTCACACATAGCACCAACAAAACTCTTACTAGATTACCACAGCTCAAGAAAATGTTCTACAATTATGGGGAACAATGAGAGACCTATAGCCACATGGCAATCATTACTAGCATTTTCACCACCGAGTCAAATCTCAATACCAATCCATAATACTCATTATATAAAAACGTCCAAAGATCTAAATCAAATGTAATGCTTCAAAGCAAAAGATCATGAAGCAGATGACTCTATCCAAAGGTACATGCCATACACATATGCATACTCAAATCCATTAACAACCACTTAAATGTTTCATTGTAGCTATTTTTCTACCTTTTATTGCACTTGACATTGCACCTGTTCAATTATTTTTTCTCAAGTGATGAGCTTGTGAACAAATTTACTATTTATTGCTGCATGTAAGTGAAAAATCATCTAATCTGCAAGTTTAACAACAGATATGCTTCTTCATAGCTCACATAACTTTACCACTATGCTTTAAAAGTAAGATACTTGATTCAAGGTTAAAATATATATTTCAATACATCTTATCGTTCTAAATGAAAGGACTTAATTAGTATGTACTTTTCTCCTCGCATTTTTTGCCAAAATTTTCTTCCCTTTTTGTACTAAGTTGCTTCTCTTGCACATGTTACGCACTTTGATGACACCAAAGTTGTTAATATTACAATGAACAATAATACCAGTATTTGAGTCTCAAAAACATCTGCCAAGATATGAAGTATCCCTTAGCACTGCCTAATTTTGAGTAACCTACTTCTAACAATCATCATGCATGTATGAGACAAAATATATGCATCTTGAGGTGGACAACGGTTGCAAAAATGCTTATGACAACCAAGTATTGTCCATGTTCTTACCTCGAAGGTTAGACTTGAATCCACAATTTGTTAGATGCCTTGCAAGTGACTCTCCTAACTGTTTTTGCCAGTTTGGTGCAACTTTGGCTTCAGATATGGGCCACACTATTGCAGTCTCAGTAGTGAGATTGACACTGGCAGAAGACACTTGTGGCTGTTCATGATTATGTTAAAAAAGAACAAACAACATTCACTAAGAATCCAGAAATAAATCTGAAGCGTTAAAACAAGATATTCACAAAAAAGAAAGAAGAACATTCAGTAGTCCTTTTCTGACTCATCAGAACTAAAAGCTGGACCAGCTCAATTCGCCTAACATCTTGAAAATTGGTGAAATATGCATGAGCTTTTTCATCCAAAACATCCTGAAAACAAACCCGACAAGAGAAAGACCTATTGGCACCAGAATCATATACAATCTTTGAATAAAATGTCTCTGCACATCCGGCAACTATGATCAACTTTTCTCAGTATAAAATTCCTGCTCATAAGAACGATCATATTTCTAATTTGACTTCTACCGGTCGACCAACATAGGCAATCCAATCTTCTAGAGATCAGATCCAAGAAAGTTAAAGATCTTTTGATAGCAGAAACCACTCAGTAAGCAAGCAGACATGCTTAAAACAACATAAACTGATTTTAAACAATCCAATTCAACGATGAAAAAGAAAAATCTACCTAATTCCCTATTCCCATGTGCAAGAAAATGTGATAAACTGCATTGACATTAATACACTCCTTTAGAGTAACCAAAACAAAAAGTTAAAGAAGAAAGAACCAGATCATTTACTTGACTTTCCAGTATTCTCTTGACACTGGCAGCGCATCCCCCGCATGTCATTCCCTAAAATCATAGCCAGAAAAAAAAAAAAAAAACTTTTAGAATTCCAAGGTGGTGGATGCACGTTAGACACTTAATAGTTACATACAAATAAGAACAAAAAAGGAAGCAAACAGGTAGGCTCAGAAATTCAGGATTTTGATACAACAGCAGAGGAAGAACGTACGCCGACGTCGAGTACGATGACATCGTGAGATAGAACTGACAAGTCATCCGCCCCTCCGGAGACCAAATTGGACTTGGCGCCTCCACCGTCAGAAGATCCATCACCGCCACCACCCCCTCCTCCGCCGCCAGGTCCAAAGCCACTGTCATTTCCACCACCGAGCGACGCTGCCGCTGAAGATGCGGAGAAGCACTGCAAACGTCGGCCGAGCAATGGCGCCGCGGCGGTCAAGCCTCTAAGAGAGGAAAAATCAGAAGAGGAAGAGAGAAGGTGTAGTTTAGGGTAGAGAGAGGTAATGAAGCGGCAAGAGGGGTGTGGTCGGGAGGCGAAGTGGCGGTTAAGAGCTTTGGAAATGGTTAGCATTGTAAGTGTGGTGGCTGCTGCTGGGACTGAGGATTCCATATTTTTCTCTCTTTTTCTGTTCTGCTATTTCTGCATCCAAACGCAAACTTACATGCTTTGGTCTCCGAAGATGGGTTAGCTGGTTGGTTGGTTGGTTGGTATTTATGTGCGTGTTTTAATTGAAATACCCAGCAAAATTCAAACCAAGTAATGAGGCTGTAAGGATTGGATTGGGTCCCCAATACAAATAAAAGTTCAAAATGTCACATCATTACACTTTATTATTCAGTGTCCTGACCCACTATACATGTACGTTTCCCATTGAGCCTGAGAAACAAAGAAAAAGCAAGTTATTATATTTCAGGACCTTCAAGAGACGAAAATCTGTCGAGAACAAAATGGTAGGTGACCTCATACTCCCGCACGTTGCATTTGTCTCATAAAAGAAAATTCTAAATTTAGCATCTCCCCACAATTTCACAAACTTATTCTTAATATGCTCTCAGTATTTATCATATCCTTCGAATCAGGAATATTTTTTTGAATAAATTTACTTACCATCTTGTACCAATTCACGATTGGGATAGAGTTATATTAACTGTAGTTGTTTAATAAATCATCTTCCATCGAAAGTCATTAATTTCATAATCTTTTAACCTTGCTTTCTAGTACATATACTTGTATTCTCCTTCTAAATTTCCTTCCATTAAACGTGTTTAGTTCCATAACATATATCTTCAAAACAAATCCTTTTAATCATAAACTTTAACCAAAAGCCACCAGCCGTACATTTGTTGGATCCTTTCTTAAGCAATAAGGACACAAGTGCTATTGTCCAATTAGGAAAAACTTTTGTGTCTTGTGATATGACCTTTCTTGAGAATGAACCATTTTGTCCCTTCCGGAGGAAAACATCGTAGGAAAAGTGTCGATGAGATTGACTATTTCTCTGCCAAGTTTTAGTCTACCAAGTTTTAATCAAATGAAACCACCACGAAATGTTGGAGAAACTAACACACAATAAAATTTATCTCATCAGGAACAATTTCGATCTATTAACTTGAGATGATAATTTAAAGAAAAGAAATAGAACATGAACAACCTATTTTAGGATATTCCATAATACAAAAACATTATGCTCGTCATACTTAGAAATTTGCGCAATATGAGATTAGTCCACTAAGGGAAGAACCAAATGTTCAAAATGATGTAGATGTTCCTATCATTGTTTGAAAGGGGTAAGAACATGTACTTAACATCAATAGTTTGAATAAAATACTTGAGATTATGACAATACGGAATTTCCATGAGATATTGAAGAAGTTCTTAAGGATCCAAATTGGAAAATTACTATTATGAAGGCTATGAAGGCACTAATTACAAACAATACTTAGGATACTATTGAGTTACGTAAAGATAAGAAAGTGGTGGGTGGCAAATGGGTTTTACTATTAAAAGCAAGTCATATGAGAGTGCTGACAATTATAAGGCCATATTAGTGGGTTAAGGATTTACTAAAACCCATATGACATACTATGAAGGTACTTTGTCCTTTGTAGAAAAATTAAACTCTATATAGTCGCTGCTATCTTTTATTGTTAATTTGGATTAGGAAGTTTTAATTAAACATCAATAATGCTTTCCTCAATGATGAATTGGAAAAGTCGATTCATATGAACTTTTGTTTTTTATGGAGAAACAGGGTCTTAAAACGTGTGATATTTGAATCTCTTTATGAACTAAAGCAGTTCCCTAAGGCTTGGTTAAAAAAAATTAGCTTTACTTTAATTTAATTTACATATGGACAAGGATATAAAGATCATGCTTTATTCACTAAACATGAAATTAGTAGCAGGCAACCTATATTAATTATGTATGTATATGATCTCATAATCATATGTAACACAACACTACCATAATGCTTATACCTGAACATCCATAAATTATCCGAGAATTTACCCTATGGGAATGGCATGTTAGAGCAATCACATTCACTTATTAAGGTATCATACATAACACAAGTATTTAAGAAGATCAAAACTTCCCATTTTATGCATAAATATGAACATACATTGTAGCATTACAGTACATAATCCATATATATACATTACCAACAACATCTAAAAGTTTGCTACTCTTTGCAAGACGTCTACATGAAGTGGGATGTTAAACCAAAACATCTTATTTAGGCTTTTTAGTGTCAGCTGACAGACCTTTTAAGTCATTCTTACTTCAAAATATCAGTATTAGATTGCTACTTGATTTGTTTAGGAGTTAGAACTCCTTTGAACCTGAAAAACAACATTGCAATTTTGATGAGTTTGTGAACTTAGTGAGTGAACAAACATTGATATGCTCACTCATATCAACACTCAATAAAGCATATATAGTCCAGCTTACAAAATATGTCATATAAATGAATAGTTCACATCACATCACATACTTCATTTATTTTAACTAGTCAATATTTCATCTCAGTTCAATGGGCATGTTAATTCAATTAGTCAATAAGGTATATCCATTCAATCATTTAATAAATAAGGATGCATATGCAAATGCACATGTGACTCCACTTCATATTTATTTTGTTGTGACCGAGTGCCTATTTAACTATCCTATATCTGTTGTAGATATTGGACTCATTTTATACACTGTCATATATCTATTATCGATACTGGGCTTATTGATAACTGCTCTTGTAGCTCTTTGTTCACATTTCTGAGCTTTAAGCTCTTTTTCACTTGGGTCACTCTAGTCACAACTCTATTATCTATTCATGCAATTCAATGTAATGAGATGCAACAATTCACATATGATGCATTCATTATTTCACATTTGATATATTCCAGTCATATATCACATTCTTTGGATCTAAGTCCAGCATTCAATATTCAGTTGAGAACACATATTTTCATATTCACATATATTTACAAAAACACTTCCAATACATTACTGAATATCAATCTCCTTAGACAATTGATGGTCTAGAATTATCACAATCACATGAGTAGCAATTCAATAACTAAATTTTAAACAAAGCAACTAGATTATGGTAAGAGAACATCTAGGTTGACTCACATGATGCTCCAAAATAGCTATAGCCTTGAAGACCTGGTAATGTCTAGATACGATTGGTCAATTTTTGCTTATATATTATGCAATACACACATATGTATGCATTACTAACTTGTTTAATCAAATGGACACTCAATCATGAATATGTACATGTGTCATGTTTAATGCATGCTCAATTATCTATCTCTGGTATGTAACCTTATTCACAAATCTAGTTCATTCATTCGTCATATCTTGTACACAACTTATTGGCGATTAGATCAATGCCTTAAGAAATCTCAATTAGTCTAAATTCATTCAACCATACATTTATCCATCCTTTCCTAACATTCCATACTCACACCTAATTAGTCCACTTGTCTTATAATCACTAGAGCATTTGTCACCCAATTAAGCCACCATTTTTCACTTATTTAATCAAGCCATGTGTCACACTATTACTAATGCCATATGTCACTATTTCATAGGTCTAGTCAACCAAAATTTTCATGTATCAATTTATCTTTCTATTCAACATTTTTCCTATACTAGATACTCATATTACATCATCAATCATTCAAATGTAACATTAATTTCCAATTCACTAATTTAATCCATCAAACCGAAATTCAAGACATAAATAACACACAATCACATTATAAACATTTAAAATCTTTACTACCCTGGAATAAATCAATTGAGTGCATAAATTATATTTGCAATGTGTACTAAATCATAATTCATGTGTATGTGAATATGATGCATGTAAATGAAATGCACTTTATGTATTCTCATATGATATGACTCGTATGACTTCATATAGCATTTAAGTTCCTAAGTATAGGAATGGGCTATGACATCATAGTTGACAATACTAAATAAATTAAAAAATTCAAACAATCACTAAGTTCTAAATTTGAATTCAATGACCTTGATCCAATGAAGTCATGTATAGGAAGTACACAGAAATGATTGGGGTTAAGTATGCTAACTTTTATAATATTAAAACTACACTAAAGATCACCAATTAAATGCATTTATCATTCTATATAGCTTAGGTGAATACTGCATGTTGATACAATTACTAGTAATATTCAACTTTCTATTATTTAATCTAATAAATTAAATGATTAAATTAAAGGAAAAAAAGATTAACTAAACTAATTTAAACTACCGAACTAAAGCGATGGATTAGATTGAAGCAAGCAATAAAAAAACATAATCTAGATAAGAATCCTTTTAGAAAATTTTTATGCTCAGATTTATATTGATTAAATGATTAACTTTACTTCATCGGACTAATATAAAGTCCAAAATTACAAACTTATTTCTTCTTAAGACATATAACCCTTGTCCTTAAGTTGATTGATTAAATTCTCTTTCTAATCAAGACTCCTAAGAATGCATTAACTTGTTTATGAAGTCATATGAAAGATTTTACTTTAACCAAGAGGCTTTATGTGATCCTATCTTTAGGAGTCCATAAAATTCTATTATTCATGTCATATTTTATTCATTAATATGATTTTTTGATCCCTATGTATGAAATCCAATATTGAATCAAAATTCTGGCATGTTATAATTTAACAATATATTCACAATAAAATTTAGGCTTTTCATTAAATCAAGAAATCAATCCAAAACAATAACTATAAGATTCATACAATCTAAATCTAGATCCCAATTTATTTTATATTCAAACAAATAAAACTAACAATAAACATGAAATAATACAAAAAAGAACATATTCTCATATATCTTGAATCCTAATATTCTTGATTGAATCTTAATGGAACTTTATTTTTTACTCCAAGGTTTCTTCATTCTTCTTATGACTATTCTTGAGCTCTCCCATATGGATCTTCTCTAATTCCCCATGTCTCTTTTTCCTTTTTGTCTCAAAAGAGTACTAAATGTTTTACTAATATAAGTCTAATATGATACTATTTGGGGCCCATATTCTTTCATAGTTATAAAAAAACCCTAATTTGTATAAACATCATAAACATGTGTTGACTTAATAACTCCTTGTTACACATTTGAGGTTCTATTTTGGGAACACGAGTTTGAAGAATATAAACAGCATTTTATATTTGGTTCAAATGTCCAAGTAGTCTACAAGGTTCATATTTGACCCATGTTTTGAACATGAGTTTATATTCAACCTATATTTATCCAAAATCACTTTAAAACATCTCCAACTTGGCTTAAACTTATTCAAATTTATTTTTTCTTTATTAGGGAACTAAACTAAGGCCTATAAACAAAATATAAGACACATTAAATATCAAATTCTATAGAAATATTCCAAGCATAAGTCAAATGCTCTCAATATTGTTGATTGCAAAACAAACTATTAGTTTTATGCTTAAAACCGCAAGTATACGAGTCATAATTTGTAGTAAAAAGCAAATACTGATCACACAAGGATTGTGCTTAGGCACCACTTAATTTAGGTTGCTCTTTGTTTAAGAACCAATTTTAATAAATATAAATTGAAAAATTAAACTAAATCAAACAATTAACAATGAACAAATGATAAAGAAAAAGTGCAAAAACTTGGAATTCAAGATTTAACAATTAGATATCACTTTTTCCCTATCTTATCTCCCTTCTCCCTTGTTAATTGAATTGTGCCTCACCTAAGATGTCCTAATGTATTAACTACCCTCTCTCAAGGTGTAATTAATTTTTCTTAGCCAAATTAAATGGAGATGATTAAGCAATCTCTCGATCTACAAAATCAGTCCACTAATTCAACTAGTTATGAAGTTATCCTATGGGTAATCAACTAATTAGCCAAGATCTCTCTCTAACTAATCAATTAACT
>JANSVA010000005.1:17879831-17898828 GCA_025504915.1 Erythroxylum reticulatum | reverse complement strand
ATCATTCAAAAGCAATAAATGCAATATTTATGAAGCACATGAAAACATTTTATTCTCTTGATTTAAAAGAAAACTTTTATGGCTCATTAAATCTATTATAAACATATAACCCACCTTAAATTCCTTGCTTAAAGACTTGCTAAAAAATGCCTCTTCTTTTGCTCCTCTTGCCTCTCTTGATTACCTTAACATTGACAAAATTTCCAATTCAATAAGAATTCCAATTTGAGGATCCAAAGAAACATATGCATAAAATTGATCATAGAAGGCTTAAACTCATGCATTTCCTAAGCTTCTTGAACTAAAACCCTTCCAAAAATCCAAAAGATTCAAAATGGGCTTACTTTGATTCTTTATCAAATAAAGAGATATTTGGCTCAAATGAAAGCTCTTCTCTTCCTCATTCTCTTTCTCTTTCTCTTCTTGAACAACCTCAAATTTCCTTTAGAAAGCTAAGAAAAGATGAAACCCTAGCTTTTTCTCCCTTCCTCTCTCATGCACGAATTCTCTCCTTCTTCTCTCTTATTTTTGTTTTTCACTCTTCTTTCCCTTCAATTCATGTTTTTCTCTTCTTAACAAACAAGACAACATATTCTTTTTCCTATAATACCTTTAATGAGTGTGCAAAGTTTGTTTTACCCTTCCTTTAATGCCTTATAATTTAAATGCTTAAGTGAACTACCAAAAACACCCTTATACAATCTTACTATCTTAACACTTTAATTCAATTAACCTATATCATATAATCCTACTAACATTAACATAATAATTAACTCCACAAAATAATTCCATAAAAACCTCATAATTAATTTATGCTTATTCATTAAGAAAATTTTTTTTAGGGACTAACAACTTAACATAAAACAACAATCTAATATGCCTAAAATATGCATCCTAATTAACAAAATGCAAACAGTGACTAAAACAAACTAAAACAATGCAATTGACAAAGCAAATGTCACCTCCCCATACTTAGATAACACATTGCCCTCAATGTGACAAGGCAACCATAAAAGAAAACCAAAACACAAAACCCAACCTTAAACAAACAAACAAGTAAACCAATTACCAAGGTAAATAAAACAACGTAAAAAGCAACGGGTAAGAAAGCTCGTGGAGATTGTGGTGGCAAAGGTGTAAGGGAAAGGACTTCAATGCTATTCATTTGGAAGAACTTGAGGAATTTCTTTTTAATGTACTATTGCTCCTTATGCACTTATCTCATATGGTGCCAAGCTTATTAATTTGTCGTGTCATTTGTTAGTGGTTTTTGGTCATTTGGTTGAGGATTTGGTAGAACTTGTCGACATTTTCTTCTATGGTTGGTTTGTCTTCAACTGCTGCTTCTTCGAGCTCTAGGGTCACCTAAGAGGAGGATGTTTGAGAAGTGGTTTATCCTTGCCCTTCCTGTTCTTAATAGTAGTGTGCGTCTGAGGATTTCAGAGCTCTATAGAATGGGGCTCTAAAATTTTAGAGCGTCTAAAATAAGGTACATCAAACATATCAGGTCTAGTTATGCACACACTATCCACATCAAGATTGTAATGCAAAGCCAAAGTAGTAACAATATAAGTCATGCCAAAATATGAGTTTTTCTTAGTAATGCAACTCATAATAGATCAGAAAAATGCGATAAGGGGTATTCACTTTAATTATACGATCTAAGTACTAAAGAAAGAAAAGTTCCTTAGTTGAACACTTGTTGCTTTTAGTTTTGTTAAAAACAATTAGGCACATAAACTTATGAAGAAGTAAGTACTCGAAGCTACGAGTCAAAGTGTTGGGTGCATTCCTAGAGTTAAAATTTTTTTCACCCGGAAGGATCTTCCAATAATCATCCACATAAAAATCATCATAATTATTTGAAACTTTGGTATCGCACAAGTCAAAAAGCACACCAATGATAGTATAATCAAGCTTATATGCATGGCTACCTATCCTAACCCAAAATGTGTCCATTTTAGGATTGTAAGGAATAGTGATGAAAAATTCTATAGTCATCATGGGGTATATCAATACATCACAATGAATTAAATGACCCCAACCAATCCTTGTAGCCAATCTTTCAATGTTACGCCTTAGTCCTAGAGTTTCTAACAGGTCAAAATCAAAGTACCTAGGAGGCAATAACTCTCTACCCTTAAAATCCTAAAATCTTATACATTCTTCTTCCAAAAAATAGGGAATGGGGTATGAAAAGTGGCTGACATATCACATTTACCTTCTTCAGAGACATAGTTGGTCATGGTTTCTAGGCTATTAGCTTCTTTGGAGCCATTAAAAGAGAAAAATCTACAAAAATAGTCACAAAAGATGTGAGCACATTTTTAGAGAAAGAAAAAAACTTACCAAATCCTTGGATCCTTGAGTGGTTAATATGAAATAAGTGTTAAAGGAGTGAAAAATGATGAAAAAGTGGAGAAAATACCAAGACTTGGGGGAAAGATGAAGGATTTGTGAGGTTTGAGTAATTGGGTGTCAGTTTTAGAGTGAGAGAATGTAAAGAGATGCAGAAAGAAGAAAGAAGGAGGGATTTTAAAAATCTTTCAGCTAGGGATCCCATGATCTTAGGAATCCTTGTGCTTCCCACAATCATGGGTTAAGGCTCCAGAAAGTTTCTGAAGAGCCTTCCCATATTTGTGCGAAATAGACCCATTCCTATAATCGTGGGTTAAGGCTTTAGAAACTCTCTGAAGAGCCTTCCCACGTTCGTAGGAAACAAACCCATTCCATGATCGTGGGCACTCAAACTTTTTCTAGCTTCTTAGCCCTCTTCCAAGCTTAGCATGCATTCTCAACATTCAAACAACCTGTAAACACATCAAAATCACCTAACCAATAAGAAATTTGAAAAGAAAACAAGTTAAAACTCAAACAAAACCTAAGTAAACACCAAGAAATCTTAGCAAACTCAAACCAAACATAATCGAAACTAAATAAATCAAACAAATAAGTAAACAAAGACAAGCAAAAGAAAGATAAACATGCTAAGTTAAGGTTATTACCTTGACCATTCCACATGCATTCCTGAAAGATTGGAATAAAGGAAAGAGATGACTTCCCTTTCTTGTGAGTATATCCCTCCATAATATGGCTTGCATCTATGCCTGTTGACCTTGAATGCTTCACCCTTGTCATTTTCCATCTCCAAAGCTCCATGGGGAAACACTTGAAGGATCTTGAAGGGTCCATTTCATCTTAACTTGAGCTTTCTAGGAAATAACCAAAGTTGTGAAATAAATAAAAGCCTAAGTCCCCACTCTTAAACTCCTTTTTAATGTGAGCATCATGCCACTTTTTTTGTTTTTTCTTTGTACAACTTAGCATTTTCATAAGCTTCAAATCTCAACTCTTCCAATTCATCAAGTTATAACAATCTCTTCTCACTTGCTAGCTTCCATTCCATGTTTAACTTCCTAACCACCCAATAGGTTCGATGCTCCAACTCCAATGGTAAATGGAAAGCCTTGTCATACACAAGTCGATATGGTGTGGTAACTATAGGTGTTTTGAAAGCTATCCTGTAAGCCCATAAGGTGTCATCTAGCTTCAAAGCCCAATCCTGTCCTGAAGTGCTCACTACCTTCTCTAAAATCTTCTTCAACTCTCTATTCACCACCTCCATTTGGCCACTGGTTTAGGGGTGGTAAGGGATAGCCACTCTACGATGAACATTGTATCTTTTCAAAAGAGCCTCAAAAGCTTTGATGCAAAAATTGCTCCCTCCATCACTTACGATTGCTCTAGGAACCATAAATCTAGTAATGATCTTCTTGATGAACTTTTGAACTACGTTGATATCATTAGTTGGAGTAGCTATGGCCTCAACCCACCTGGAAACATTATCAATCCCAACCAATATGTAAGTATTACCTAAGGAGGATGGGAATAGTCTCATGAAATCTAAGCCCCGCATATCGAATATCTCCACCTCTATGATGTTTAAAAGCAGCATCTCATCTCTCTTCGATATGTTGCCCACTCTTTGACACCTATCATACTTTAGCACAAATTCTCAAGTATCCTTGAACAAGGTTGGCCAATAGAATCCATACTTCAAAATTTGAGTAGCATTCTTGTTAGCTCTATAATGCCCTGCATAAAGTGTGCTATGACATTGCATTAAAATTTTAGGCATTTCATCTTTAGTGACGCAATTGCAAATCACACTGTCAGCACATATCTTATAAAGTATAGGTTCATCCCAAATATAGTGAGAACATTGAATTAAGAAGTTCTTCCTTTATTGTTATGAGAGATTAGAAGGAAGAATATCACCTAAGAGGTAGTTTGTAATATTTACAAACTAAGGATGAAAAGGATTAACTACCATCATTAAAACCTCACTAGGAAAGCTATCCTCGATTTTCTCTTCTTCTTCTTTATGGTGCCCCCTTTAAGTCGTGATAGGTGGTCCGCTATAACATTTTCTACTCCCTTCTTGTCTTTAATTTAAATGTTAAATTCTTATAGCAGAAGCACCCATCAGATGAACCTAGCCTTGGCATCCTTCTTAGCAAAAAGATAAAATAATGTTGCATGGTCTGTAAAAATAATAACTTGTGAGCCCAAAAGATAAGAAGAAAAATTCTCATATGCAAATACCACTACAAGAAATTCCTTCTTAGTAGTGGTGTAGTTCAGTTGTGCTGCCGTCAATGTCTTGCTTACATAGTAGATGACATATAGCCTCTTCTCTTTCCACTGGCCAAGTACACAACTACTAATAGCATGGTCACTTGCATCACACATAATCTCAAAGGGAAGTGACTAATCTGGCAACATCAAAATGGGTGTTATTGTAAGTTCCTCTTCAACTTATTAAAGGAATCCAAACAATCATAATCAAATACAAAAGGCACATATTTAACTAATAAATGAGTCAAGGGTCTAGTAATAAGAGAAAAATCCTTGATGAACCATCTATAGAACCCTACATGACCAAGGAAGGCTCGAATGCCCTTGATGTTAGTGGGAGGTGGTAGCTTTTTAATCACTTTGGACTTAGCTCGATCCACTTCAATCCCCTTGCATAAGATCTTATGGACTAATACAATTCCCTCTTGGACCAGGAAATTACACTTCTCCCAGTTTAAGACTAGATGAGACTCCTTATATCTTTGAAGCATCCTGTCTAAATTAAACAAGTAATGATCAAAAGAATCTCCAAAGATAAAGAAGTCATCCATAAATACCTCCATGAAGTTCTCATTCATGTATGCAAATATGGCCATCATTTACCTTTAGAATGTGGCAGGTGTACTGTATAAACCAAAAGGAATCCTCCAATAAGCGAAAGTCCTACAAGGATAAGTGAAAATGGTCTTCTCTTAGTCTTTTAGGTATAAACACTTGATTGTATCATGAATATCCATTAAGAAAATAATAAAAAGAATGCTAGCCGCCTCTCAATCATTTGGTCCACAAAAGGTAAAAGGTAAAAGGAAATGGTTTTTCTTGGTGGCCGAATTGAGCTTCTTATAATCAATACACACTCGCCAACTTGTGATGGTCCTAGTAGAAATCTTTTCACCATGTTCATTCTCCATCATTGTCATGCCACCTTTCTTAGGCACACACTATACTGAACTCACCCACTACCATCTAAAATGGGGTAAATAATCCCTACATCCAAAAGCTTCATAACCTCTTATATGTTTGGATTAAACCTTCTTTGTTGCCCCCTCACAGTTTTACATTCTTCTTCTTGTTTAATCCTATGCATCACCATATTGGGGATAATCCCCTTAATATCAGAAATTTTCCACCCCATGGCTCTCATCATCTTCTTAATGATCATCACTTTCTCTTATTGCTCATAATCCAATTGGTTGGAGATAGTGATGGGTAGGGTATGGTTCTTACCTAAAAAGGTGCATCTCAAGTGAGAAGGTAAGGATTTAAGCTTTAAATTAGGGGGGTTTAATAATAAAAGGTGGTGTGGGTGTTTCTGTTCTCTCCAGCTTCTCCAGCTCAACTTCCTTAAATAATTCCTCTTCTCTCACACTATCATACCTGTGCACTTTAATAACTTCATCAACTTCCTCTTCAACCTCCTTCACACACTCATCCATAAAATCAATTTTTATACACGCAGTACCATCCATCAGTTTCTTCAAAGATTTAGACATGTTAAATTCAAACTGCTCATCACCAATTCTCAAAACAAGTTTTACTTCATACACATCAACTAATGCCATACTAGTATTCATAAAGGGCTTACCTAAAATTAATGGACAACTTCTATCAACCTCAAAAACCAACATAACAAAATCAATAGGAATGATAAATTTATCCACTTTTACCAACACATCTTCTATAACTCCAAATGGCCTCTTGATGGAATGATCTGCAAGTTGAATTAGCATGGATGTTGACTTGACCTCTTTTAGTCCCAATTTCCTGAAAACAGAAAAAGGCATTAAGTTAATACTTGCAGCTAAATCATATAAGCATTTAGAAAATTCAAACTCACCAACAACGCATGGAATAGTAAAACTCCCTGTGTCTTGTAGTTTTGAACCCATTGTGCTTGATATGATCGAACTATAATTCTTTATTAAAGTTACCATCTGATTGCCCTCCTAAGTGTGTTTGTGTGTGAGTATGTCCTTAAGAAACTTTGCATAATTGTGTATGCACTCTAAGGCGTTCTCTAAAAACTTGGAAAACTGGGTGTCCACTTGATGTTGTCTCACCTTTTGTGGATATGGAAGTTTAGGCTTATAGAGTAGTGGTGGTACATAAGACCTCTCTTCTTCTTTCTCTTCTTCTATCTCCTTGCATCTCCCCTTTTCTTGGCTATCCGTTTACACACTTGATTCCTCCACCTACTTGCCACTTTGAAGTGTAATATCCTTCAATTGTTCCCTTGGGTTAGCCTCAGTATTACTTAGTAGGATACTTGTACTTCTAAAGACAAAGCATTAGCAAGTTGACCTACTTGTACTTCCAAGTTGTGGATGGGATAGGGCATGGTTCTTCACAATCTGATCAAACTTTGCCTCCATCATCTTTTGAATTTACTCCTAGATCGAAAATATCCTCTTTTAGTTCTCTTCTTGATTTGCTAGTTTGGACCCCAAGAAATCCTTTAATTTGTCCATTTTGCACTCCAAAGACCCAAGTTGGTCTTGCTAAAATCTAAGAGGTCCTTATGGTCTTGCTTGGCCACCTATATTATTAGTACTCCAAGAGAAACTTAGGTGGTTTTTCCACCCCAGATTGTAAGTGTTAGAGTATGGATTGTTACCTCTTTGTGGTTGACCAAGTAATTTACCTGTTATGAGCTACTGGCTCACAATAAGAAACATTCAGTTGTGTCATGGTTGTTTTGCCCACATAACTCACACTATAATTGCATAGCTTTGGCTGTAGATGAAGATGATCCTTGTATGTTGCTCAACTGCTTGGTCAGGGTTGTGATCTATGTCTGTAAAGCTGTAACGGAGTCAATTGGGATCATACCTTTTTGCTATTTTTACCCCTATCTACTCCTCTCACTTGAGCACAAACAATTATTGCTCGCCAACTCTTCCAAAAGATCATGAGTTGCATCAATAGTTTTTCTCATCAAAGAACCTTCAGCAGCTGCATCTATGGTTCCTCTTATGCTCTGATTTACACCATTGTAGAATGTTTGCAAAAGGAAATCCCTTGGAAGGTTGTGGTAGGGACAACTTCTCTATAATTCTTTAAACCTCTCCCAAGCTTCATATAAAGACTCCCCATCACTTTGTTGAAAATTTATGATTTCCTTTATGATTCTTGTTGTCTTGGTCAAGGAGAAGTATTTAGCAAAGAATGCTTGGGCTAGTTGTTCCCAAGTAGTGACCTTCCCTGAACTGAGCGAGTTATACTATGTCTTTTCCTGATCTCTCAAAGTGAAAGAAAACAATTGCAACCTCAAGACATCTTCAGACATCCCATTAAACTAGAAAGTGTTGCAGATCTCTAAAAAATTTACTAGATGGGTGTTGGGATCTTCGTTGGATAGCCCATAAAATTGCACACTAATTTAAAGTATGTTGAGAAGTGTCGAGTTGATCTCAAAATTATTAACTTAAATTGCTAGCCTTGTAACTCCTTAAGGACTAAAACCTGGCCTTATAGAGTCCATCGATGTCCTCTCAACTCCTCCTTGCTCTCCTTCTTCTGCCATATTTCTTTGTATATTGTCTCAGTGCTACGCTCTTCTCAACTCTTGTTCGTGCCTTGTGATATCAGATAACTCTTTATCACTAAATTTAGTAGAACTTTGAGTGCTCCTTGTGTTCATGCACCTACAAGTACATAAGGAAAAGTATTAAAAAATTCTTAAATCAAAGTAACCCAAATTAAACATGATGTTAAACAAACAATCCCCGGAAATGGTGCCAAAAACTTATTGATTGTACAACAAACTACTAGTTTTTCACTCAAAATCGTAAGTATATAGGTCGTAGCTTGTAGTAAGAAGCGAATATCGATCCCACAATGATTATGCTTCGGTACCACTTAATTCAGGTTACTCTTTGTTTTGAGAACCAATTTTAATGAATAAAAAATAAAAAATTAAACTAAATCAAACAACTAACAATGAACAAATGATAGAGCAAAAGTGCAGAAACTTGGAATTCAAGATTTAACAATTAGATATCACTTTTATTGTATCTTATCTCCCTCATACCTTGTTAATTGAATTGTGCCTCACCTAAGATGTCCCAATGTATTAAATACCCTCTCTCAAGGTGTAATTAATTGTCCCTAGCCAAATTAAATGGAGATGATTAAGCAATCTCTCAATCTACAAAAATCAGTCCACCAATTCAAATTGTTATGAAGTTATCCTATGGGTAATCAACTAATTAGCCAAGATCTCTTTATAACTAATCAATTAACTTGATGATTAAGGTCTATAGAGTGCCAATTCTCATTATATAGCCCTACACAATTTAACGATCTCAATTTCCCAATATATTGCAAGTTATAAACTCAATATTCATCAAAAGCATCATTCATTCAAATCAACAAAATAGGAGCTCAACAAGTAGTTTAAAAGTAATCTTTACAAATAACTCAGCCACTCATAATGTCCTTAACATCCCCAATAACCAAACAATCCATAATAAAGATGCTGGAAAAGAAAAATGAGATAAGAACTAGATGAAGTAAACTCCTTCTCTTCTTTGCCCAAATTTGGAAAATCTGGAGTTGGTATGCTCTTTGCCCAATTTGGAATAGAAATCTTGATTCTCTTCCTTTCTCTAGACTTTAAATCTATTTTTTTATCTCAAGGAGGCAAGTTCTCACGACACTCTCTTCGACCCTAGGGATTTGTGCCCTTATGTAGTCACAAAAACCTAAAAATAAGTGAAACCTGCATATCTCTTCGGGTTAGGGATCCCATAATTATGGGAATTAGCATGAATCCCACGATCTTAGGTTCTTGTCTTACAATTCCTCCACTTCTCTTCTCCTCTCTTGGTCTCTAGCTCAATCACAAAGGTGGCCACCCTTTATTCCTATGTCAAAATGATCAATTCTTACCCTAAATCAACATTGAACACAAAAGAACAACCACAAAAAATCAAACTAAACAAAAACATATAAAATAAGTCCTAAAATGTAACAATAATAACATATTATGCTAAAAAAACATGCCAAATGCTTAGAAAAATACACATTAATGCATAACCATCAAATATCATGCTATAACCATAACCTAATTAGCATTCATCAAATTCTCATACATTTAAGTATTTACTTGTCCTCAAACAAATTAATTTCGTCACTCCCAACTTAAATAGATGTCAATTCTATGAAAGAATTCAATAAATCAACTCAATCAAGACTCTCCATTATTCATTCAATTACAGAGTTCATCAAATTGCTAATCATTTAGCTATTTGCTTCAAGTCATAAACCAGTTCAATTCATTACACAATCCTTCAAATTGTAACTCAACCCATATAATTCAACCTCATTCCTGAAGCAAACATATATGAGAAACATACTTCAACTTTCAAGCATTTTTCTAACCCTTATTAAAAGAAAACCAAAGCATTATCTTTAAATTAACACATTAGCAATTAATAACTTTTTTGAAAAGTCAACTAACTTTTTCACATGAGAATAAGCATCTTTTTATGAATACTCTTGGTTATTCAATTAAGTCCCCATTTAAATGACTACTAACACCAGTCTTTAACTTCAACATTTACATAGTTAGAAGCTAATATAGTGAATTTATTCAATGCTAACTTTTTTACACATTTTGATTTCTTTCTTATGGGATACTAAGAATGTTTAAAAATGATTCACTTCTAACTCAATTGTATGTCTAAATTATATTTTAAAAGTATCATAATGCAAATAAAATATTTATTTTTAAAATTAATAAAGTAAATTAAAATTAATTTAATCATCAATCCTCATTACTAGTTGCCTAAACAAATCGAATCAAAATAATAACCAAATTTATAATGAATCATTTCAAATAATACTTTTTTAAAGTTAAAAATTTCCCAAAATTTTTCCCTAGTAAGTTAATTATAAAAAATTTGAAAAGTATAATTAATTAATTAATTCCGTTCCCATGTAATTGCCCCTAATGTAAAGACATATAAAAACAATAAAAAATTTAAAAATAAGGGAAAAGAGGATAAGATAACTAATACTCACCTAATAATAAAAGACTTTATAGTTACATTATGAGAATTACAAACTGATGGTATATCTGACTATATAATAATGAAAGAACATCGAAGTACACTAGAATACATCCTAATTAGATCTTAAGCATTCTAATAAACTATCAACTCTTGCACAGGATCTCTCTCTGCACAATTACCAATTTGTTTAGTTACGAGTTCTCTTAAATCGCCTAACTCGCATTAATCCAATCCAATAGTTTTTATTTAGTTCACTCTCTCAGTTTATTACCGAATTATGCAAGAAATGCAACAAATCATAATACCCAATTTAAATAGCACAAAATCAACTCGGATAACATTATATCAAAATAAAATCCCAAAGGAGAGTTTAAAGAACATCAATATTCCAAAGCCTGTCATCATACTATCCATCTTAATTCTATACATAAATAAAACCGAAACGAAAAGAAAATAACGACTTGGAATATATGATGGAAGGTAGTGATGTCAAAAAACCTCATGATCTGGGAAGCACGTCGAGTTAGCTTCGTCTTCCTCTTCGTCTTCCTTCTTCTTCTTTCTCTTTCTTGGTATTCTCTCTTTAGGGTTTCAAGTGTGGCTACAAGAAAAAGCTCTCTTTTTCTCTTCACTTGTTGTTCTTTAAATAGTCTTTTTATGTTTTAGGTAATCCAAGGGTTTTTTTTTGGGGGGGGGGTCAAAAGGTCTAAAAATTCCCTCAAAACTTGAAGTTTGTAAGTGTCTACGTGTCTGCCCAATATAGGCTACGATCGTGACTCACATCTGAGCCTTTTTTTCATGATCGTGGTATGCAGACCATGATCGTGAGCCATTCTTGGAGCTTCTATCATGATCATGGCATGCCTACCATGATCGTGGGCCTATGTTATGACCCAAGTTCCCTTTAAAACTCCTTCGTTCTTCAATATTGATTCATTCTTCAATATTGACCCCGAAACACTAGCAAACACATCAAGGTACTTCGAAAATATAATATTTAAGCTCAAAAACTTGTCCTAACCCATAAAACACTTAAAACATAAATAATTAATAAACTATCACAATTATAACCTAAACATAAACTAAATGATCGAATTAATGGCTAAACACATATCAAACTATGCCTTAAAACATGATGCAATTTTTACTTTATCACATCCCCACACTTAAAACATTTGCTTGTCCTCAATCAAACAAAACAACAAACAACATAAAATCACAAAGCACACAATGCAATAATGAGACAATGACTTCAACTTTATGAAACAAATTTAACTCTAAATACAATCATTCAAGTTGTTCTAAATTATTAACATGCAAAATCCATGTCTAGGCGCTTTGGACTAAATATAAATATTAATCAAAACTTAAATGTCAAGTTCATTAACCCCTTTTAATTGTATATACATATTAATAATTATTTGGTTAATCAACTATCCAACTACTTCTAAGTATATTTTCATAAAAAGTTAATCTACTTACAAATTTGGTAGGTTTTATTAGAAAACATTTTTTTAACCTTTTATGGACATGGACCTAGTCTTTTTACATGGAGACAAACATTAGGGATGAATGTCGATCCGGTTACTCAACTAAGTCATGTTTTTAGTAAGTTACTTGGATGGAATGTCATTATAGCCTGTTGACGTGAAGGCACACATTTGTGATGCATATTGATCTAGTTTCAACTACATCATGTTTTCAACTAGCTACTAGCTCTATTTATAACCTGAAGGTCAATAGAATAATTATTTACTTAAAATTTACAAACACTTTTTCTTTTTTACTTTTTAATTAATTCCTACCTTGTTGCTTTAGCTACTCATTTTCATGAAAAAATACTAGCAAAGCTACTTAGTCGAAAGATCTAAAATTATGAATGAATGTGACAGCTTATATGTTAAATTAACACTGAATCCTAATTAACTTACATATTTTAGGAAAAAAAACTAGATCATTAATTTATCAATCTAATGATTCTTCATAACCTAAAAGATTATGTTCAAAATTAAATCTATTTCTTTCCATCTAAGCCATCGATACATTCACATAGTTCACAATATGCAACCTAAACACACTAACATAACAATATACAAAATTCGCACTCAAAGTAAAACACATAACCCTCCCCACAGTTGAACAACACATTGTCCCCAACGTGAGAAGGAGACAAACAAACACACAGGGGGAAATCAAACACAATATATGAAAAATAAAAACAACAGTAGAAACTAAATGGGTTAGAACACGAACTCATGGTGATTAAGGCGGGGATGGTCTTGAAGGTGACAGTTGTATGCCTTGAACTTCGAAGTATCGACGAATTTGATGTATATCCCGACTCTAATGTTGATGTATGTGGGTCATCTCCTTTATTATCCTAGAATTTTCTGCAATTTTGTCTGTAATTTTTTTGGTGTTGGCGGACATTAAATTGTGCACCTTCCAATCAGGTTCTTCTATTTCTTCTTGCTCTTTAGACTCTTCGCTAGTCGAGTCCTCTTCTGCCTGCTGAGGTGGTGTTATGCTAAAACTTGCCTAACTAGCCTTGATCTTCACATGAGATTTTTGGCTAACATCCCAAAGTTCCATATTATAAGACTTTAAGATTTCAGTATGCCACAAGTGATGGTGATTTAGAAAATCAGGAAGGTGGATGGTAAACCACTACAATCTACGCTATAGTACTCAGCAATGGCAAAACCTAAGTAACCTGTACCCAAATTGTTATGCCTTTTATGTAAAGTCATAATAATAGCATTTACAATATATGTTGAGGTGCACACTGAGATGCTGTGATCCATGCGCCGCAACAGAAAAAGTTCCTTCATTGAGCACTTGTTGGTTTCTAATTTATTAAAGACCATTTGACATATGAATTTATGTAACCAAAAGTGTTGATGGATTTATATAATGTTGTTGTTTGAATTTTTGACGTCAAACCGCTCAAGCCTAGTGAGCTCATTCCAATAGTGGGAAGCACAAAAGTGATCATGCTAATCGACAATGGAAGACTTAAGAAAACTGCAAATATCATACATAATTTCAAGGTTCAGCTCATAGGGTTGTTCCCGTAACCTAAACCACATTTCCTTAGGATTACTAGTTTCGAACTAAAGGGAAGTAAAGCATTTAAGGGCGAGCTCCTAGTAGACAAGATATTGAAAGTATATAAATTTGCTCCACTAAATTCTTTTTGCTAAATTCTTAACCCTATCTTGGATTCTAGCCTATCTAGCGTAGCAAAATCGAAGTATTTCGGGATTACTATTTTCTTAACATTAAGGGATTGGAATTGAATACTTTCCTCTGAGTAGATTGGGAAGGTTGTTTCAAAATTTGCCGCCTTGTTCCTTGAACAATGGCCTGAGACTTGATTTTTTCCTGATGATTGGTTATGCTTCACTGACTGCTTAATGCATGATATAATGGACTACAAGTAGGTGGAAGTTTGAAAGGTGATTAAAGAGAAGGAAGAGCATTTGGAGGTTCTAAACTTAGAGAGAGAAAGTTAAAATGAAAGTCAAATGAAAAAATGAGGTTTGAAATGAATATATATATGTGAAGGAAGGGTAAAATGGTAAAAAATTTAGCTAAAAGTCACGTGGGACATATTTACCCTACTGTAGGCCATGATCATAACCTACAATAATTTTACCATTTCTAATTTTTTTCATCTTTCGTCCTTATACACACCCCTGAGATCCTTTCCTAACTTCATTTTAACATTATCACCTCATTACTCTTTCCTTCCTAATCATCTTTATCAAAATTAATGTCTTACTCTTCCACGATATTTATTTGGAACCATAACAATCTAATTGCAGAATTCAAAATATCTGAAGTCAAGGAAATAACCGGTAATTTTTAAAAAACCATCTGCTGCCTTCCATGTACCACTTCTTTTAATGTCATTAGCTTGATGCTCTTCTTTACTCAAAGTGGTTTAAGAAAATTCTTTGGTGGTGACTCAGTTGTCAATCTCATAAAATGTATATACACTACCTAGTTGCTTATGTCACCTCCTTTTTCCCAATTCTTTCTTCTCCATCTTTTGTGAGATTTATTCTTTTTTAGGGAACACTTTTGATCATCATTCTTCTCTTTTTCTCAACTAAAATCCATTCCCTTCATGATGGTCATAGGTTGGAAAGGATTTTTATCATTCTTGGTTACAGTGAAAGACACATGTTCCTCTCCAACCCTTAGAATCAACTCACCCCTATCTATATCAATAATTGATCGGACAGTGGCCAAAAGTGGCCGCCTAATGATAATTGGGGTTTTCACATTTTCTTCTATATCCAGTACAAAAAAGTTAATGGGAAAAGTAAACTTTTCCACTAGAACATGTACATTACCCTTCGGATGATGAACTGATTTATCTATTGTTTTTATTGGTATCTTGGTGGGGACAATCTCACTGAGCCTGTTGGACCCCGTTTCTGGAGCCCAACTATCCGGAATCATAAAGCATTAGTGGGTTTCATTTTAAGGTTATTTCAATGAACCCTCACTTCCTTGGAATCAATCTTCTTGAATTCAACACCAAAGGCTATCGATTTTTATAGAAAGGTAGAAAATGTGTTAAGAATTCATTGCTTTAAGAATCACTTTATTTGGAGGTCGGATGATGAAGTTATGGTTAAAAGAATCCAACATGTTTATGTCCTCAATCATATGGTACCTATCTTGGTGCAATTGCTATAACTTTCACTATAGATGTTGGATTGATTTAGTTTCTAGATGGCTTGAAAGAGGAATTATAGATCTACAACTTTTATAAAAACTCAAAGTGACATTCTGCTTCTAAAAGGGGTCAAAATCATGATTTACTATAGTTGTCTTGTTAATGTCTGTTAAACAGACATACAGGTTCGTCTAACGGTCCGTTTAACGGATATAGACGGGCCTGGGAGTGCTTTCCAGACCCGAGAAGGTCTGTTTAATAGACCTAATGTCCATTTAATGGACATGGATTGGGATGGGGGTCTTTTTAGACCTGAGAAGGTTCATTTAATAGACCTAATGTTCGTCTAACAGACATAAGGGATTCCTAAACCCCTCCAAAGCCTCTCCAACACTTCCAACATCCATTCTAACATCATTTTTGACTCATAAACTCCCCAAATTCATCCCTTCTAGTGCAATATCACTTCATATCAAGTTAACTACTAAATAAATCTCATTAACTCTTGAATCTTAACTCAAAAGATTCATCACATACGATCTTTCCAACTCTAACATGCTATTCTAATACTAGCAACAATTAGGAATCTCCACAAAGAAGAATATGCACATCCATCATACTCAACCTTTAAAAAATAACATAGTTATACAAAAAGGAACTTCGCAAGTTCTCATTCTCATTTCTAAACAAAATCAATGTTTGAACAAGCTTTACTTACATATCAATATACACATCAAACTTAATACAAAATATAAAAGGATGCTTATGTTTGATATGCATATAAAGCTATCCAAATTAGTCAATAACATAGTACAAGAGATTTCTAGCAAATCATTTATACGAGGGAGAGGATATCTGTTCTTAATGGTGACATGGTTGAGCTTCCTATAATCCACACACATCCTTAACGATCCATCTTTCTTCTTTATAAAAAAGATCGGAGCTCCCCATGGTGAAGAGCTCGGCCTTATGTACCCTTTCTTCAATAATTCTTCCAATTGCTCCTTAAGCTCCTTTAATTACACCAGAGCCATTCTATAAGGCAGAATCGATATTGGCGTCATGCCCAGAAGAAGCTCAATGGGAAATTCAATTTTCCTAGGTGGTGGTAGTCTTGGCAATTCCTCTGGAAAGACATCCGAGAATTCCATGACCATATGTATTTCTTCTAACTTTCCTCCATCTGCCTTTGTGTCTACCACATAGGCCAAAAATGCTTCACATCCCTTCCTTATTAGTTTTTCTGTTGTCAGAGTCAAAACCATTCTAGTCAGACTTCCTTTTCTGTCCCCCATAAACACCACCTTGCTACTATTGCCAATTTAGAACTCCACAATCTTTTGTTTGCAATCCAAGTTGGCATTATACTTCTCTAAGGTGTCCATACCCAAAATCACATCTAATCCTCCCATCCTCAATGGCATTAGATCCACCACTAATTGTTCCCCTCCAATAAATATCTTACAGTCTTTATAGACTTGACTAATAATAATACATTGGCCGATTGGAGTAGTCACCATCAAAGGAGTATCTAATGGGCTTAATTCTCTACCATTCATAATTTTACTTGATGAAATAAACGAATAGGTGGAACCCGGATCCACCAAAACAACAATATCCTCATCAAATAATTTAATCATACTAGTTATAACTTCTGGAGCTATCTCTACATCCTCCCTTGTTATAGCAAACACTCTAGCTGGTGCTTATCCCCTCGGTCTCTCTAGAGGGTTCACTTTCTTGGCCAACCCAGAACTGCCCACTTCAGTTACTGTCCTGTGTCCCTGTAACATTCCATTCTCATACTAAGGGTTGGAGCTCTAGATTTCGGCAATGGAGAAAATAGCAATGAGAGATTAGAAAAAAGTGCATTTCATGCTCATGCATAATGTTAGCACTCATACATGCGAATTTGAATTTTTGCACACATAAAAAATGACTGTACATGCATTCATTGATAGTTGCCGGGTATAATTGATCTATAAATGTGATTATAATTAGAACTATGAATTATTTGTATTGAAATTGATTGTTGAGAGTATAAGCATTGATTTAGAATTTTTGGGATTTTTATAGAAATTTTTGGAAAATGTTGGATATTTTGGACTAGGAAAATTGCCAAGTGGCAAAAAAATTGTTAAATGGTAGTAGAAATTATTGTCCAATGGCAATGGAAATTTTGGATAAATGACTTTAGGATTTATTGACAAGTGTCATTGAAAATTGGGGGACAATTGGAGTAGAAATTGAAATTGATGGGACCAGTTAAATGAAAGAACTTAGCATAATGCTTTAGAAATTGAACATGTGGCATTTTTGTATTTATTTAAAGGCCCCCCTTGCTGGCTTTCATGATGCTTTTCTCTAAAAAAGGGGTATTGGTGTTTTGCTTGGTTTTCTTCTTCTCTCCTTCGTAGCTTCTCTTCTCTTCTTCTTCTTGAATTTTATTCTTTAAATCTCCATTCATGTTAAACCCAACCCTCTCATCTTTCATGCTACTCTTTCACCTTGCTCTCTCCTTCATTCTCACCAAAAACCCAAACCTTTCAACCTCAAGATGATGATGATCGTGGAGAGGAAAGAGTTAGGGTATCTTGGTGATTGAAGAAGCTTTAGGTAAGTCAAGTAAGTATAAGCACCCTTCTTTTCTTGATTATTTTGGATGAAGCATATTTAGTGATAATTAGAGGTGAAAATGAAGTTGAATATTTGTAGGAAGTTATTGATGAATGGTATATGAAAATGTTTTGCTCTTTTTGGTTAATGAACAAGCATAGTTTATGAATCAGTTTGTAAATGATATTGGGTTTAAATGAAGTAGAAGAGATGGTTTAGGTTTAAGATGGGTTATATGTAAAAGGTGGGAAGTTAAAATATGGAAAATGAAACATGTTCTGCGTATGCTTCTGTCAAAGTTCGTCGCGGCCAACTCTCCTTGGTTTGTCACAGCCAATTTGAAGGATGAAGTTCGTCGCGGCCAACTCGGGGGTTTGCTGTGGTGAACTTGTAAGATTTCAAGCAACCTTCTCTGGATCACCGCGGCGAACTTTCTAGCATAGAACATGTTTTGGTATTTGGAGCATAACATTTTTTGTAGTTATCTAAATGGAGTGATTTTTAATTTGGAGTAAACCAGAGACATAGGGAGACAAATTTTATGAGAAATAGAGTTCTAATTCGGAATCTAAGAATTTCAATTTCTGGGTGGAAGTTGAGTATAGGGCATTGTCTTAGAATAAAAGTAGTCTAAAAATATTTGGAGTATAACTTTTACACTACTCAACCAAATTGAATGATTTTGGTGTCATTAGAAACTTATGAGATAAAAGGACAATTCTAAAAAATAAAGTCTTCCCAAACTACTTCATTTTCATTATCTAAATGATCAAAAATAGTACACCCGAAAGTTAGTGTTTGGAGAAAATTTTGAAATGATTCATTAGGTTATGAAATTAGATTCAAAGTGTTTATTTGAGGTATAAACCCTAAGTACAAATTTTACTTAAGTGAGTTTTGATATAAGACTGATAATGTGACGAGAATAATGAAAAGATACCTAAGATTGTCATGAACGTGTACATAAATGAATGCTTATAATTGTGCAAATATTAATATGTGTGTGCATTGTGTGTATTGCATAATTTTGATGTGCAGG
>JANSVA010000005.1:17860592-17871949 GCA_025504915.1 Erythroxylum reticulatum | reverse complement strand
TAAGGGGAAATTACTTATCTAAGAAGGGACCAACTAATTGGTCCCAAGTGGTGACATTAGTCGAGTTGAGAGAATAGTATCAAGCTTTTGCTCTTTCCTTTAAGGTAAAAGGTAAGAGTCTAATTCTGACAACATTCGCCAGCATCTGATGATAACAAAAGGTATCAGTGATTTCAAAGAAATTGACAATATGTACATTCGGGTCTTCATTCGTTAATCTATAAAACTGCACATTTGTTAAAGCATATTTAGGAGAGATAGTTTGATTTCAAAGGAAGCTACTTGCATGGGTGGGCTAGCTACACCTTGATTAGCTGCATTGAAGCCCAGTCTCATGAATTCCATAAGGGTTCTCGATTGATACCCTTGGTTCGCTCCTTGATCCAACTTTTGCTAAAACTCCTCAGCCATTGTTGCTTTTGTGGTTTCTTCTTCTTCTTCACACCGAGATCTTCTAATTGAACATTCTAAACAAGTGATATCAAGCCTTACAGTTTTAGCTATGCAACTCGAACTCCTTGTAACTCTTTTGTTCATACAAGAGCACGAACACATATGGAAAGAATGGGAAGAACAGGGAAAAAAACTTAAAGCTAACTAAAACGCCTTAAACTAAAAGAACTAAACTGATCTTCACCCTTTCTGGAAATGGGCTAGAAACTTGATCATGTCGTTCGAGCTTTAAATTTATAAGCCCTCAAATATTGCATGCGCATGAGTCACAACTGTAGTATAAGAGATGTCGATTCCACGAGGAAGGAGACTAATCTAATCATAAAATCTAAGGCCAATAATATATAAAACTTAAAATAAACAATGCATGGAAAGTAATCATAAGAATTGAATTTAACAACTTAAATCAGATATCAAACATGAAATAATTAACAATTGGGCAATATGCAATCATAATAGAAATCAACCGAAGGAATTTACCAATTAATGAAAAAATGGATTTTACTTATCATTAATGACAACCTAGCTGACAATGTGTTAATGGAGTGTCAGTTCTAGACTGTCCTAGGGCTGATTACTCTCTCTACAGTTATAACCATTAAACCCTAAATTATAAACCTTAATCAGATTATGAAAATTGAAATCTCACAATTCACAAATTATCCAAAACCTAATTAGATCTGAAGCACTCTAATAAACTGTTAGAATGTCATACATGATCTCTCTCTGTACAATTACCAATATGATTTATTACGGTTAAATCACCTAACTCTCATTAATCCGATTTAATTATTTTTCATTCAATTCACCATCTTAGTTTATTACTGAATTATGCAATAACCTAATTAAATCACGACATTCATCCAAATAACACAATAAACTAAATTAGCATTAAATTAAAATAAAATCCCGAAGGAAAGTTTAGAACATCATCAATATTCCAAATCTTATCATTATACTATCCATTTCAATTATATACATCAATAAAATTGAAACGGAAAGGAAATACAACTTGGAATAAACGATGGAATGTAGTGATGTCGAAAATCCTCCTAATCCGGGAAGCACGTCGAGTCAGCTTCATCTTCCTCTTCCTCTTCCTTCTTCTCTTTCTCTCTCTTAGTATTCTCACTTTAGGGTTTTAATGGTGGCTCTTTGGAAGCTCCCTTTTCTCTACCTCCTTATGTTCTTTTTATACTTCTTTATGTTCTGGGTAACCCTGTGATTTTTGGGGTTTGAAAGGTCTAAAAAAGTCCCTCGAAACATGAAGTTTGTGAGTATCTATGAATCTTCCTGATGTAGGCCACGATCGTGGCTCACATCTGAGCCTTCTGTCACAATCCTAGCATGCAGGTCATAATCGTGGCATGTAGGCCACAATCATGGGCCGCTCTTTAAGCTTCTATCACGATGGTGGCATGCAAGCCACAATTGTAGGCCAAACTTAGAACTCTTGTCACGATTGTGGCCTACCTACCATGATCATGGGCTTGTGTTGTGGCCCGGATTCCTTTCGAAACTCCTCCACTCTTCGATATTGACCTTGAAGTACTAAAAAACACATCAAGGTACCTAAAAAATATAATATTTAAGCTCAAAGACTTGTAATAACCCATAAAACACTTAAAGCACAAATAAATCACAAACTAGTACAATTTTAAACTAAACACATATCAAACTATCCACTAAAACATGATACAATTTACACTTATCAATTGTTCTAAAGGCTTAGTTGAAGTTGAGGAACCGTCTCCTCTTTGTCATTTCCTAAGGATCTCCCTTTTTCGTTGTGATTTTGTCATTTATGCCTGAAACTTTGAATAAGTGTGAGAAAATTTTGCAGATAAATAATAAGTGTGAGAAACTTTTGCAGATAAATTACAAGCCAATCCTTTTCCCCACACTTAAAGTTTATTATTCTTACTAAATAATTAATTATGAAAAAAAAATGACAACGAAACCTAAAACATAACTTAACACTAATGAATAAAAAAGAAACAATAATATAAAATTAAAATTTAAAATTTAAAAATTTGCTGATAATATAATTAATCTAAAAAATGAATTAGAAATATTGTAATTATCAAATTAAGCTTACCTAATTGTTAAATTACAAATTTTTAATCCTAAATTTCAAATTAAAAATCCTAATTTCATAATTACGTAAAATTGATGGAATTAATGTTAAATTCTTGCAAATCGCAAAATTACCAAACAATTAAACACAAAGCCAATGTTAATTAACATCAAACATAACTGATTAACCTAATTTTACACACAAAAAATCACAATTAAACATTTAATGAGCCAAGATCACACAAATTCACAATTGAATTTGAATTTTAATATGATTATGATGCAATTACACTAATTGAATCATAAAATTAATTGGGTAAGAATTTAATTTAACTATTAAACTATAATTAAGCAAAAACCTCACAAATTCTCCAAAAATCCCTAAATCATAAACTCGACATTTTCGATTAAAAAATCCACAAATCACGCAACACCCAATAAATCTTGCATAAACAAGTGAAAACAACTAGAAAACTTACTTGGTTGTACTAATTTGGCTAAAAAATGTAAAAACTGGGCAGGAGAACAAAGTGGCGATGTCGGGAGTGAGTGAGAAGAGAGAAAATATAAGAAAATGAAAATTTTAAGGCTTTTAAAGAAGGCTCATGGACTTACACAATTTGTGATACACAACCATGTATCAAAGGTTGATATATGGTCATATATCAAAACATATAAAACTGCACCATCATGTCTAGAGGCTATGTAACACTTTGTAAATGTGTGCAACTTGAAAATTAGATCCTCAAATGTAAAAATTTTTACACTAAAAATTATAACACATAGACATATATACCCTATACATCAGTTACACACATTCTCATTATTGGAGAGCTTGATTTCCTATCCTAAAACACATAAAAACTCAATTAAAATCATATAATAACGTAAAAGCAATAACAAAATAATATAAAATTGAAATAAAACTAAAACTAACTAATGGGTTGCCTCTTATGTAGTGCTTGTTTATCATTGTTAGCTTGAAGTACCCTGCACATTTATTGAGTCTATAATCACTGGGTTACTTCCACCTGTTCCTCCACATAAGGGTTTTGTGGCCCGTACGTAAGCCACCTATTGTAAGGGATAATAACATAATATGCATTAATATCCCTTTTAATGACAAAATATTAATAAAATAAAGGATAACAAAACTACCTAAATTATCAGCTAACTCAAACAATTTGTCTTTTAGGAAATAGGAACCCTCCATACTAAAGGTGACTTCTCATGACTCATTAGTAGTTTTCTCTTTTAATTCCTCTTCCAACCACCTTTTTCCACTCTTCTTCTTCTTCTTTTTGTTCTTGGATAAAGGTTTTTGACTTATCTTGCCACTTCTCTATTTCCTCTTCTTAGATGGAGGCTTCTTCTTCTTCTTTTGGAAGCTCTTCTTAAAATGTCAATCTATTTAATAGGCCAAACCTTGTCTTTTCTTCACTCTTAAATTTGTTTCAGTTAGCTTTAATTTTGGCCAGGAGTTCCATTAATTTATCTAAAATACTCTCTTCATCATGTTCTTCTTTTGGGAGCTCTTTTTCACTATTAAGGGTGATTATCATTCAAAATTCTTTAAAATCTATTTCAATAGTAATAGGCAAACTACCTTACATCTTGTTAGATATCATCTTTACCAGTTGTTCGATCTAATTTACCATATTTTGAATGTGAGCCTTTGTTTCCTTGTGCCTCATACTTGATTCTTAAATAAAACTAACCATCATATCTGCTAGAGATGGCTCCTTAATTTGAGCTACTTGGTATTGTAAATATTCAATTGGAGCATAATCATTTCATCTATAAGTGTAAAAGCTACTCCATTATGAATTGTAGTTGTTCTCGTATAGTGCACCTTAAGATTGATTGTACATGCCCTGTTGCTACCACATATAAGTTGGTGCTCGAAATTTATAGTTGTAATGGTTACTCCTATAAACATTGAAACACAACATAAGTGTCAGTTGAGCCTCCTAAAACATGTAAGGAAACCTCTCTCTCCTATAGGGTGATGTTACATATTGCGAAGACACGTTGTAGCTCCCATAAGAGTAATGTCTACCCCATTTTTCCATTGTAAGTTGTGGTGATGACGTTAAATCTCAATTCCTAAAATAAACATAAACACACTATTAATATAGATAAGTTCAAAAGATAATTAAATGAAAAAAAAGAATACAACAAGTTAAAATAAAATAACTACAAAAATAATAACTAGAATAATAACATTAAGGTTTACTAATATCAATGTCCTCGATAATGGCACAAAAAACTTAATTGGTTTATTTTTATACCAATATTCGTTTTACCGCAAGCGCATGGTATAGTTGTATCTAGTATCGACAAGTACAAGTCAAATCCTACAAAGAAAATAAATACTAGTAATTACCGTTATCCTATTATCTAGTTTACGAATTGAGTCTTGGTTTTAATAAAGAAAATAAAACTTGAGAAGATAAAAGAAAAAGGAAACAATAATGAATAGAGAACAAATAAGCAATCAATATCAAGAATTAATGCCTAGGTAATGAATCGTCCTAAAACCCTTTAGATAATTAACCTTATATTATGCAATTGTTTTATTGACTTTTCAACCATAGAACTCACTTGAGACTACTAACAACTAATCTTAGGGTTATCAACCAAAGTACTCAGGTTAAAGTTTCTAAGATTACTTTACCAATTTATGAATTCCACTATTATGTTCGCTATAATCCAAAGGATTTATATCAACCTATATTTTGGTTTTCAATCAAATTCTTTCAATTACAGTAGATCTATTCATAGACAACATTTCTTAATCTATATATTATGAAATTAGCTTATGTACTAATATTCTGGATCTATTACAACATATCTTAAATACATAAAATAATCACAATAGATCAATCCAAAACAATTGAATTAAATAAAAGAGTTAAAACATATTGTAGCAAAAACTAGGATTCATCACACCTATACATTAACAAGGCATTTAATAGAAAACAAAATCAAACATAAACAAGAAGAAAAACAAATAAAAAAATGAAGAGTTCATAATTTTAAATATACGTTCTTTTCCATTGAATTTTTTTGCAAGGTAGACGTTTGATGTTGAATTCTATTGGACATGTTGATGATTTCTTTGTGTTTTCCACTTCTCTAGATCAATATTACTCCTTCTAAATGATCTCTACCTTTAGAACTTTCGCTGAATGTTTGCTCTCCTATTTTGCCTCCACTCATGTCTTTTTCTAATAATTTGTAGGGTTTTTGGGAGATACCCAGTTTGATACACAGGTGTGTACTATACTATGTATAAACCAAAATCTCTAGAACTCGCAATTCTGCATAAGCTAAGAGACTTACACAGCCATAGACATGACCATGTATCCCTTAATTGCTTCGAATCTTCTTTTTATGACATGTTTTCTTCTGAATTCTTCTCTTTTTAGTATGTGAAAGAAATTATAACCTATAAATACAATTAGAATGAATTAAGTACTAAATACACAATAAAAGTATAAAATATCAAGCAAAATATATCAAATAGAGGTGTATCATTATGGTTAAATATGCATTTATCAATACAACAACATATGTTTTAGTTGGAATTAAATCTGCATTATTTTTACCTAAAGTTATTATCATTTTAGCTGGAAAGATGTTTAATGCCAACCCATTATCAACCAAAACTCTTAAAATTGGTCTATCATGGATGTGAGCCTTAATATACAAAGGTTTTACATGTTGCGTTATAGCAATAACTAGCTTTTCTAGTACTACTTTCTCTAAAATTCCTTATCCCACTGCCAATATTATTATTATATTCTCTTTTTTCGAAAGGGAATTATGCCTTCTTCAAACAAGATTTACTAAATGAATTAGGGATTTTATGAAAGAAATAGCATACGATAGTAGAATGGGAATTTTATGATCATAACGAATTCACTGGAGTGCTCCTCTTGACTCTTTAAGCAAGCTGAATTCCTGTGAAATTTAAGATTCTCTTTAATCTTGCTTTACTTATCACTGGCAAATTTTACATGCCCCTTCTTACCAATAAGGTCCGCAACACTTCCATAAGTGACGGATTTTTTAAAGCTAGTTTTTTTAATGACAAAAGCTTGCTTCTTTCAATACCAATAGTAAGCCTATATTATAGAAGCCTTCTTTTTTAGTTTTAGTCAAAGGTACCAAATTCTTGGGATGTCTAACTCATTGCCATTGTTGAGATGGAAGTACCCTTGATGGTACTATAAACTAAGCTACATTAGAAATTTAGGATTCACTGATCATATATTTGTTTGAAGACTTGGGTGAATTTGTTTGGTGATTTTGATAAGATTTTCGAACTGTCAATAATAATAACATTTATTTTCTTTGAGAATCGAAAACACTAAATCCCATATTAATATAGAAACCAAATTCATATCAGGTTATACCTTTTGCAACATAACTATGTAAAGGAACTGGTAATGTTAGAGAACAGCACGTCAAATAATGCGTCTCTACTGATATCCACAGTCTTGCGAGACTAAAAAACCCCTTCTAATATGCTAGCTCCACTTTTTTAGATCTCTCTTTGTCTCTATTTCCAACAAAGGACATCTCCTTTTAGGGTTTTTAGCAGATGAGTCTCTTCTCTCTTCAAGTCATACTATATATCCATATATATAGTAAAACCCTAAAGCCCAAAGTCTAAAACCTAAGGACCAAACCCCAAATCTGATTAAGGCCCAATGACTGTTCAGTTTGTTTGGTGTGCGACCCTATAGGCTTATTTAATATTAGCAGGAGGCTTTAACTTCTTTTAGGCCCACAAGTTATAAGGGGTCTCTAGCAAGATATAATAACTGCCCAATATTAAATAAGGTCAAATTATGACACTTCCTAAATCACAACTGATCAATTAGAGTACATTCTATAATTGATTCGTGGGGCATACACTAACAATCCCCTACTTGCACAAGAACCAATTATCCTTAAGTAATCCCTTTGTCTCATTATATCTCGATTGATTATAAGGTAGAAAATAATGTCATCCTTACTAGGCTCAATCATGTTTCTCGATTTCTGAGTTAGATTGTTAAACAAACAAATGACATTCACCTCGCATGTGCACAGTCATGCAACTTTTCAGTCTCAACTCATCGAGGGGCCCAGAGATATCTTTCTCTCGTTATATAGGAGAGACAAATTCCATCTTGTTCATCCATATTCCTTTACATGATTTATAGCATGCCCGAGCATTACTTTTATAATCATGTTTTACAGCTGACGTTTGACAATGTCAAAACAAGCTAATCCATATGTAGGAAACCGTAACAAACTCAAGTCAAAGGACTATATTCATCAGTTATGATGAGAACCACTTATGATACATATAACAATCCTTGAAGTGTTCTTATAGAGGGTCGGTCCAATTACATGTTCTCCAACATACACCCATGTGATTAACATTATTTCTATATTAATGACCCGTGAATCATCTATTAATCAACATGCTAGTCTCTACAGGCATTATTATCCCTTCCATTAATGACATTAACTAGGGACCTTTTAGAATAATTTTATCTATATTACAATAAGGTCTCACGATTAAGTCACGCACTTGATGGCCAATTGTGAGATACACATTATTCATAGGATCATAATTCAAATTTATTTATAACTTCATTAAATACACAATAAATAATAATTAGGCATTACTAATGGATTATCAAAAAACATTTCACAAAATTACAATCTTATATGATCACACATCCAAATGTGTAATACCTAATGCTTTACTATAATAATCATGTTTAGCCTATAGGAGAGGCTTAGTGAAAAGATTAACTATATTAAGATCTATTGACACTTTGCACACCTTCACATCACCTCTTTCAATAGTGTGTCGAATAAGGTAAAAATACTTGAGTATGTGTTTGGTCTTCTGATGAGATTTTGGTTCCTTAGCTTGGGCAATGGCTCCATTATTATCATAATAAAGATTTACCTTATTCACAATGCTAGGAGCCAAACCAAGTTCAATGATGAACTTTTTAACCTAAACAACCTCCTTTGCTGCTTCTGAAGCAGCAATGTACTCAGCTTTTGTTGTTGAATCAACAATTATGTCCTACTAGGAACTCTTCCAACACATTGCTCCACTAATCAGGCATAATACAAATCTTGGCTATGATTGAAAGTCATCTTTATCTTATTGGAAGCTGGCATCAATGTAACCATTTATAATGAGCTTTTCTTTACCTCCATATATCAAGAACATATCTTTAGTTCTTGTAAAGTACTTAATAATGTTCTTAACAACTATCTAGTGGCTTTCACTTGGATCTGACTAATATCTACTCGTCATGCTCAAAGTATATATAACATCCGCATGAGTACAAAACATGGTATATATGATGGATCCTATAATAGATGCATATGGGATCCTACTTATGTGGTTTCGCTCATCTGGTGTTGAAGGGCACTGAGCCTTACTCAAAACTATGCTATGTGACATAGGTAAGAAGCCTTTCTTAGATTCTTACATATTGAATCTATACAAAACCTGATCGATATAAGTGCTTTGACTTAGTCCAATAAGCCTTCTCGATCTATCTTTATAGATCTTAATACACAAGATGTATGCTGCCTTGCCCAAGTCTTTCATTGAAAAATAACTTCCTAACCAAGCTTTCACAGATTAAATCCATTTATTGGAGTCAAAGCCAATAATTGCTTCTTTGTAGGATGTAGGTTCATCATCCTCTATCAGTAATAGATGATGATGTTCAATCACCATGAAATCATATCTTATGGGCTCGTGACAAAACCTTTCAGACCTATGTGGGGTTGGTGTCACGGGTGTAGTTTTTACAATATTTTGTAGATTACAACGAGGCTCCTTTTGTGTTGGAGCATTCTCCTATGACACTTGAATTTCATCAAGATGTACTTTACTCCCATTAGTTCCTTTAAAAAGAAATTCTCTCTCTAGAAAGAAAGCATTTAGAGTAACAAACACTTTGTTCTTGGTGGGATTATAAAAGTAGTATCCTTTAGTTTACTTAGGATACCCCACGAAGAAGCATCTATCAAATTTGGATCCAAGCTTTTCAAATGTTAACCTTTTAACATAAGCTTCACATCCCTAAATCTTTAGAAAAGAAAAAGTAAGAGCCTTGCCTGTCCACGTCTCACATGGTGTCTTTTTTACTGCCTTTGATGGACTTTTATTTAGTGTAAACACAATGTTTCAAGAGCATATCCTTAAAAGGACAATGGAAGATTTGCATGACTCATTATAGATCGAACCATATCCAATAATGTTTGATTCCTCCTTTTAGAAACACCATTCCATTGTGGTGTTATAAGTGCAGTGAGTTATGAAACTATTCCACAATCTTTGAGATGGTCATGAAACTCTCGGCTCAAATATTCATCACCTCGATTTGATCAAAAGGCTTATATTGTCTTGTCAGTTTGGTTTTATACTTTATTTTGTAATTCCTTGAACTTTTCAAAGGATTCAGATTTATGTTTCATCAAATAAACATAACCATATCTACTAAGGTCATCAATAAATGTAATGAAGTAATGAAAGCCTCCTCTAGCAATAGAATTTGACGGTCCACATACATCAATATGTATTAGTGCTAATAAATCACTAGCCCTCTATCTGTGTCCAATAAAAGTTTTTTTAGTCATTTTTCCCAATAAACAAGATTTCCATGTCTTGTATGATTCAAAATCAAAGGAGTTTAAAAGTCTATCATTATGGAGCTTATGTATGCGCTTCTCATTTATATGTCCCAAAAGACAATGCCAAAGGTGGGTCGGATTTAAATTATTGGAATTAAAGCTCTTAGTATTTATGTTATAAATAGGCCTTTCTAAATTTATAACATAAAACCCATTCTCTAATTGGGTGCTACCATAAAATATGTCATTACGAGAAAATGAACAATAATTGATCTTAATCATAAAACAAAAACCTTCCATGTTTAAAAATGAAAAAAAGTCAATATTCCTGCTTATAGTAGGTACATGGTAGCAATTATTGAGTTATAAAACCATGCCTGAAGGCAAAGATAAATGAAATGTCCCTACAGCTAAAGCAACAACTCTTGTTCTATTGCCTATGTGTAGGTCCACTTGACCAGTTTCCAAAGTTCTCCTATTTTGCAATCCTTGCACATTCACACAAATGTGAGAACCACAACCGGTATCCAATACCCAAGATGTGGAACTAGAAGTAGCAACATTTACTTCTATAACAAATATACCTAAAGTAGAAGTGTCACTATCCTTCTTCTTCTTTAGATATTCCAAATATTTCTTACATTTTCTCTTCCAATGACCTGACTCATTACAATAATGGCAAAGATCATCATTAGAAGGACTAGGTTTAGTTTTGGGGTTAGTATTGGGCTTGTTCCAATTCTTAATTGGACCTTTGCCCCTGCACTTGCTTTTCCCTTTACTATTGCCTTGTTTATTAAAACCTTTCCCCTTTTGGACTATGAGGACCTTAGGGCTAAGGTCTTTCTTAATGTTCTGGTCAGTAGTCTTAAGCATCCTGTGCAACTCAATCAAATATTTATTTAGATTATGCATATTATAGTTCATAACAAAAGTATCATAATCATCTGGCACAGTTTGAAGGATGATATTAGTAGCCAACTCTTGACTTATAGGAAATCCTAATTTTTGCAAGTTCTCAACATCATCTTAATGGCATGTGGGCTAACCGGGCTCCCTTTTGCTAGCCTGCACTCCAAGAGATGTTGGACCAATGGAGGTTGACAAATTAAATCCCAATTATGTTTTGATAATAATAAAATGTATAGAATTTGTTAAGA
>JANSVA010000005.1:17842861-17852986 GCA_025504915.1 Erythroxylum reticulatum | reverse complement strand
AACATGCATTTTATGAAATGCATCAAATACATACATGTCATATATCACAATCACATATGATACTCAAACAAAACTCATAATCATCGAACCTAAGTCCGGTATTCACTTTTGTTGAGAATTCACATATCATATAGGATTTCACGTCAAAGCGTAACACTTCTAATACATGACCAACTATTAAACTCCTCGGACTTTAAGTCCGAAATTTAGAAACAAATCACAAGTAGTTCAATAATATTGGAAGTTTAAACAAATCAAATCAATCTTAGGAAATCATCTAGATTGCTCACAGTACGCTCCAATAAAGCATTTGCTTCCAATTCTAGAAACGCCTGAACGCAGACACTTGACTTGTTTGAAGCTCCAAAATCTTCAACCATCACAAAACCCTAACTTTCATGCAACTCATGTACCTCATCTTGAAGGTTGACAGGGAGGTTCGGTTTTTCTTGGAATAGAAGAAAGAAATATTAGAGTGGAAGTGGGGACAAACAGGGAAAAGTAAGATTTAACTTCGGTGGATATTTGATGAAAAGCTCTCGGTTGGAGGAACTCTAAAGAAAGAAGTTTAAAGAATGATAAGGACAAGGATAGTAGCTAGCCCTTTTAAGGCAATAAAAATCTTAACTTTAGCTAGGACACCTGTCTTTTTCTTATCCACTTATCTACTTCTCTTTATTAGAACTCACTTAAATATAATTTATACTTAAGTTTATGACTTAATAAAACCATTGTAATCACAAATCATAACCCTTTACTCACTTTCATATTTTTCCCATAACACATCATTTCGGGTCAACTTTACATGTTCTTTTTGACCCCAACACTGAAGTCATTTTGCAACACTTTCTTCTAGAACATATTCCCCTATGTCTTATGTCTCTAGGTTACTCCAAATCAAAATCATCTCATTTGGAATCCTATAGATCCGGATATCATCAAAATACAGGAATATGTTCACTAAAATATCCAGTTTATGCTCTTCCAACCGATACCCTTACTTTTATTAGATCAATATTTTTTTAGTTAAAACAAAAAACTATGAATTCTATGCAGAGGTAAAGAAATGTGTTATGAATCCAATGCTTCAAAAATCAGGTCATTTGGAGGTCGGACGACAAAGTTATGGCTAAAAGAATCAATCAAGATTCTGTCCACATAAGACGAAGCAAAAAAGCAAATGAATGGCAAAGCAGACAAATGTAATAAACAGACGAAGCAACAAGCAGACGAATGCAATAAGCAGACGAAGCAATAAGTAAACGAATGGCAAAGCAGACGAATGCAATAAGCAGACGAAGCAAGAAGCATACGAATGACAAAGCAGATGAATGCAATAAGCAGACGAATGTAATAAGCAGACGAAGGACAAAGCAGACAAATGCAATAAGTAGACGAAGCAAGAAGTAGACGAATGACAAAGTAGACGAATGAAAAAGTAGAAGAAGCAAAAAGCAGACGAATCGAAAAGATGTCGAATGGAAAAGCAGACGAAGCAAGAAGCAAACGAATGGCAAAGCAGTCGAAGCAAGAAGCACACGAATGACAAAGCAGACGAATATAATAAACAGACGAAGCAAGAAGTAGATGAATGACAAAGCAGACGAATGCAATAAGTAGACGATGCAATAAGCAGACGAATGACAAAGCAGACGAATGGAAAAGTAGACAAAGTAAAAAGCAGACGAATCGAAAAGCAGACGAATGAAATAAGCAGACGAAGTAAGAAGCAGACGAATGGCAAAGCAGATGATACAGAAGGTCAACTTAAGATGAAGCAAAAGTCAACCTAAGACGATACAGATGGTCAACTTAAGACGAAGCAAAAGTCAACTTAAGAAGATGTAACTTTTAAGACGATATGACGTCATCACAAACGATACGTCTTCACAGACGAAATGACGTCATCACAGACGATAAGATGTCATCATAGATGATACGTTTTTACAGACGATACATCTATGCTCCTGAACATCCCCCTTCTAAAGACCATAACTTTCTACTACACTATCTAAAACTCCCATACTAAAATATTCCCAGTAAACTTCTCCAACGTATTTTTCTTCACTAAATCCAACGCTTAAATTTTATTTTTAGTCTTTTTACTCCATTATTGAAATTGGGGTTCTAACCCTTAATATGGGGATGAGATGTTTCATCTACATTCTGATCAAAATTGGATAAAGAACCATGTATATCTTTGGAAAGAAGACGTTCAACAAGTAGAGGGGTGCTGGAGTTCAAGGGGGAAGTTATTGTCCATTGGAAAATAGCAAGAACTTGAAGGTAAAGTTTTTGTAGGTACACCTCAAAAGCTGGATCTCTCGGAGGTACTCAAAGAAGAAGAAAGCAATACAAGAAAGCAAAGAAAATGGGAAAACAAAAGGAGAAATGTTTGTGTGAAAAGGTGTTATTAGGGGTTGAGCATAAAGGTGGCAGAAAGAAGAAAGCAAATGAAGTTGTAGGAAGGAATAATCGGAAAGCAGATAAAGATAAACAAAATTAGGCATTGTTACAAAGGAAAGTGCATGACCAGTAAGGTAATAGTTCATGCAGAGAAGCTCGAGAGAGCTTCAGCGGCTCCATCAGAATCTCAATCTAATAAAGGGTAGCTTATGATAACTTTTCATATCCTTTCTTACGATTATTTTATATTAGTATTGTTTTCTTTATTTTTAATTTAATGTGCATTATATTTAGTTTCTTTCCTTTAAAAAAAAGTGGAAGGAAGAAGGATAAAAGTAGAAATATTCTTTCCAATAAAACAAGTCTTTGACATGTCATATTATTTTTAATTAAAGAAATAACATATTAAGACTTTTAAATAGGCAAACTTAAGATTTGACAAAGAAAACTATACTTTATTATAATAGCATTTCTAGGCATATATAAAAAGCCAATGTAATGACTTAAGCTAGTGAAGTACAATACATTAGTGAAGTACAATACATTCTCCACCTCTGTTAATGATCAAATTTCTTTTAAGCATTCCACTAAGCTTGTGCTTGTCTTTGTAAGCGGTTAGATACTGTCTGATTTTTTTGCATATTAAATTACATATGGCTTCTTTGTTCATGCTTTGATTATGGAAATTTCTTTTATTTCTTTCATCCCATATGCTAGAAACTAACTAGGCTAGTGCTACCTTGTAAGCCCATATATCTCTTTCTGGTATGAATTTACTTGTGATGTTCCAATCAACTGTCTCTTTTTAGCTTGTAGGTGCATTGCCCAAGTTGCATAGTTTTAGAATTTGGTTCTAGATGAATGTTGTATAAGGCCATTGAAAGAATAAATGCTTATTAGACGCTATGAATGTTTTGCATAAAATACAATAATTGGGAATTTGTGCAAACTGTGCAATTATGCTCATTGTTGGAAGCATATCCTCTATTGCTAGCCACAATAAATATTGCTAGCCACAATAAATGGAAAGCTCAAAGTTGCTAATGTTTATGCCAAACCAGCTTGTACCAGTTGACTAAGTTGTTTGATCCAATGAGTACTTTTTTGCATGACTCAATAGTGAATTTGCCTGATTTAGTTCTTCATATAATAACATCATCATCATTGTTCACATTGAAGTTTGTGACGAACCTTATTAGAGTTGTGGAGGATGTCAAGCGGATACGATTTTTGGTCTAGAGAGTAGTGAATGAGCTTCTTGGAGTTACTCCAAAGGCCTAAAAAGAGTCCAATGATCTAACCAAGATAAGGCTTCAAGTCCATTACCTACCACATTGAAACATTTCGTTCTAATTTTATCCCTGGCTTTAAGTAAGAATTTCATATTATTATGTTCATTTATAATTAGCTAAAGAACTTAGTTGAGAAATTTTTAATTGTCTTATTATTAAATTAAAAAGAGAGACTATTACATAAATCAATTAAGTTACCTTTGTTTCAAATTGAAAAAAAGTGATGTTTTATCTATAAATAACTTTAATTTGGAATAAAAAACTTAAATAACTTTAAAACTAATAATCTTTTTTCCTATAATGTATAACTCAATTGATATTATATTAAAAAAAACATTTTAAACTTAGGACAACATTTTATAGGATGAGATAACCCAATTGATATGATGATTTAGGAACCTAATTAATCCAATCCCAAAGAAAGTAGAGAAAAAAGAAAGTTTAGCAACAACCAAAAATCTAATCATTTCTTAGATATCACACCTTCCTAATTAAAGCGAACTTTTATGATTGTGCCCAAGAAATGTTTCACATTATTATTGAGTACAGTTTTTAAAAAACTTATAACAACAACGATATCTTAATAGAAGTCTTGTTAAGTACGTGAGATTTACAGAGGTTTACAAGTATGCAACCTTACCTCTAACTAATAAATAGATTGTTTCCAACAAACCCATAGATTGTTTCCAATAAACACACATAAAAATATCTGTATATAAATAAATAAATAAATAAGCATATTAAAATAATAAAGTAATAATAATAATAAACAAATAAATAAATACTTGCGAATAAAAATATAAAATAAATAATACAATAAATATAGAATAAGATTAAAAATTTAAATTTAAATTTAAAAAGTAAATAAATACACTAACTAAAAAGAAGGCAAGTAAATAAGTAAAATAAATGAGTCATTGAAGGAAAATGTTTAAACTAAATAAAAAATATTTAAGCTAAATAACTAAAAGAGAAATATTACATATTATATATATAAGATAAATACAAAACATAAGTCTCAAAAGAAAATACTTAAAAGACATATGAGAGAGAAGAATCTCTCTATATGAAATCATTTACCCGTATCCTAGTAGGCTAAAGTTTTCCATTAAGGGTCATATTCTCAATAAGTTCTAACATATTAATATCATTCTTAATCACCTTTCTCATTTTTTCTTAGACATTTCTTGTTTCTTCTTACAATCCTTAAGTAATCTTCTTGCATTTTCTTACTAGAGTATTATGATGTATCCTCTTAATATATCCAAATCACCTAAACTGTCTTTATTAATCTTTCATTAATATTAACTATTTTTAATTTATTTCTTACCATTACATTGCTAACCTTATCTCTTTTAATAAGGTTGTACATCTAATGAAGCATCTTCGTCTCTATTACCATTAACTTATAACTATACACCTGTTTAATAGGTCAACATCCCACTTCATAAAGCAAGGTTGACTAAATCGTTGAATAATAAATTTCACTTTTTAAGTTTAAGCGGTATATAATTACTAAAAACTATAATATGACATTAAAATATCTCTTGCATTTTTCAATGAACTTAAAAAACTATTTATCTAGAGCAACTTAAGCCTAAAAATATCATACTACACATCTAATCATATTAATTGTAAGTTAAAATAACTACTTGATGCTATTCAATCGAGAAAATTCATAAGAATCATAAAATTGATATGATAAATTTAGAGGATATAATATACATAAAAATGTGATGAACATGTCCAACATTTGAGGTTTCTTAGATGTTTTATTAATTAATGTTTCTTTATTTATTTCAATCATATAGGAAAGAATAGAGAAAAATGTCACAAATATACTTCAAGATTAATAGCATATTCATGAGGAAGGAAAAGGAGAAAGAGATCACGTCATGTACCACTAAATTTGCCATTTTCTTTATATATAGCCATTGAATAAGTAGGAATCTCGATATTTTAATACCCTTTTAATATTATGTTATCATAATTATATACCATTTAAATAATTGAAGGCATCTAAAAATAAAACTATACCATTTCTTCTTTTAACAAAATTCTCTTGCTGGCTGGATGTTGAAACTTGAAACTCGGACTATAGTCTATATAGACATGCGGTTTGATAAGGGCTTTTAAAAGCATTCTGGGATTTGGCTAGACTAGAGTGCAAGCCAGAATTTTGGCAAATTAAGAACATAATTTGGCAGATGGATGTATACAATACATAGTATGACAACTCAATATATATATCACGCACGGTGAAATCACAACTTGATTCTTAAATCCATTTCAAGCTATTAACGTTTCATAAAACTCCAAGATAACAGAGTTCTTAATCTTATAGTACACATATTGAAATATTTATTCTAAACAAACAATAGTATTTCACCTTTTCAGTGATAGCCAAGAGGGGCTGGTGCCTCCCTTAATTCCTTGCCCTGGTAATGAACATCCTGCAAAGCACAGGTTGATGCAGAGTCATTCATATAGACAACACAGCTTGATGCAGAATCATTCATATAGACAACACAGCTTGATGCAGAGTCATTCATATAGACAACAAACACACGTAGCAAGCAGAAACAATAAATGTACAAATTATGCAGTATTAGTAATTGAGAGGCAACTGTGATGTGCAGTTATCTATGTTCTACAGAACACTAGGCTTGGAGAATGGAAAGGCCTGGTTCTATTCAAAATGACCGACCATCAAGATCAAACAACTCATGTAACTTACAGAAGCAAAATGATTGACATCTCGATGGTGAGCTTCATCAGCACGAATGACAGTAATAACATCCTCCAGAGTTGCATCTTTGGGTAGCCTCCAGTAGTCTATTGAGATGGCTGGTGCAGGAACATTCTCAATTTTGCCATTTCTAATGTCTTTTAAATATTCTGTGTATGAGTGTATAGCCTCCTCTTCCAAGTAGCCCACAATTCTATGAGCCAGTTTTGGTGAAAGTACATAAAGCACAAAGTAGGCATTAAAAAAGACTCCCTGAACAGCAAGAACCAAGAGCCTCTCGTACCATCTGGGCTGAACTAGTTCCACCATGGTCATCAGATGCATTCTCTCGTTCTCTGCTTCTTCCAGTAAAGCTTTAATCCAACCTCCACTTTGCTGGAATTTCCGTAGTGACCTTAGGTGTAGTAGCATACCTCCAACCATACCAGGTACAGCTGCCACTGTCTCCAACATCATTGCCCTGCAACCGTACCGTCTCTGCAAATTTCAACATATATATATTATACATATTATTAGCAAGTCCCCACCAAACTCCTCCGATCAAGTATGTGGAATTGTCTAAAACTTATACCTGAAAGAATATATCAGTTGGAAACCGAAGAATTTTCACAGTCCTGTAAGCAACTTTATCTATACCTGAAAGAATATATCAGTTGGAAACCGAAGAATTTTCACAGTCCTGTAAGCAACTTTATCCAGATACGTCTTGGGCACATGATGTTTAGACAGATCTATGGACGTATCAGAGCGATATGTCTCCCAAGGCTTCAAAACAAAAGTAACCAAACAAACATTACAACTCTCGATCTCTCGCTGTCCTTATTATTTAAACTAATTAGTGATTACCATGAAACAGTTCCAAGGCCACTCGCTACCATCCTCTCTCTTGATATTAGGTCTAGATATTCCCCAGTAGCTTGACACCACCGTCCCGTCACTCGCTTTCACAACCTCTCTATTATCTCCCTTCTTATTCTTCTCCTTCTCAGCCACCTCCGTCGACGAGCTCATCATCCTCCCCCTCCTCCTCCAATCTTGTTGACTAACTGTGGAAATGCTTCGGCGGCCTGCTTTGAACTTGACCACCAAACTCGTCAGGAAGCGGTTCATCATCATGATCAAGAGGTACAAATCCAACGCTCTCTAGTGTTAGACAATAGAACTTGGTGGAATTATTGCCCTAAGTCCGAGGGAAATTTTCATATATCGGTCGGAAGACTATACGTGTTCCTAGAGGTATTGGCGAAGGTTTGAAATTGAATTCAATTCATACGTCTGGAAATAAAAAAATAGATGGGATTAATTTATGCCTGTAATTGAAAGTTATTTTTTTGATAAATTGAATTCACCTTTTTAAGTATAGGAATTTAATTACATTAAAATTTGAAGAAGACACCTTTAAATAAAAGAATATTGTTTGCTGTGAATTTATAATCAGACATTAATTAAAGTTTATATATTTGTAAGTTTTTATTGAGTATAATTCTTTGCCTTGTATTTTTTATCAAGAATCACTCTGTACCATTCAAAGGTAGCATCTTGCTCTTTTACTGTTTCATTCTTTGAACTACTTCACTTCTCACTCTCTTGTGCTTCATTTAATTGGATTCCAAAGACTATTAATTAAAATATTATTAATAACTAATTAACTATAATATAATTAATTAAAATATAATTCATTCATTAATTAAAATATTGTAATTAATTAATTACAATATAATTAATTAAAATCAATTACAATATTTTAATTAATCAATATATTGTAATTGATTAATTACAATATAAGTAATTAAAATATGATTAATTAATTAATTAAAATATAATAATTTTTTATTTCTTAATATTTTTTACAAATCAACTACTATTAATGGTAATAGTAATCATTCCTTTCTCTTAACCAACCATCATAATTATAATAATAATATTCATTCTGGTTCTTCACTATATTCATTCTCATTCTAAACAGTATAATTGAATTCATTTATAATATTATTGAATTTGTTCCAAATAGTGTAAATTAAATTAAATTCAATCTTATTAATATAATTGAATCCAATTCGTTAAAGAATTCAATTTAAAGATTTCCAAATAGCCTGTAAGACGGTGAGTTAATTAACTTCAAAACTTCAGGAAAAAAAAAACAAAAGAAAAAATTATTTACTCTTTCCCCCTCACATTCTCTGACAGGTCCTTTATTCCCCTAAACAAGTTTTTCGTTGGATTCTTAAATTTTGGAGCACTTCTGAGCGACTTACGATATGTTTTAAGTGGAAGGTTAGCTGGATTACATGTATAAAAAAGACATGCGAAAACATTAAGGCAATACATAAACGAGTGAGATCAAATTTGATGCGAATGTTGGTAGAGTCTCAGACCTTGTAGAGATTGACTCGACCTAGGCTAAGGACTTGATGGACTAAGGACTTGACCCATGCTTGGATAAATGGACCATGACTAGCGGACTTATTGTGAGAAGCATTGGATCAAGTCAGTATACTATGTGGGCTTCAACAAAATCACATTGCATCATCAACAAATAGAGATCGTGAAAGATCTTAGATGATGTGGTGACAATTAGGAATTAGAGTTGCATTGTAACTCAATATCTGAAGATAGTGGAGATCTTTGAGGATAAGGGTGTTAGTTTTAATGTAAATTATATCTTTATGTTATCTTGTAGATTTTGTTTTATCAATTAGAGTCTTATTTGGATGGGGGTGTCATCCAATTGGTTCATGTGATGTAATCTGATAGAGATAGACGTGATCTTCTTAGCCCGACCTTAAGCAATTCAGTTTAAGTGAGATTTTGAATGTAACTTGGCTTCCAAGTTAGAATGTTTATATATAGCTCATTTGAGCTTTGCTCTCCTCATTCAATCAGATAGAGTATTCCTTGTATTCTTTTGAATGAAAGTAATATAAAGGTTGGTTTTACGATATCTTCCTTGTTTCCTTGTTGCCTTTATTTTCTTATTGCTTTTATAGCATTGTTTCTTCAAGCATGGGAAGTAAACACTTCGAGGGTCGCTGAAGGTTGATGTCCTGCTTAAGTGGACCTGAGTGAGGGAGACGTGCGAAAACACTAAGGCAAACATGGGCGAGTGAGATCGAACTTGATGCAAATTTTGGTAGAGTCTCAGACCTTGTGGAGATTGACTCGACCCAGGCTAAGAACTTAATGGACTAAAGATTTGGCCCATACTTGGAAGAATGGACCATGATTAACGGAATTATTGTGGAAAACATTGGACCAGTCTAGTGTGCTATCTAGGTTTCGGCAAGATCACATTTCATCATTAGTAGATAGAGATCGTGGCGAGATCTTATATGATGTGGTGATAATTAGAAGTTAGAGTTGCAGTGGGATTCAACATCAAGTTGCAGTGGGACTTAACATCTAAAGATAGTGGAGATCTTAGAGGATAAGTGTAACATCTCGTCCCTATATTAAGGGTTAGAACCCCAATTTCAACAATGGAGAGAATAACAATGTGAAAGTTAGAAAATTTTGCTTTGCATGCTCAGCAGAATGTCAGCATACATACATGTGAACTTGAATCTTTGCACACATGAAAATAATTGTACATGCACTCATTGATATTTCGGGTATATTGAATAGTAATGGGATAGATTGAGGATTGTGATTATAGTGAATGAGTAGAATGAAATGGAGTAG
>JANSVA010000005.1:17802983-17819626 GCA_025504915.1 Erythroxylum reticulatum | reverse complement strand
TGAACCTGCCATTCGAGTTTCATCCTGTAGTAGACAGGCTAGAAGATGTGAGGCTGTGGATGCTTCATGTGAAAGAATGAGTGAGTGTGGCCATAAATTGGATACTTGTCTATCAAACATCCCTAAACTTAAAGTTTTACTTGTCCTCAAGCAAATCATAATCTAATTCATCAAACCTATAACATTCATCCCTTATTAACCTCAATTTGTCTATCCATACTCTTCATCCTCATCTCACATCAATCAAATTAACATACAATTATATTCAAGTCATTATAGAACCAATGTTTATAAGTAAATATCAAGAACAATCACATTGAAAATCTTTTTGAAATCAAAAATGCAAATTTTACACCCTCATTAAGGATTTACTCAATGCACTCAAAGTGTTTAGGGTGACAAATGTAATAATAGAAGGATTCTTAACCATAAGCTTGTGAGAAAATCATATTTCCACCATTTATAGGTAAACTAGAAACAAAAATCAAAAGGTATTATTACAGGATTTTGATGAGGCTTAGGTTAAGGTATGATGGAGATAATAAAAAGAGTGATAATATTGAAGGATATTTATATAAACAAAATTACCTGTAACTTATTTCTTTAAAATATAGGTTCTTCTTATTATAATTACATTGGTACCAAAATTTTAACATTTTTTATGCTCACAACATATATTACTAATTATTTTTTTTAGCATTTAGCATCTACCAACAATTAAAGACATATTAGGCCTTTTCAAAATTTTAAGTTTCAAGCAATAACTTAATGTAAATAACCTTCATGGTTCAAAATAATAAAAAGGCTTTTAGATAAATAAGGTAAAGGCTAATAATATGGTTATAATCAATGAAGAAGCTCGGTCTCAAAATTGGTTACTCCTGAGGGATAAAAAATAGTAGGATAATAAACAAGAAAATATGATAAACAAAGGTTCAATCTAAATGCCTTTATTCTTTCAATGCTTCTAATTTAACAAATGTGATATTAATATGAATAATAAAATCAAGTTCTAGAATTATCCAACTATGCATGATAACACACATAGAAGAATAAAAGAGCTTAAATAAAGATGTATTTGCTTTCTGGCTAAAAATCTCACAAAAATGATCTTGTGTGTAAATAATAAGCAATTTTCATTGAAAATAATTATCTTAATAATTACTAAAATAATATAACTTATTAAAGCAAGTCTACCTTTTGCATGTTAGTTCAATTCAATAATCAATAATGATCTAAAGTATTTTGGACTGATTTATCTAACTCTAGATATCAGTTAATAAGATTTAATAAAAAAGATTATAACAAATTTAAGAAAATTGAATTTCCTTTCACACATTTAAAATTGTATTGTCCTCAATGTACATAATGTAATCACATAAAAAAATAAAATAAAAGAAGAAAAAATTGAGATAGATTTATTGGTACTATCCTGAATAAGAATGTCAAGTCCTAAAGTGAAGAAGATCCATCCTAAACATGTATAAATATCCAACCTTGCAAAATATAAACAAAGAAGATAAAAAGATAAAAAATAAAGTAAGAACATTGAAGAAAGAACATTGGAATACCAATATCATAACGTAAATAATAGATCAATTATTTAGAAAAAATAAAAGAAAAATAAGAAAATTACACAAAAAAGGGAAAAAAGAAAGAAAAGACCCAATACAAGCATCCCTCAGTCTTTCAGTGATCTGGCATAGCTGTCAAAGGAGGGTCCTCGGGTCGTATAGCCTCAAATTACTATGTAGCTGAAGATCATGTAGTTGCTCTAGATGGTGGAGGTAGGAAAGACATTTCAAATTGGCCACCATTTGCGTCAATAGTTCCACTAGCCATCTATCATAGCCTACTTTGCATCTACTTTGAGCTTTGAGCTACTTTATCCACTCCGTAATCTCTGTTTGTTGTGCTCAAATAGTACACTAAACACCTAGGATCTGCTTCGTGTGTTTCTTCAGTCAAGCTATCTTCAGCTGGTTCAGTTGTCGTGTCTATGCCTTAGGTACTTCCGCATTAACCTCCTCTTGTGTGACTCCTCCCGTCTAGGATGGCGATGAGCTCGGTTGTGATGACTACTCAGCTATGTGTGGATCCTTATCTCCTTTCAATGCTTCCGACTTGCTGAGAACACCAATTAGGTGGTAGATGTCACCTGTAGGTCCCTCCCATTTAATACCATATGCATATGTTTCATCACGTCCAGGTTTAGAATTATTATGTTACCGACAAGTTGCATCACTAGTAGTCTATCAAAGACCCCTATCCTCTGTGCAAGCCTCGTCACATAAGTTATGATACATATCATTCCGATCTTCTTCTCTTTACTCTAACACCAAATGATTTGGGCTAAAGCATTCCTTAGATATATTAGCATTCACTCACTCATGCTCCACAAGTAGAACACGTCTAAGTTCCTGACTACTCCAAAGCTATCACCCAGTGTGCTCAGCTTATGACTCAGAATTTCATGCTTGTATCTGAGAGTGAGGTGTCATAGAGATGATGCCTTGTATCAACCGGGGGTCATAGCCGCTATCCTTGCCAATAATGCTTCAAAATTGGTGAGAAGACATCTCATAGGATAAGTCTATTCGCAGGGCTACATTGTTTGACATTCCTATGAACTCCTAGTTGTATAAACCCATCATGATGGAGAACTCTAAGTAGCTCATGCGAACCATCTCCCCTAATAGCTAAAAATAGATTGTGTTTGGCTAGTCGTAGTTGTAGCGGCCTTTCTTAAAGAATGCGGAGACCACCTTGATCGTTAGCTACCAGTATGAGGGCTCTACGATCTGGAAGAATTAAGACCATGCTCTAATATTGATAAGGTTTTGAACCTACCAGTATGAGGGCTCTACGATCTGGAAGAATTAAGACCGTGCTCTAATATTGATAAGGTTTTGAACCTACTGGACCAAACTGACTTGCTCCAATGCCTCCTAGTTAATGCTTCGACCAATCTCGAAATTCTTCTCCTTGAGTCGTTGATATTGCTCCTCATAGGCCGCGACATTAAATAGTAACATCAGAGGTTGCTTTGGTGGCTGGACTATGTCAGCTTGCCCGTTTTATGGACAAGATCTCCTCGGGTGTCTAAAGGACCTTTCTTCTCATTGCCTCTTCTTTGATGTCTTTTTTGCTCATCTCGGTCTCAAAACTGTACTTAAAACTTTAAATAAATATGAGAAAATAGCAAATAAAGCATGAAAATATGAAAACACACTAGAAAAGGAACATTAAACGAATAATAGAATCAAAAACAAATTATCTAACATAAATAAATAAGTAATAAAATAACAAGAATAAAATAATTAGAAAGTCAAGCACAAAATTAAAATTACAAACATTTCAATTAAAAAATAAAACTAATCTAACCATTACAAATTTAAACCTAAACTTGAACACTAGACTTCTTTATCTCTAAAAATCCTTGAATTTCTTATACATTACATTTACCATAAGCCAAGATACAGATGGTCCGATCTGCTTCTTGATACTCTTCATATGCTCAAGCTTATTAAAGACATCAGCATAGTTTAAGTTAATGAAATGTAAATCGTATAGCTCATATATTGCTCTCCAAATTTTGGCCGAGAAATCACATCTAATGAATATGTGTTGAGTAGTCTCTTTCTCTTTCACACAAAGGCAACACATTTGGGTAGTGTTGAGGAAATTTAATTTTCCAAGGTATCTAGTCTTTGTATATGGATCATCCAAAATAGAAATGAGATTTTAGGTAACTGCTTTTGGCACCAAACAATATCATACCACATCATTCTTTGTATTGGAGGAGCTAGAAATTTCCACTAAGTGTAGTTTCTAGCTGAATGTTTAAGCCATATATGTAGGTCCTCCTTAGATAGATTGGGGGAGTATTCAAACAATGAATTACTACGTAGATATGCTTTGTAAGACTAGTTATTTCCCTCTATTGCATTGACTTTCAAAGAAATAGGAAATATTCCTCTAAGTGACTTGAAAATATTGGTCTCATAAAGGAAACTATTCTTGCTCCATTTATCAAATCACAATGATGCTTCCTTCTCATTACCAATTAATCAGCTAAAACACATTTCAATTCTTTCCCTTAATTTAAGTAGTTGGCATATGAACTAGGAATGTAAAGATGAGCTTCTCATTTTCCATAAACCTTTTTCCTTTGAGGAAGTATGTATGAAACCCACTGGACCTATAAATCTTCCTTATTAGATAGAATTCACATTAATTTCCCTACCGAGAGAGATTGGTCAGCCAAGTTCATAGAAGTGATATGTTATCCTCCTACTGCTTTTAGTTTATAAACATCAGATGATTTGAACTTGGCATAGTATATCTTATTGCATTCTCCCAATTGTAGAAAGCTTCTTAATAGTCTCTTAACTACCTTGATCAATCCTTTGGAGAGGAATATATGGGAAGACTAGTAAGTGTGGACGGAATTTAACACTGAGTTAATTAATAGAACTCAGCCAGGAAAGGATAAAGCATTTTAAAACTAATTGTTAGTCCTCCTTTGAATTTCTCTAATAAAAGGGTGTAATCCTTGAACTTTAATCTTCTTGTGGTGATAGGGATGCTAAGATAGAGAAAGGGATGTCCTTATGTTGAACTACAGTTATTCAGAAAAGCCCTGGTGTAATATCTCTAGCTTTAACTACTACTAGCATGTACATTTTTTCATGATTCATTACAATTCATGGTAAAGTTTTAAATGTGTTATTGTAAACATCAACAAGATCATTGATTTGTTCTCAACTTTGGAGAATAATAGGAGATCATTTGTAAATATTAGGTTGAAAATTCCTAGTTTCTTTTATCATGCTTATTTGACTTCTCAATTAGCCTTATAGGAGAATCCATATACAAAATGAAGAGGTAGGGGATAAGGGGTTCCCTTGCTTTAGTCCCTTCCTACTTTTCAATAGATTTGTTGGCTCTCCATTCATTAAAACTCCAAATAAGGTGATGTTGATACATTCATAGATCCAATTAATGAATGTGTTAGGGAATTCGAATGCTTCAAGAAGATTGAAAATATAACTCCATTGTATTGACTCAGATGCTTTGTAAATGTCATCATCTCCAAATCTAAGAAGAGGTATCTCATCTGGAATTCCTTACCCAGCTAAACCACTACACAAAGACGAGCAGAGCCTATTATTTTGAGTTAAGTTGTTTGTCCTTCCATAAGGATTGGTGAACTTACATAACTAGTTAAGTACCTTTAATGGATTAAGATTTAATCAGTATGTTGTGAATATTAATACAAAGGGGAACTTGCTTACATGTTATTGATTCAAGCTTTATTCATGGCTTCCATCGGAGATGGATATGCCTTCCATATAGGTGCCAAGGCCTCTCATCCAAAATCTTTTTTGCAACCTCTTTGGACGAGAAGTTTAATAGGAATATTTTATCTTCTAAGAGTTGGGTTTCTTTCAGTCCCATTTGTTTCCATTTAGCAGAAATCCAAGCTTGAATAATTGAAAATGCTGGCCTCTTTCGCATAAAGTATCATAATCGTGTGGCATTCCGCTTACTACCTCATTCTTTGAGCACATCTAGAGGAGGGGCTACAATCTACAGGCCTTCTTTGGTAGCTTGAGGGCAAAAGTGCAGTTTGGTTGTGAGGGGCTCAGTAACCACCTGTTTCCAGCTTACTCTTGTGGGAGATAAATTACTAGAGCATGGAGAGGCTTATTCCTCCACAGAAGAGGAGTTAGCATGAGTCTTCTGGGAAAGGAATGAGAGGGCTGAGTACTCATCTGGGTTAGAGGCTAGAGTTGGAGTTAAGAATGAAAAAAAGCATGGAAGGAAGCTGGAGTTGGAGATAATTGTTTTTAAGTGTTAGCCTTCTTTTAAAAATAAAATAGTCACAGTAAAGCCACTCAATGTTTTTTAAAATGAAAAGTTTTAATTTATTTTTTATTTCTGTCATCCTCTTCTATAAACCTTTTCATGCTAAAACAGTATTAATGTTAAACCTCCTCAGAACCTGTCGTTGTTTCTGAATCTTTTTGTCGCCTGTTATTATTATTTTTTTTCGGGTTCATATCATTTGTAGCCAAACCTGTTTCGGATGTCATTTTTTGTGTAAGCAGACATAAAACGATATAATTTTTTGCGCAAAACAGGTTTAGAATAGAATATTAGATACAGAGCATTTGATGCTCTTTTTCTCTCTAACTTTTGCTCTCAACTTTTAGAGTCTGCACTTCGGCTATCAAATGTCAAGACTTTGGGGTTTTCCGCCCTTTCTATTTTTTAAATTCAGAACAAACTTATTCTGTTCATTGTTCTGTGATAAATTGTACAATGACATGTAGAACTCATACAAAAGGACTCCTTTCTTTCCTTTTGTTCTTTATTTTGTGGGCGCATGCCTAGGAATATTAATTTGAGTGTAAACATTACTTGGTAGGTGATGAAATGCTTTTTGAGGTTGATAATGTAAATATTCCTGCCATGATTTCCTATTTCACGATCATTTTCGATTGCCGTTACCAGTACTTGAAGTAAAATATAGTGTTGCATTGACCAGGAGCAAACTAAATAAACAATTTGTTGGGAATAGTAATAGAGAAGCAAAAATAGCTTGCAGTATTATTGTCGTATAAATGTCAACAAAGACTTCGATAAAAATTTTCTCAAATTACTGAAACATTTCTAATCTATCGCCAAACTGTGGCAAATATTGCTCATAGTTGCAACCTTCAGCCTCCAACGCAAGCTGGTACAGAAAAAGATACAATCTCTAACAAGGATATGTCACCTTTCAAGGCTATGGTTAATACGTCTATATAGCTCATGCAGAAACGAAGTGAGTAAATGTCTTGCATGACATCATCCTGTTAAATAGGAGAGCCATTGGATTGGGCAACTTTCCAGTTAGCATATAAGGCTCTCCATTCACCAAATTCAATGTCATCTCCCAGCTGTTTTAACTAATTCAATGGCTGCTCCAACGTATTTGTGAGGTGTCAACTCCAAAAGATAATCCTTTATTTCTTTGGGTAATTCTAGGCATTCAATAAAGTCTCTAATACTTTCCCTGGTAACAGCTCTACCCCTGGTGAGCTCCTTTAGTTTCTCATAGGGCTCCGGAACACCATATCGTCGCATGATCTGCAGCAGTCAGTCAAATAGTGAGATGGGTAACACTTAATAAATAAGAATAAAAGAGGCTAAAATGCAAGCTAAAAACATTCAGATACTTAAGAAGTATATCAAAAGAGTTGAAAACAAAAGGAACATACAGTTTGTATTGGTTCAGCAAGCACCTCCCACGATTGGTTCAAGTCTTCACTCAAGCGTGTTACATTCACCTAAATTATATATAAGAGAAAACGAAGTCATAAAGTAATTAATTCTGCCAACATATTTCAATTACTCAAGTGCCCCTAAAAGTTTAGTTAAGATTTGTATGTCTATACTTTAAATTACATACCCAAGGCAACCCATAATCTATACAATCAACAACAAAATAAAGGAGCTACATTGACTTGGCGTCCAGCCGCTCCTGAATTCTCATATTCAATGGCAGTTTCCCAGACCTTGCAGAAGATGGAGCTCATTGCATACCTGGAGCTTCGACATTCCTTGCAATGCGCTTTTGTAGGCAAGAAGAGAATGTCCCAATCCTTCACCCATGGTCCTTAGAACAGTTGAATCAGTCAAATCACGCTGGAAACAGAAAGTAAAATAACAAGCTAAAATTGCCTGCAAAAAGTTGCATCACAGCTGGGTACTGACGATGTCAACAATAAATGCATGAAATTAGGAAAGCAAAGATAATCTAAAATTTATAGAACAATATAATAGCATCATGGTCCAGTCAGTCAATACATTCTGGTGGTTAGACTCTCGGCTGATCTAAAGGGACAATAAAAGGGAACATTTTCAATAAGCAGGTTCTCAACATGACTTCCATTCAACTACGAGAAGAACTTAAAATTAAAAAGATTACCAAAATGGTTTTTAGAAGTGAATTAAACATGAAAATAAAATAAACCAAGCTTTACCTGCCAACGTGAAATAGGTAACTTATCCCCAAGATGAGACAAAGTTGCATTGGCTTTGCCAAGATTTCCTTCACTATTCTCAAAATCAATAGGATTAACTTTGTGAGGCATAGTTGAGGATCCGATTTCACCAGCCTTCGTTATCTGCGTGGCATTATGAACAAGCAGCAATACTTGTGTTATATAAAAACCATTGAAGAGTCAATTCAATCCCAGAACACTTACCTGTTTAAAATAAGCTAAGGATATATAGCCCCATATATCTCTATTGAAATCAATCAGTATTGTGTTAAATACGCTTATTGCATTAAAAAGTCTCGCCATATAGTCATGCGGCTCAATCTGGAAAATGTGAACAAAGTCTTGTAGTCAAAAGAATAATCATATGCTTCCTAATAAAATTTAGAAATGAATATTGCAAATCGAAAAGATAGGCAGGATTATGAACCTGAGTAACATAAGGATTAAAACATAGTCCAAGAGATTCAACAAATTCTTTTGTAACTTGAGGCCAATTGATATTTGGATATGCAACTAGATGAGCATTGTAATTTCCAACTGCACCAGCGAACTTCCCCTTTATCTTTATTTGAGAGATTTCTTGCCTTTGTTCACCTAGCCTGGATGCAAAAACTGCCATTTCCTTTCCCAAAGTTGTTGGTGAAGCTGGCTAAAAGTTGATGAAGAATAATACACTCTTCAACAGATTTGTAAATAACTTTGAACAAATTATATGTATCTAAAAAGAGGTAAGTTTGCTACAAAACTAGCAAGATGATCTGTAAAATCAATGCAATAGACTTTTGCAAGATTTAGTTATGTGATGGCAATGAAATGCAACAAAAGAAACTTGTCATGACAAGGAAATTAGGTCCAAATAAGAAAATGCCATTAGTACAGTAATTAAGTAATCATCTCGCTTACCTGTCCATGAGTACGAGAAAGCATTGCAATTGAAGCATTATCTTCAGCCATGCTACCTATTCTTTTGATCAGTTCATCCATAACAGGAAATATAACCTGGTCCATTGCTTCTTTCAACATCAATGCATGGGCAAGGTTATTAATGTCTTCAGATGTACAAGCAAAATGGAAAAATTCAATCACCTGCAAGATGGAGATAGAGACATTATTAGAAAAATAGTTGTTTCAGCAGAGAACAAAATGGCGAACATTTCCAACCTTTGCAATCTCCGGGTGTGATTGGCATTTCTTTTTCAGAAAATATTCCACAGCTTTTACATCATGGTTTGTCACTTTTTCAATGTTTTTAACTTCCACGGCATCATTTATACTAAACCCATCAATCAATCCAAGCAAATACGATTGTGCTTCTTGACTGAAGCTAGGGACCTCAACCACTTCTGGGATTTTTGAAAGCATCAACAACCATTTAATCTGAAAGATATGTGCACTTTAGAAATAATTGAAGTGTCAGCATCCTTACATACACCATGACAAAATAATACCTCAACCAGAACGCGGTAGTAAATTAGACCAAATTCACTCATATAAGGAGACAAATCCTTCACTTTACTCCAATATCTACCGTCAAGAGGGGACAGAGCCGTTAAACTGGAAAGTTCAAAACCACCTCCAGCCATCTTCAACATCCAGAAATAAAAAGAAAAAGGAAATGAGTCTATCGTTAAACATCAGAGCAGCCCAAATAATAAAAGTAAAAGAGATAACCTTTGGAGTAGAGATATGGGATGCGTCCTTGAGAATTGATTTGCAGCAAAAATCTGTCCGAGCTACCAAAGGAGGTGAAAAGGCATTCGAAAGATGACCAGTGAAGTCTGATTTTCGTATTCTCGAGGATGCGTATGGATTTGTTAAGAACTGGTTGCTACTTATAACCCTTGGCGAACAAGCAGCAAACTCCATTAGTGCTTGTGCTGAAAACCTGTTGTTGGAGAAAGTGAGAACTGATTTGAAAGAATGAGAGTTGAAGTGGAAGAACAAGTTTAGTTTTGGGCCTAGCTTGGGCTGTGAATCTCTTTCGGCTTGGGTTTTTCTATCATTATTGAATGACATAACGAAAGAGGCCTGTGAAAGGTCTGCTAAGACCTATTTCTGGTGTCATGGTAACAATTGTTTTTTTGTCGATACGACTATTTTATCGTGTTCTTGGCGTCTCTACTCTTATCACCTTCTCTCGATCTTTTTCGTTCCTGTGTTTTATTTCCTGGAAATAAAGCCATTTTTAAAAATAGTTAAACGCCATATGTTGTAATTTAACTGACCCCAAAGAATATGTTCGCATAATTATGTTATATCCTAAGATGGATGCTGGAGAAGCTCTGCTTTTATTTGTAACATTTTTCTTAAATTGACTTTATATAAATGAGAGAGTATCACTAAAAAGTAGGGTTTAAGTTCTAGTAATACACAATTTTACTCGTACTTTATAAAGAAATTGTTTCTGATAAGCATGTAAAATAATTATAACATATGATATAAATAAATTTGTATAAATAAAAATATAAAAATGTAATGCAATACATAATACAATACAAATAGGATATGATAAATAGTACCAATAATAGATAAAATAAGTAAATAAATATACAAACAAGAAAAAGGCAAGTATAAAAATAAATCAAACCAATCATTATAAGAAAGTAATTAGGCTAAGTAAGAAACTATTTAGACTAAATAATTAAGAGGAAAATGTTACGTGATCAAAATATTAAGGTTAAATATAAAACAAAAGATTTGAAGGAAAATGTTTAAAAGGTCCAAGAGAACGAGAATGATCTCTTTACATGAGATCATTTATTCGTATTTTAATACGTCAAAGTTTTTATTGTGAGTCATTCCCTATATAAGTTTCAGCAGAGCCATGTTATTTTTGATCACTTCTCCCCAATTTTTCTTGAGCCTTTCTTTTTTTTTTTCCTCTTATAGTTTCTAATTACTATTTTCTCATATCTTCTCACTGGAGTGTCAGAGTGTCACTTTTTAACATATCCGAACCAATTAGTTCTCTTCTCTCTTAATTTTTCATTAATAATAATCACCTTTAATTTGTCTCTTATCATTACATTTCTAACCTTATCTCTTCTAGTAAGGTTACACAAAAAATGGAGCATTCTCATCTCTACTACTATTAACTTATGATTATACACTTGTTTGATGGGTTAACACTAAGCCCCATGTAGCATAGTGAGCCTAATCGCTAAATGATAGAATTTACCTTTGAGCCCACATAAAAAACTTGATGCATTTCTCAATTTAAGTCATTATGATATGATTCAGTAGACTTGTCTTCATTAATCTCTTTATTATTTTGGATGATAGAACCTAGGTACTTAAAATACTATTTCTGTAGTATAACTTCTGAACTAATCTTTACCTTCACATTGAAAGTCGTCCTATGACCCAAAATGTTACATTTTAAGTACTCAATCTTAGTCCTACTAAATTTACAACTTTTTGACTCTAATGTATTCCTCTAACGTTCTAGTGTGACATTGACACCCTCTTTTGCCTTATTCACTAAGACAATATTGTCAACAAATAACATACAGCAAGACACATCCCCTTGAATATTCTTAGTGACTTCATCCATCACTATTACAAACAAAAAATGATTAAACAATAATTGTATAAGTGATTTTTTGACTTAAAATCTCTGAAATCTTATATAAGGATTGTTACGTTTTGATATTACTTATGACATCTTGTAGTTAAAAGTGGCTTAATTGGTAGTCATTGAATTTAGTATTAATTAACTATATAGAGCTAATTGAATGATCAATATTAGATTTATCACCCTAAATTGATTTGGGAGAATGTTATATTCTTCTCATAGTATTGATCCAAAAAAACATTGGTGAAAGGAGAATGATATTTTACAAATAATTTGTAAATTTTATTATCAGAATGAACTACTAATGTTGGAGAATTGATATGATTAGACAAAAATATTAGTAAACATTATTTTCATATTTTATGTCTAATTGAAACATTATATAATAAAAGAATTTAATTATATAGGAAAATCAGGTTATTAAAAATCACTTTGATGCTTCTCATATTTAGGTGGTTATGAAACGTTGTTAAATGTCAATCTTGATCTAAAGATATATATTATTTAATTAAAGAATTAAAGATAAATTAAAAGAGTGTAATTTATATAATATTAAATATGATTTAGGATTATAATTTATATTTAGTACCAACATATTTAGAAACCTAATGGGTTATACATAATTATGGTTGAAAAGAGAAAAATATAATTTAATCAAGTTAGACATGATTGTAAAATTTGAGAAACTTTATAATTAAATATGAAATATTTAATAAGAATAAGAATAATATAAGATGTTGGATCTTATTTGGTCCTAATTGGTATTTAACTAAAATTAATTATAATTAAGATTATATTTCAGTTAAATTACTAAATGATCTAAACTATATATAACACTTCTTGCTTAACCCTTTATATACCACGTGCTGAGTTCTCTTAATTAGTTTATCTAAATAGTGTTAGAGGTCAGACATGTGTTTAACTATAATGGTTGAGATTAATCAATTTAAAAATGAGTAGAGGAAAATATCAAAAACAATATCAAGCTACATAATAAGGTATTATTTACGTTTATAATTATTATATTTATGTATTAATCAAAATATAAATTTTAAATAATTTTGACTTTTGAGAAACCAAATAATAAATTTTTATTTTTATTTCGCTATGTGTGAGATCCAATCCTACTCTAATTTTTCAACAATATATTATGAAGCTTGTTATTTAACTCTTTTTATCATCAATAGAAATATAAAAATAAAATTAGTGACCTAAAATTTTGACGAAAAATTTGTAACAAAACTAACAACCATCACTTCATTACAATAATTTAAATATAGAAATGATTGATATGAGGAAATTTAGAGTATCAAAATAAAAATAAAAATCTTTTACATAAATTAACTATAAAAATAATTATATTTTATTTTCAAATTTAAATATTGGCTTTTGAACACATATATATTGTCTAGTGCCCTACACATAACATACTTTTAGTTCCTTTCTTGCAAGCATCAGTGAAACCAGGTTTATTAACCAAAAAATTATTGAACCTAAAAGGGAAAACCTATCGGACTTCTAGAATGACTCTTCAATTTTGATTAGAGTGTAATCCAAGAATAAGAGCTCTTTGAAGTTAGAAATACTATTGGTAAAATGAACTAACTAGCTGGCATTCACAAAAGCTATATCGAGTTTTTTTTTTTGATAAACCAGTTAGAACTTTGTTTGTTGGACTAAGTGAATTGCTGCCCTATATGTTTCAAGTATGTTACACCCCGATTTTCCAGACAATTCTTGAAATCTTATGGTAAATTTCTTACATTGTAGTTGCCTCGGGCTTCCGATCTATACAGCACCAAATAACAACCATAATGTATTAATGATACTGTTGAAATTCATGAGGTTGTTCCAAAGGTCCCTTCTTTGAAAGACAAAATTGCTTGCGTAAATTAAAGAGATGATAATGTCTATCTTTTCCTACAAAAAAATATTAGAGACGAATAACTTGATCAGTTGTATTAATAACTTCCACTTAAGTGAGATCTGAATTATGGCAAATGATGAGTCTCCCAAAGGCATGACGAGAATGATTAGTGATCATATTCCAATGAGACCCCAAAATCTTCAAAATTTACCAACATTTTTAGACTTTATTTTTTGTTTCTAATAACCCTTCTATCTTCTCCCTCTTGACCAAACCCTTAAAGCAGCTTGCTTTGTTGCAAAATTTAATCCTTTTACATTCCAAACTATTATTCAAATTTAATTCTTACTCTTGGAGTCATACCCTTCGCTCCTTTAGGACCTTCTTCTATCTACTAGTTGGAAATGATCATTAGTTCCTTCATTGTTATTTCCAATACCATTCTTGGGTTGGGAGGCTCATAGAGGAGTAGTATCCACAGTGGATATACCATTACTTGTAGTACAAGTTAGATTAACGCTTTCTTTTATAATTGAAGTAATCTCCTAAAATTCTAACACAACTTTAAGTGTTTCTTTTGGGTAACCTCTACCATTGTACAGAGCTCGTGTTTGGCTGAACAATGTTAATTTTTCACCAAGGAAAGATCTTGATTGGGTCGAGAATAGGTTTCAATTCTTGTTTGCTCTATAGGGTGCAAAACTGTATCAATTGCTTGGACTGCAAGTTCCTCTAAAGATTTAGCATTAAAAGATTCCACCACCTGAGCACTTTGCACTACCTCTTCATTCATTTCAGAACCCATCAACACTTGGTAAGTACTTGTTTAATTTTTTTCTGGTAGCCTTCCATACCTTACCTTATGTTTTAGAGGGAGGTGTCCAATGATACTAAATTGTAACCTCATTATGGGAACTTTATTTGGGAGTTCTTTAGACAATTCCATACTAACACAGATACAAGCATATCCTATTCTCCTCTTTTTATCAGTGTTTTCATCCATATATAGAGGCTTCCTAATGAAGCTTGGTAAGTCACTTAGTTCTTTGGTGGTCCAATATTCAAGAGGTACAATGTGAATGAGTATTAAAATCCATGCTGGCGCTTAATATTATTAATATGTTATATATCATAAACACAAATGAATAAGTATCATTTACGTATTAAAAATCATTATTACGGAGGTTGACCATGGTAAAAAATAGCGGGAGTCAAGTTAATATGTGATACCACAAGGCTGCCTGCTTGCTTGCATCTCATCATCATCATCATCAACACCCAGTTTAAATTATGCTGAGGAGCAAGGTTTAGGAAAGTCCGATAGTATGCAACCTTATTCATACCTAGTAGAAAGGCTATTTCTAATGGATCCACATACAATGCATCATAAAAATAATACCAAATTACAAATGGGTGTGCATATATAGGCTAAACAAAATAATAAAATAAAATAACTAAGTAAATAAGTCAAATAAACATAAAAAATAAAAATAACTAAATAGATCAAAATATTTAGAATAAATTAATAATAAATAATTAAAATAAAATAATAATAACTATAGATCTTGTTATCAACAAAGAACACAAAAACCTACGGCTACCTATCTTCATTAGTAGATGCAAGGTTAGAAGACAAAGTTTTAAGAAAATAGCAAGATAAATGTACCTGATATGCTGTAAAGTTCTACTAACCATTTCTCAATTTGTGCGTGTCATCCTTATGTAGGGCCATACTACTCTTCTCTGTATCATTCCAATTTTATCATATTTCCCTCAAGGGACAACTAGCAGTTGTTGCATCACAATATATAAAGGCTAGTTTGCTAATTTAAGCTAATGATTTGGTTTTATTGAAGTTACTTAGACTAAATAACGAACCACTACATCGTTTTATTAAACACTAAACCAAACACATTACTATACTTCTGAAACACATCTAAGCTCGAGCAATAATCCATCCATAGCATTGAAAAGACACATGTATTAAGGCATTAATGTAGATAACTCTAACATGACTAGTTTATGAAGAACTCAACATGGGAAGTCATGTCCAAACTTCCACTATCAATAGGGATTACCCTAGTATTACTTATAACAAGTACTGTTCAAATTCTTAAAATTTGTGAATGATCAAATCATAAAAATACAATCATGAATGATCAAATCATAAAATACAATCATGAATGATCAAATCATAATAATACAATATTTACCAAAAATGTGTATCAAAGGAAAACTAGAACTTGAGTGAAAAGAAAAATTATCAAGAAGATATAAATTTAAAGAGTTTTAGACTTACTAATTCATTGAGCAGTTGGCTGTATGCATTGATCTATCATTAAAAAAAGCACACTGCAATAGTTCATTGTAACAAGTAAAACAAAAATGAAGAGAGGAAAAGATGTGAGAGACTCTCCTACTTCTTTCTAAGTCATGCTTAATTCATCTTAATTGTGTGCTTGTTCCTAACCTCCATCCACCCTCTGATGCTCACATCTCTAGCTTTAGCTCACCCAGGGCATTCTTGTCTTTTCTTTTAAAACTCTTTCTTCCTGCTAGAGCTGCTTATCATTTTTTTTCTTTTAAGCTTTCAAATAGACTACCCTCTGCCAATGCCACCTCCCATACCCGAATGGACGAGGACCCACCGAGCGACTTAGAGCGCACCTCACTCGGCACCACCATACGCCTTCTTCCCCCATCTAGGCCCCCTGACCCTCCGGTAATTCCTTCGTCCATCCCTGATGCCATTATTATCCTTGACTCCCTGATGAATGAAATCACAACAGATACTGAGAGTTCACCTGATGAGGAACCAGTTTGTGATGGGGTCGGCACCCTTGCCTCTTAGCCCATTGCCTTTTTCTGTTGTTTTTATGTCCATCCTCCTCTAGAACTGTCAAGGGGTTGGGGGTAAATCCTTTCATCCTATTCTTAAGAACTACATCTGCACTCACAAACCGATAATGGTAGTTTTGATGGAACCCCGCATCAGTGGCGCTCGAGCCTAACAAGTTATCAAGAACTTGGGTTTCAACCAGTCTTTCCGAGTGGAGGCTATAGGCTTCTCTGGCGGCATCTAGCTTTTATGGAATAAGGACACCCCTATTCAAATTCTGATCACCCATCGGCAATTCATTCATGTGAA
>JANSVA010000005.1:17786714-17802883 GCA_025504915.1 Erythroxylum reticulatum | reverse complement strand
AAACACTCACAATCATAATGACATTACAATATAAATACATTCGCATACACATTGTACAATAATTTTGGAATGCATTCCTTAATATAAAAATTACTGGAAAATTCTATACAGACGTGAACTGATCCCGACCTCTACCTCTTACTTGAATGCAGTGGTTATACTCCCGTTTGCCCAATGGGGTAACTCTTTTGAGCCTGAAAAATATTGTAAATTTTGGGTGAGTTTTGCGAACTCAGTGAGTGACCACCCTTGATGGCTCACTCAATCATATAACACGTACAATTCATCAAATCATCAAATCAAGTCACATACATTACACATTCACTTAAGTATATGTCACTTAATCATTCATTTCACATTTCACATTCAACACATATCATATACATATGCAATGCTCATAAGACTCACTTTCAGTTATTATGTGGTTGTGACCGAATGTCTATAACTGTCCCGTATCCATTCTAGATACTGGGCTCATTAATAACTATCCCATATCTGTTGAGAATACGGGGCTCATTTTACATAGTGAGCCTTTAGCTCTTAATCACTTTATAAGCTCTAGGCTCTTTCTCATATTCTAAGTTTTAAGCTCTTTTTCAGTAGCTACTCCGATCACATCTACCTTTATTTTTGATGCATTTATATAATGGAATGCATCACATATCATATGCTCAATCGGTCACGTGATTACATATTCACATTCGATTCACATTTTCCATTGGACTCAAAGTCTGACATTCAACATCATTGTTGAGTAAAACTTTTTCAATCATATGCATATTCGCATGTTTCTTCTGAACTAGGTCCGAAATTCAAAGATCACATTTAGGAACACTTATTTCATCATGTTCACATACAAGTAGAACTTCTATGTTGCATTTAAGCATTAGAAACCTTGGACCTTTATTGTCCAGAATCACAGAATCAAATCACATTCGCATCCCATTCAATATCACTCAATTCATAACTTAAACAAAACAAACAATAAAGTAAGACCATCTAGGTCTACTCATAGTACACTCTAGATTAGCGTTAGCTTCAATGATTCTGGAATTGTTTGGATGTAGACATTTAACCTGCACATCAAAATTATGCAATACACATATTGCACACACACACATTAATAACTTTGCACAGTTATAAGTATTTATTTATACACAAATGTCTATACAAACTATGTACATTGCGTGTTCTTGACAATCTCGGGTATATTATCAAATTTTACATCTTATCCATATTCTCATTTTATAACTCAATTACTCGTCATTTCATTTTTACCATTATTTGCTCTCAAAAAAATCAAATTCTCGTTCACTTTAAATTTAACTAGGTACTCATTACTCATTTCCTTTGAATCACAACCACAATCATATGAACCCCTTCATCTATATTAAACACATGTCTTTGGTACTTTAATACCAACAATTCATTCACTATTGTTATCCTAACATTATATCATCATACAATATCCAAACTCTCATTCTTTCTTGTAAATTCTCCAAAATTCCAAACCTTCAGGTCTATTTTCCATTATCAATTAGACAATTAAAATGAAGTAATTTGGCAAAACTTTATACGAGAAAAATGTTCCCTGTTATCTTAAGGTTCTAACGACATCAAAATCATATAATTTGGTTCAGAAGTATGAAAGTTATTCTCCCAATATTTTCAGATTGTTCTCATTCTGAAACAATACACCAGATTCAACTTCCATCCATAAATTGAAAGTCTTAAAGTCTGAGTTACGATTAGAATTCTTCATATGATTTGTAGCCTATGTCTCTAGTTTACTTCAAACCAAAAATCATCTCATTTGGACATCTAGAGAAGAAGTTATGGTCAAAAGAAGTAGGACTGTTTAGTTTGCAATTTCTCTCAGATGCTCAGACCAAAATCAAGTCACAGTTACTATTGAAGAGCACAGTGACTTGATGTGACAAATAAACATTAGTCTAAAAATTAAACTCATGGGGGTGAGGGAGAAAACACATGGGCGTGAATGGCTCACAGGTGTAAGGAAAAGTCACAGATGTGACAGATAATGACAAAAAATGTTGTAAACACACTCTGTCAGACTTGTCCCACTTTTTTCACTTTATCTCTCTCAATTGATTTCTGATTGCTATTATTTTTGGTTTAAAGGTATAGAAATGTGTTATGAGTCCAATGGTTCAATTATCATGTCATTTGGAGGTTATAAGAAGGAGATATAGCCAAAATATTGAAGGATGTTGCATCAGCCCTCATTCTTCAAAGTTGCAATCGTGCATGTGCACGATCGCGAGTTGGCTGACCAACTTGTAAAGTCACAATCGTGCTTTGTCATGATCACATCATTCAGTGAAAAACATCGAGGTCATGATCATGACGAAGCATGATTGTGACTTTCCCAGTCGTGCTTAAGCACAATCGTGACTTTCCCAGTCGTACACCTTCTCTTCAAACCTCCCTCACATCTAACCCTCATAACTTTCAATCCATAACTCCAAAAATTTCAAACTTTATATCAATAAAAAGATAAAAGAAAGATCTACAACTTTTATGAAGAAATTTCATCAAAATATGTCTATATAGATACAGTTTAATCATGCAAGTTTCATACCGAAAATAACTTCTCTAACTTTTCTTCTTCATTCTCTGTGCTTCCTCTTTCATTCCCTTGCACTTTCCTTCCATTTACATTCTCCAGTTTCATTTTATCATTTTAACTCTCATTCAGCTCAACACATTCACAACAATTCCAAACACTCCATGCTTAAACAAATCATCAAGAATAGAAGAAAAGCCATTCAAGCATTTCACCATTCTCTGCGCTTTCTTCACTGTCATTTTCCTATATTTTCATTTTCTGGATTCTCTTAATCATTTTCCTCTAACTATCATTTAAACAATCTTTCTCATCTAGGATCATCATCTTACAACTATTCAACTCTAAATTCCTTCCTTTGATCATCTTTGAAAACATTCTAGACTCACATATACAGTGAATACACAACCATAAATAGAGCATTTACTTGTTCTTCTCTCCAAATTTTTCTATACTTAATCATATACGCTTCCTATGATCTTTCAACTTATAAATAATTTCTACACTATCTTGGGACATCTAAATCATCAATTATTCAAAAATCATATATCAAAAATCTTCATATCATATACCCTTAGTGTTCATGAAAATGCCCATTTTTCTTCATGATCACGCAATGACAAATAAATCATCATTTTGGTTTCATAAACTAATAACTCTAAAGGGTTTAAACAATCCTTACTTGATATTTCTCCAAAATTTGCAAAAGGTCAAGGAGCCCTAAACTTCATGCAACTCACGTAGTGCCACTTTAGGGGTCAGCAAGCTTCGGTATTTCTTAATGTAAAGAGAGGGAAACCAAAGTTGGGAGTAGAAGTGAACAGATAAAAACAAGGTTTAACTTAGGGAGAGTTTTGATGAAAAACTGTGTTACAGAAAGAAACAACTTTGGAGAAGAAAACTACGAGAGAGAGATGAAGACAAGAACAGTAACTTGTCTTTCAAAGTTAAGGAAATTTAACTTAAAACTTAGACACTTGTCCACTTTCCCCAAACTAACTAGTTCTATTTGAATCAGTTCTATTAAATCCCATCTTTTCTTTACAATTTTCTCCACAATTTTCAATATCATCTTCTTACAAATTCTAAGTCATCTCAGAAATTTACAAAGTCATTCTTTTAACAATTCTCCAATATCATTTGGTTTCCTATCTCTATTTTCCATACATCAATTTACTTGCCAAGTGGCATTTTTCCTAGTACAATTATATCCACATTTTCATAAATAAATCCTAAAACTCACCAAAGTTCAAAATTAACAGCTACACTTTTGAATTAAAATTTCAATACAATAATTTCACAATTCTCAATAATATCACATCACAATTCAATTATACCTAGAATTATCAATGAATGCATGTACAATTATTTTCATATGCAAAAATATAATGTTCAAGTGTATGTGTATATAATATAATGCGTAAATATGAAATGCATTTCTAATCTCTCAATAATCTCTCTCATATTTACTATTTTAGCCTGAACGTGAGTAATGGGATGTTACAATAACTAGCTAGGTATTTTAGGCATCGATTTGGATGGAGCAAAGTTAAGAAGATAAGTTACCATATATGTGGCATATCCCTATAATGATTTTGGAAGGTTAACGTAGGACATCATTGATCTTACCTTTTCCAATAGAGTCCTATTCCTCCTCTCTACTACAATATTCTCTTGAGGTGTTCGAGGAGCTGACAAGCTGGAAACAATTCCATTGTCAATTAGAAATTTTTGGAATTCTCCAGATAAGTACTCACCACGTCGATCCGATAGAAGTTGTTTTAATGGCTTGCCTAGCTGCTTCTCAGCTTCAGTTTTGAATTCTTTGAACTTTTCAAAGGACACAATCTTTTTATGCATCAAATACAAATAGTCATGTCTAGAGTAATCATCTATAACGATTATGAAATATTCATAATCTCCTCTAGCTTGTATGTTCATGGGCCTACACATATCAATATATACCAGGTCCAATGAGGATTCAAATCTATTTCCTTTAGAAGGAAATGAGGCTTTGGTCATTTTTCCTTTAACACAAGATTCACAGGTGGGTAATGGATCATTATCCAAGCCCGCAAAGATCTCATCCTTCACTATCCTGTCAAGTCTTTTCTAATTGATATAACTCATTCTTAAATGCCACAGATATTTTGAATTAATGCTAGAGTCATTGGATTATCTTAGTATTATTAATTATATGGTGTTTAGTGAGCCTATCATAGTTTCTATAAAGAACAATCCTTAATTAATTATCGCATTACAAATAAAATCCTTATTCTCATATATTGAAAAAACATTTTCAAAATATAAAGAATAACCAAATTTTATTAGACAAAAAACAGAAATCATGTTCCTTACAATCATTGGGATGTAATATACATCCTTCAAATATAACATATGACTACTAGGAAAGTCCAAGATAATTACTTCCACTGATTCGGCTAAAACATAGGATCCATCTGCTATCTTGACTTGAAACTGACCTTTATGTAGTCTTTTCCTTTATTGGAACCTCTACAAAGATGCAAACATGGTTGGTGGCTCTTAAATCTAATATCTAAGAATCAGAATCTACCATATTTCTATTTCCTAATAAACTTAGGAAACCCATACCTTATTTGCTTTTGAGGGACTTAAGGTAGACTGTATAGTTTCTTTTCCTGTGACCCTGTTCACCACATTAGAAATACTTTCCCTTGGTGTCCTCTTTGCCCTTCTTTTTCATGGGTTGGACCTTGACCCCAATTTGGGCCTTCCTTTTCATTAGACTCTTCTTCTTTTACTTGCCCTTACCCTTGGGCTTAGAAGAAGATGCTATATAAGATCTGGCCCATGAGCTTTGACATTTAATATCTGCTCCATACTCTGGATCTCACTCAAGGTGTAATCCTTACTATTAACCTTATAGTCCAACTTAAACTGCTAAAAAGATGAGTTTAAGCTATTGATAATCATCTGTGTATCCTCATCCATATCCACCCCAAGCATCTTAGCCTCAGTAATCGCATAGATTACCTTTCTCATGTAATCCCGCGCTGGTTCACCAGGTTTTTATCTAAGATTATAAAAGATTTGGATAGCTTCACTCTTGCAGTCCTAATCCTCAAACCAAACATCTTGTGTAGGTGATAGACCATTGCACCAGCAGTTTTTATGCATGAAATTTTCTTTTGCATTATTCCGCTGACAGAAGCTAGAATATAACACTTAGTAGTCTTATCAACATTTTGACATCGCTCATATTGTTGGACTTGCTCAGAAGTTGAATTGCCAGCCGGAGGTGTAGGCTTATTATCCATTAATATCCATGAAATTCGTTCATATTGGCAAGGTTACATCTCCATTCATTAAAATTCTCTATATTTTCCAATTTGTTATTAGTCAAGAGCAAAGTGAGTGGATTCATATTGTGGTTGATTAAGTCTAAAAGTACAAATTATTAAAACATGAGCATACTAATCAACAATATTAGAACTTTGTATAAAATCACAATGCATGTATGCATGATGATAAATTTAACAAAACTTAAAAATTTTAAAACTTTATATAATGGTTATTTTTCTTATCTATAATGGACTAAGTGATGGTGGGTCATCGTATCTATTAAAAGAAAAACTAGAACTCTCCCACTAAAAAAACTACTACGTATCTTCATGCCTAACTTTTTAAGAAGCCCCATAATTTGGTCTATAATTTTACCAACAGAGCTATGGTGGGCAGGTTATTGATAAAATATGTTAAGTGTGTAACCATTTGATTCAGCTACTAAAGGTACTTGCAAACTATACCTCGGTGGGAGGTCACATTTGCTACCAAGGAGTGGAATTATCCGTGTAAGATCTAAGATTCATGCCTTCCGGTGGGGACTAACACTTCATCATATGCAAATGGGCCATCACATAGAGACCGTGGACTCTTACATGAGTATCCTGTCCCACTCAATCTTTTTGGGCTTTAAGTTTTAATAAATACCATCTTGTCTAGAAGTAATTTATTAACCATCCTATATTGTTTCATTATATATCTCATAGATAATGAATGCATGGCAATGCCTAGGGTTGGCAATTTTCTAGATGACATACAATCATATAATATCACATACTATTTGCATCCATTTATCTATTCATTTCATGAACTAATAGGCCACATTTGGTTGTCCATTCTAGAATACAAATAAAATTACAAGGCTTTTAGGCCCAAATATTTCTTCATGGACTTGGATCTTCTGCTTCAAACTCTTCATGCACATGACCTGGCCCATTCGGTAAAATGTGTATTGACATTTTTATAAAACCAAATTTTGTCACTTTGAAAACAAAAAATCCAGCACTTGTTTTTCATCAAAACTGAAACTTTGGCAATATGAAAATAAAAATTCCAACACCTATTTTTGGTAAATCCGACACTCAAAAAACATTCCAGCACTTGTATTTCATCAAATTGAAACTTTGTTAAAACAAAAATTCCATCACCTTGGTTTTCACAAAGCCAAAATTTTGTTAAAATAAAATTCCAGCACTTTGGTTTTCATAAAACCAAAACTTTGCCAATAAATCAAAGGATACACCAAAACCATGACCTATTCTTCTCTTTGATCCATGGTTGTTCCATCTTCAAAATTTTGTACATTATAAAATCAAAGAAAACATAAATGAAACCAAGGAGGAAATATGACAATGATAGGCCACCCTCCTTGTTACAAACCAAACGAAGAAAACTTACAAGGTAAAACTATATTTTATAGACAACCAAAAGAGCAAAACATACACACTTATATTTCTATCACATAAAAATATGCAGCATGCAAAATTTAAATGTCAAATCATGCATCACATATAAGAACCGAAATCATGCATAATAAAATGTCCTATACGAATTGTTAGATTGAAAATAAAAACATACAAGATTTGGCTAAAATGGTAGATTTCAAAACTTTTTTAAAATCAAAACATAACGGAAATAACATAACCAAATCAACATTTTTCAACCATACATGATCCGTTATAAGAGAAATAATTTAAATAAGAACAAGGTGGTACAAATATACTGACTCCTTGCTATAGCTTTGACTCCTTGTTTTTATATCCTCTCTGAATCCTTACTATAGTTTTGACTCTTTTGTATCCTTTCCTTTGTCAATGTATCCTCTCCTTTTTGTTGTATCCTTAATCAATCTGATCTACCACTTGTTCTTCTTAGACAACTTGGTCAACAAAATCCTTTGGTGGTAAAGGAGAAGAAATATTTTAAGGAGATTTTTCTTAGAAGGAAGAAGCCAAAAATGAGACTCTTTTCATCCAAGTTTCGACTATGCGTGCATGAGAGGAGAGAGTGACTCAAAAATGCAAAAACACTTCTTACTCTCCTTGTCAACTTCGGTTATCATGGAAGAAAGAAGTGATTTGCTCATTCAGGCCTTTAACAGAGAACAATGATTTCTCAAAGCTAAAGAGAACAATCCCAGAAGAGGCTATAAGTAGGGAGGTATTAAAGGAGAACATGCTCAAATTCAGCTAAAGTTCCAAAGAACTTTTTATCTCTTGCTCTTACTTTTAATACTAATTTTGAATGGCAGTGATTCTATCATTTGGTCTAATCAACCCTCTAGTTTACTCTTCAACTTCTTATGTAGCGAAACATTAAGATGTAGAGCCCCTATAGTCCATTGGTACAAACTATTATGGTTCAAACAAGCATTCCAAAGATCTCTTTCACCCTTTAGTTAGCCATCAAAGAAAGATTAACTAATAAAGTTACAATTCATAGTAGCATCATCTTATCCAATAATTTCTCCCTCTGCCATTCAACTCTTAAAAAGGTTAAAATTTACTTTTCAATGTAGATTATCTACTCATCTATAGCATAAAGTTCTATATAATTTTTTTCAATCTTACCCAACTCAAACATGGCTAGAAATCATAGTATCAATCCCTTGAATAAAATAGAGTTCCAAAGAAGAATCCATTAATTTTAGAATATACTTTGGCAGAGTTATTTATGCCATTTGGAAGGAAAGGAATCATATGATCTTCAATGGGAAGCAAAAAGAATATACATTAGATTTTAATAGAGATGATGACATTGATAAGGGAACAACAATAAGCTTTTAGTTTCTTTTGAAGACAACAACTCCCAAGTTGAAGCAAAACTAATTGATACTCTCCAAGATAGTCATGCAATTCAAAGAAGCATCATTATATGAATTGAAGACCCTGATTAAGAAGCAATTAAATGTGCTTAAGAATGCATAAAATTATAGTTAACCAACTATAGGATTCAATGAGCATCTTCTAGAATTTTGCATAATATATTATGCAAAATGGAATCTCTATCATATGACACTCAATCGCATTGCAACAGGAGAAGTTTTGTTCAGTGTTAAAGAAACCAAATTTGAGCATCCTTGACTCCTTAGGCCCTTATGATGTTGTATTCCGCTGTCAATGTTTTTTGAGCTTGGATTTTGGTCTTGTTTGAGTTTAACTCCTCATTTGTATCATCTTCATTCATTCAATGCATTTAATTTCTCAAGAAAAATAAATAAGATGAAAAAAAACGTAAAATTAGAATAGCTTCTTCAACTTAACACTTTCTCTTATAAAACTAGAGATCAAACATACAACTTGACGTATGCATTCTTCCTTCAAGTTCTTCATCAACAATTATCTGAAGGACTTTGAAGTTTAGACTTCAAGAGGAAGAACTGTTTGTATGCAATGCAACGAGAGAGGCATAGCAGCCGTCTTTGATATTCATCAAAGTACAGTGCTTTCCTTTCTCTGCAATAATCCCATTTTTAACAACAGCAATAACATCTGCATTCTTGATAGTGGACAACCTATGTGCTACAACTATTGTGGTTCGGTTGGCCATCACTCGGTTTAATGCATCTTGAACCACTCTTTCAGATTCTGCATCTAATGCACTTGTAGCCTCGTCAAATAGCATTATTTTTGGACATTTCAATATTGCACGAGCAATGGCCACTCTCTGTTTTTGTCCTCCTGACAATTGAACACCCCTCTCTCCCACCACCGTATCATAACCCTGCATTCTCAATGGCGGCATGATCAAATTTGTAGTTTTTAGTTTTGGGTTCAATGAAACTGAATTTTGTACAGTATATATTATTGAGACGGCTAAATTCTTACCTGTTGTAGGCTGCTGATAAAATTTTGAGCATTGGCTAACTCTGCCGCTGCTATGATTTCTGTTTCTGTAGCATTTCCGCCTTTACCGTATGCGATATTTTCACGGATTGTGCCGTTGAACAATACTGGTTCTTGACTTACTAAGCCCATTTGTTGTCTCAACCACTTGAGTTGTAGCTTTTGGATTTCAATTCCGTCAAGAGTTATATGACCTGAATCAGGGTCATAAAATCTCTGCAATAAAGATATTATAGTTGATTTCCCACTTCCACTTTCTCCAACTAGAGCAACTGTCTGAAAGAATAGTTTCTTTAATTAGTTTAAATTATCAATATCGGAAGCTTGACATGGAAGGTGCATGACTGGTCTACCTGGCCGGATTGAATGGCCAAATTGAGGTCTCGAAAAATCAGTGTCTCTGGTCTTGATGGATAACTGAAACTTATACTATGAAGTTCAATCTTTCCGTCCACCTTTTCTAATGTCAAACCTGATTCATCACTTGGGTCGATTGTCGAAGTCCGATCAATAATTGAAAATAGTGAGGCCACAGCAGCCTTTGCCCTGGAAGAATCAGGAGCAAATGAACTTGACCATGAGATTGCACTAGCCATCATAGATAGTGCAAAGAAAACCTGGAAAGAAGACGTATGAATCAATCTCCTTTAAACTTTCACTACTATGAACAAAAAGTTGCTCAAATGAGGAAGATGTGCATACCTGAAAGATATCTTGGAATTTTGCTTTGCCATGTTCAAGAAGTCGTGCTCCAGCATAGAAGCTGGCAGCGTTTGAATTATACATCAATAAATATGAGAGTCCGAACCCTGCACCTGCGATCAGCCCTTTTCGTATTCCTAGATCTAGAAGCCCTACCTGTTTCTCTTTGTATAATCTTATCACTTTCTCTTCTGCGCAGAAAGAAGCTATGGTTCTTAAGCTTGCCACTGCGTCGTAGGCAAGTTGACTTGCTTCCTCGTAAATCAACTGCAACCACCATCTCACATCAAAAAGTCATAAAGCAAAAGAAGCCAAATGTTATGGTTTTCTAAAGTTAAATCTTATAATAGGAGTGAAATTATCTCCTAGGAGGAGTTAATTCTCTTCATGTCATGACATACGTAACAGGGATCAGTAGATCATCATAAGAAATTGAAGCCTACCTTTCCATGAGCTCCTAGTTTCTTAATTGACTTCACTTGGATATACCCATTAATTCCAATCAAAGGTAGTAAAGCAAGGACAATAAAGGACAATGTCCAATTGGCTGTAAAGGCAACAACAAGGGCTGCAATTACTGATGAAGTGATTTGAACCATCTGAGCTAGGTTATCTCCAACTAGACAACGTACTTTTGTTGCATCTTCCGAGAGCCTACCACAAATTGCTCCGCTTGAATGTTCAACTTCGTCGAACCATCCAATCTCCATGCAAACAACCTTCGCAAAACACGTAGATCGAATCCGTTGTACTAATTTACATCCTGCCACTGCAAATAAATACGATTGCAATGGATATACTATAACCGATACTAGACCAAGTTTCAAAAACATCAGTGACCAAAATTTTGAATCCTTTCTCAGTTCATAAGGTGATTCGTAAACTATTTTGATCACTTTTGATAGTAATATACCATAAACTGGGAAAATTACACCATTTACTATAGCAGCCATACTCCCAGCTACAAGTAGTGAAGCCTCTGGCTTGTTAAGATTTGCCAGTCGAAGGATTGGAATATTAGGAGCTTCTGGCTCAGGTGGAGGAGCTCTTTCGTCTTCCAGTCCACTATCAAGAACATCAAATCTTGTATGTAAATCAAGTATTACAGACAAGGAGTGGTGACTGCTGTTTCCCAATCCAGATGACACCCGACTTACAGACCTTCTAAATGACATTCTTTCACTCAATTGTCTGAATGATTCTATTCGTTTGTTAGAATTTTCATCAATTACTACTTGGCTTGATTCCTGCATGCTTATGAGCCGAGAGTATGCTCCGTCGGGATGATTAAGTAATTCTGTATGGGATCCTAACAACAAGATAAGAAATTTAATGAATCGTTTACTGATGAAAAAACACAGAAAAGAATTTAATGGATTTCTTAATGATGCATAAGTGTGCAGGCACAATATTGGGATACCTTTTTCTGCTACCTTCCCCTGGTGAATGACTGCAATCAGGTCAGCTTCTTTGACAGTGCTCAATCTATGTGCAACAATGACTGTTGTTCTGTTAATCATGATTCTTTCTAGTGCATCCTGTACTGTCCTCTCAGAGTCGACATCAAGGGCGCTTGTAGCTTCATCTAAAAGTAAGATACGTGGATCCTTCAGGATTGCTCTAGCTATTGCAATTCTTTGCTTCTGTCCACCTGACAAATGAGTGCCATGTTCCCCTACAATTGTGTCTAATCCCTGGATACAAAATTAAGAATGCCAATAGAAATTCAACTTTTCATGACAGTAATTTAAGGAAAGATTACAGCAACAGATTTTAGGTGGGAATCAATTGGAACCTGAGGGAGTTTATCGATGAATTTAATAGCATTCGCCAATTCAGCTGCAGTTCTTATCTCTTCAATGGTTGCACCATGTTTTCCATATGCGATGTTGTCCTTAATGCTGCATGTAAACAGAATAGGTTCCTGGCTGACGAGACCAATTTTCCCTCTAATCCATTTAAGTTGAAATTCCTTGAGGTTAATTCCATCTATGAGAACTTGGCCCCCTTGTGGATCATAAAACCTCTCTATTAGACTAATAACTGTTGATTTGCCGCTTCCTGTTTGTCCAACCAATGCTGTTGTTTTGCCAGATAGAAAAGATAGAGAGAATCCGCAGAATATTTGCTCATCTGGTCTAGCTGGATAACTAAAAACTATGTCCCTCAACTCTATATCTCCTTGAATGTCATCCAAAACTATTCCCGAGGTATCATAAGCGTCTATCTCTGACTTTCTGCTTATAGTCTCAAACATCTTACAAGCTGCGGCTTGGCCAGCACCAAATGCACTGATGCAGGAAGGTATCTCACCTAAGGACCTAAAACATCCACAAGTAGGGGAAAATATTAGCATAGGATGTCATAAAAAAAGACATTGCACTCAACGTAGAAATGCTACTTGTATGGATGCCGTTGTGTATGTGCTTGTGTTTGGCTTAAAATGGACCTTACATGGAACCGTTGAATACCGCGGCAATAACAGTAATCACTGCACCTCCTTCATACCCATTTTCTAGTATCATCTTCGAACCAAACCAAAGTGCCAAAGCATAACTGCAGAAAGACATTAATCTCATTATTCCAAGACCTATTCCAGAAGCAAAGCCTTCGTGAATCCCTGATCTGTAAGCACCAACAAGAAACTTTATATAATTCTCTGCTGCGTCCTTCTCGCCGGTAAATGATGCTACCTATACCATGTAGTATGACTCAACCAGTAAGAATAATTTAGTTATTTTTCTTGCCCAATCATGGATCTACTAAGGAAGTCAAAAACTGGAAACATACAGTTCTGATTAGTCCGATCGTCTGTTGGGCAACGGTTGCCGCCTTTGCATAAGCCTTTTGTGCAACAGATCCCATCCTAGCTATCATGAAGGACATGGTTGCACCGGTTAGGATTACAAACGCAGCAAATGGTAATAGGATGAGCGTCAGAAGCCACCCATTTACAAATGCAACAATAAATGCTCCAACAAATGCTGATGTCAGTTGTAGGAACTTCCCAACCTGAGTGCGATAAGCAGCCTTGAAATTTTACAAAAGGTATTCTGATTGTCTTCAATTTCATCAGAACTTTTGGAATTGTAAATTACCTTCTCACCCATGGCTTCCTGAATAAGAATGCTGTCCCCAGACAGTCTATCAATGACCTCTCCAGTGTTCATATTTCTATCGTAGAAACCAATATCTTGTCTCAGTACTGCTTCTAAATATAAACATCTTATTCGTGAAGCCTGTCTTTCTCCTGTGACTTGCCAACAAGATACCTCTAGAAACAACAAAACAAGAATTTAATGTCTGAAAAAGTTTGTTAATTACTGTCAAATGGACATTGTTATGTATTTACATACGTAGAAATGAAGCTAAAGCACTCCCAACTGAGAAGTATACGATCTTTAGACAAACCTGTATTTCACCAGGATAAGAATCAGTACAATTCTTATAAATGTAAAGCAAATACAAAATTTTAGAAGAAAATAGCCAGATTGAAAACGTTAGTTCAACAATGACACTGATAACTGTAATTTAGAATAAAGAGAAGAGACCAATGTTAAGGGTATTCACTCGGGGTTAAGTCATTTCATACTTAAAACATTTTACCACTTTTTTTTTTTACCTTAGCAACAGTGTGCAAGATTTCATTGTAATGTTGAATTTGGCCAAAAGAATCAGTCACTTCTCTCAACAAGATTGTCATAACAGGTACACATACTCCATTGCCAACAGCTCCAACAGTCCCAATGATCATCAAGAAAATATCTGTCAAGTCCGAAAATGAAAAGAGCTTGTGAAATGGCATCGTTTCATATTTCCCATCTCCTTTACCGTCATCAGGCACTGCCGCTTTCTGGTTCAGACCGGAAAATTTCTCCTCCAGTTCAAGGCTTTTCCTTGCACCATCATTTATCTCATTCTCCTCCATCTCATGGGCCATGAAAACCACTTCAAGATAGGTTGCTTGTCAGTTGTTTTAGAACAACTAAGACTTAAAGCATTGACAACTGTAGGCTTGCAGCAGCAAAAGACTTGGTGAAGTCGGAAAGTGAAATCCTTAAAACCAATATACCTGTAATAAAACCTGAAATACGTAGTTCAGTTTCTGAAAAAACAAATATATCTGATGCAACACTTGAATAATAAGTAGTTAAGAGTTCAGTATAGGAAAGAAGAGAAACATTGAAGCAACTTAGAGAAGGGAAACACAAAGTTGCACCCGGAATCACAAACTTGCCAAGAAGACAAGGGCTTTCTGGGATCTGACTCGGTAGTCTTTTTTCAACTGCTGATCTGCTTGTCACAGTGGAAAGACCCAAATTTATACAATTTAGTTCTTCAAGAGCATAGAGGAGAATGATCAGCAACGAGGGTACCTCATGGTCAAAAGCATACTATTTTATTGGTTTACAGCCAAGTCCAGTGCCGTTTAGAGATTGTTGCGTATATACATATATATAAAATAAATATTATACTTCAGCAAGAAAAATGAACTCGGATACTTAAAGATATGAATCCCGTTTCGCTGTCAGTCTGCTAGGAGATAACATGATTATACATGTATTAACGTGAGGAAGGACAACCTCGAGTAGTGTGGTAGAATCTGTTTCCAAGTTAATTATAACCAACTTCAATTATAAGGAGGGGGGAAAAAAAAGAGTTCATTGATAACGTGGCTTCAAATATTCATAGAGAATATAACACGGAGAGTGTAATTTAATATATATATATATATACACACACACATATAGTTGGATTCTCGTGAGCCCCTCATATCTTGTGACCCATTTTTTATGTACCAATTCTGTCTTATTTTATTTCAACCATTTATTTTTGTAATTTTATGTACTAATCTTGTTCTGTTTCATCTCAATAATTCATTTTCGTGATCCAGTGAGCCTCTCAAATCTTCTGTCTCATTTTTTATGTGCTAACCCTGTCCTATTTCATCTAAACCATCCATTTTTGTAGTGTCATATATTAATCTTATCTCATTTTTATTGGGCACAGCGGGTGTATTTTGTGAAAAGGAAAATAAAATGAGCAAAATAAACACAAGAAATTTAACGTGGTTCACCCTTAACTTTGGGCTACGTCAACGAACAAAAATCAGAATATTTCTTCCACTATTACAAATAGTAGGTATACAGAGATAAAAACAAAATAGTGGCTCACAAGATATTTCTCAACCTAAAAATATTAACCTCACTATTTTGTTACTCACCAACCCTTTAAGAATATATTTCCTAACTTCAGAGCAAGAGCAGTGCTCTGGTTTTCTCTCTGTATTTTTTTTATTCTTCTAAAGCGGAGAGTGCCTTATATAAGCACTCTACTGTGTGCTTGCAGCTGTTTCTTTTTCTTCTTTTCAATAAATGTTGCAGGCGGCTTCTATTTATTCAACAAAAACAGCATGTTCTTCCATTCAACAAAAGCAGCAGCATGCGGCGATGCTGCAATTGTGGAATGGAGTCCCTCATGTAAGAAGGACCCATATCCAACAAATCTCCCCCTCCTGATTACATGGAGGGCTTTATCAAGCCTGTTATTAACCGACAATACCCGAACTTGCCTTTTGGTAGAATCTTGGTTAACATGTCTTATCCATTTTCATCAGTATATATCTTTTCTAAATGTAATTGTTTCGTCTCCATCACATCTCTGATCCAGTGATATCTCACATCAATGTGTTTTGATCGTGAGTGAAACGA
>JANSVA010000005.1:17756819-17781108 GCA_025504915.1 Erythroxylum reticulatum | reverse complement strand
AAATTGAAGAATTATTAAATAAATAAAATTCATAAATAATATTGAATAGTTATTAAACAAATAAGATTTAAAATTTTGTCTTTTAAAAATTAATTATTAAAATTAAAAAATTATTAAATTAATATGAGTTTTGAAAAAATAATAAAATAATAATAAATAATACAAATAATAATAAAAATGTCGTGGAAAACATTCCGCGACATGTCCAAAAAAAAATATCATGAATTCCTTCACATTGTCTAAACTTTCAATGACGTTTTTATAAACGTCGCGAAATATCAATGTTTTCTGTGACGTTTTACATAAAACGTTGCAGAAACATTTTACCTACACCACTTTTCGCGATATTTTTTGTAATATTTTTTTTAAATATTGCGGAATACATTTTACGACGTTTTTGAACATTCTGTGACGTTTTAAAAATATCACAAAATGTCTTATTTTTTTGTAATGACATCCTATTTATTAAATTTATAAGGCTATTAGGGGAAAAAAAAAGTGGGAGAACCATTATACAAGTCTGGAGCTAAGAATTGAGTTTATGTTGGATCTTACTAGTAAGGGATAGAGAACCAATTGCTAACTCTTCTTTTTATTCTTTCAATTATAAATAGAAAGTTTCTTCCGTTTTTATTTTATTTTATAAGAGATAGGAATGCCTAAATAAGTGAATAAAAGCTCTTTGATCTTGAGCCTTACCAAGATTTAATTAACCTATTGAAATAACTACATAACTTTTATCCTTGTTCATAAAAAGGCTAGAGAGGTCTTTAAAGGTTCTAAGAGCCATCATTAGTGCATAAGTAACTAAATTTCATTTTTATTTTTATAGCTTAATATTCAAACCTTTTTTTTTTTTGTAAAGTTGAGATTAGTTTAGTCTTTACTATCTTTTTCAAATACTAAATTCATTTTTATACTATGTTGGGGTTCTTTGAAAATGAATGCTAGAGTTCACATTGTGTTTGACTAATTTTTCATTATCAATACGATATATCCTTTTTAAGTATTTCAAATATAAATTGCTCTAATGGGATGATTAAGCCACTTCATTTGTCCAATTTTGAATTGTAACATAACAAATTAATTTACCTGTCCATTTTTTAAAAAGCCTTTGTCTATATTTTTCACAGAAGGCTTCAGAGGGATTCATTTAAAGTTAAGACCTAATTCAATTTAGTGTTAACTAGACAAGAAATTAATCTAGAATCAAGAATATTCATTTAGGGATTTGAGCCCATTTGGTGTGATTACTTGTTTTATAAATTTGTACTTGTAATTTTATAATTTTCTTTGTTGTTTATAAAATTATCACTTTTTTTTTTTCCAGAAATTGCATGAAGTAGGAAATATAATGTTCGATTTCATAAGTGCAGTCCCAAATGGTGACTTTAAATATTGAATTGAGCATGAGCCTATACGCCCAGCACCTACATCGAAACCTTAAAAATAACATAAAAAGGATTCTTACTATTTTCATGCACGTTTCTTTCTAATTATTTACATAAATATGTGACCATCAAAAAGTAATTTCAAAGAGAGAGAGTGAGAAAATGGTAAATCTAGACTTGATCAAATTGGTAATCAATATTTTTTAAAACTCTAAGACATAACTCATAAGCCTAATAGGTATTATTTTTCTACCCTTATTTTGTTTTGTTTTCATTTGGATTCTCAATTTCTTTACGCTCTTTTTGCTTTTTCTTTAATATTTCTTTTAGCAATAATCCAGCTCGTTCAAAATTCTTTCTAAATCATATTTTCTTTGAAACTTAAGTGCATATGTGCTAGTGGACTCACTAACTCCAATTCTTGTCTATGGAGATTAATCTAATTTTTCCCTCATAGATCAAAATTCATTATTAATCCTTTCATGAAAAAGCACTAGATCTTTTTTTATTTTATTTTTAATATCTTCTTCCAATTTCACCAAACCATTAAAAAGCTAATTTTACCTTTTTTTAATATCCAAATAGAATTTTCATCTAAAGCATTCCCTTTATTTGCCTTTAGTTTATCTCTTTTTGTTGAAGTCTTCAAATTACATCCTTCAATCAAATTCACATCTTTCAAAACTCATCCAAATTACCTTACACTTACACCCCTTTATCTTACTTTATTTTAACTTTTTCTTAAAACCATGAAACCTAAAAAATTAGGGTATAGTTTTTATGGGAAAGGATGAGTGCCTAATACCTTTACCATTCCATAATCAACCTTGAAACTTTGATTCACAAGTTTAAGATCCTTTAATTGCTTTTCATTTTAGTTTATTTTCTCTATCTTTCCTTGAATAAGGTAGGGTATGACTCCATTGCTTCTGTCCAAATTATCTATCATAGTCCCTCCTTCTTTTATAGACATTTTATAAAAGTAAGCAATATGATATGTTCAATATTTTTTACTCTCCTTATTAACATAATTTACTTATGCAAGAATTCACTTCATTTTTTCTTTATAAAAATTTCTTTGATGCAACACCATATTGGCTTTAACTTTAGATAGATAAGATGTCTTGTAATTATTGAGGTACCAATTTCATATTTATATATATTCTTTCAATCATCTATCTAATTTTCTCTTTGTAATTTGTTAATTTGTCTCCCTTTACCTCATACTTATTATTGATTTGGTTTACTAATGAATATAGATTTAATCTAAAGTTCGTAGGATAATTTAACCCAAATGACAATGTTTAATATTTTTACTCATTAATAGACATTTTAAATTGATATTGAAATATTATATCACTACTCTTATATGCGCTTCTAAGTATACCCCTGTTTTGCTTCCATTTTCTTATATATCTCCATCTATATATAAATTTTATTTTATTCAATTATTTTCATTATTCAATCAAATTAGAATTGGGTAACTTTATTAGTTCACTCCTTATGAGGGAATACTCTTTTCATCACGTATTACTTATTCACGATAATATATACTTATGGAGTTAACTATATCTCAAACGATTAATAGACATAGAAATGGTCCTTAGTTTTGGGTCGATGAAAGTGTTGGACTTATTTGATAATCAATCAATGATTTAAATATATGCTTATATTTTTCAGTCCACATGAATTTATTTGGATTTTCGTAGTATTATAAAAAATCGTAAGTATCAATTAGTCAATCTTGACCTAAATCTTAATAATCCTACTGCCTTACACATTAACCTTTGTTTATTTCACATTTTTTATGATTCCATGCATAATATAACCATAATTTTCTAAATGCTTACTTGTATTCTCTTATAAGTGAACAAAAATAAGAGGAATTTACCTACTGTTACAATGTATATACATTTTAAGGGTTAAATTCGATGTTATACTTATATCTGGCTTTGAAGTATTATTTGAAGTTAGAAATATGATCTCCTTTTGTTTTTTTTTACTATCATATTGTTCACATATATTTTCATATTCCTTCCTAGTTTCTTACAAAAGATTAAGTATATTAGCTTCTGATAGGTTACTCTTTTAACTTTTATGCCTAAAGTTGTGACTATATAATAACATATCCTTTTAGTTAGGAAAAAAGGATGTCTTCTCCTCATTTACTTAATTCATTTTTATTTGAATGTATCTTGAAAAAGTGACGTATGGTAATTAGATTTTTTATAGCATTATGCTTATGTTTTAGATATCTTTAGAGGATTTAATAATACAAATGAGTTACATTATATGCTAGGTGTTGTTTCTACATCTTCAAGGAAAAGGAGCAAATATTGAGAATAAATGAATCCATCTAATGTAACTTTCTAAGAAGTGAATGAAGATTAATGAACATGATAGGAAGATGACACTATGTTATTGGTTATGTTCTCCAATGCCCAATTCCATTTCTACTAAAAATCTACAATCCAAGGAATATGACATCTACATACCTCTATATTTAGGTTATATTCAAACATAGGCCTTTTTCTTTTCTCCTTGCTCACCCTACACACCCTCATGTTCAATCCATGTTTACCATTATGATGCATATATAGCCCCATATTAATGGTGTTCATTTATGCAAAAAGTTATAAAATATGGTTAAAAAAAACAACAAGGTATGTGCATAGACCTATGTTAGGTCATGTTAGGCATTAAAAATTAGGGTTCGAATTACTAAAAGAAGAGTCAACATTAAAGAAAATATCTTTTAGCCATAGAAGAGTTCTAAAGCTATAAGATTTGAGAGTCAAATAAAATTGTGAAACATCATAGAAAGAGTCATTCTTGCCAGAAGAACAAAATTTTGAATAAGATTCATGAAGAATTCAAGATTCAACACTCATGTTGATAACATTTTTCTTTTGTTCATTGTTACTTTCATATTATTATTATTTATTATTAATTCATTAATTAAGATATGGATTTAGGAGAGATAAAGCCTAGGATAAAATGGTTTAGATTGTGTTTTGATTTAATGAAATGTCAGATTAATATGAGATATAAGATCTTATTTGGACAAAACTGATATTTAATTAGAATTATTCATAATTATAATTACTTTTAATTAAATTACTAAAAGATTCAAAATTTATCATAAATAAGTTTAAGCTCTAATGAAGCTAACATTCCTTACTTAACCATCTTTGTAATAGTTGCAGAGTTCTCTCAACATATTCTGTAGATATCGTTAGAAATCAGACACTTATGCAACTATACGGTAATTAAGATAGACCAATTTTAGAAATGGTTCCAGGAATACGATAAGAAAAATATCAAGCTTCGGAATAAGGTACAGATTAAGACTTACTTTTTATTATGATTAACGTGTCGATTATTTTATAGAATTAAAGTGATTTTAGTTTTTAGGAAATTAAAATATGAAAGAGTTTCGTAATTATTCCACTACAGTTGAGATCGAATCTGACCCAATTTTCTAACAATTTACACCTAAAGAGAATCTCCAATAGTAAAACAAAAGAATGAAATGATCTTATTTATTACACTACTTAGCAAGTCAAAATAGTAAACAAAAAATCTTTTAAGATCACGTGAGTGACAGCAGAAGTGGATAAGCTCTATGGACTACGTAATATACTAGCACATCAGCACGGTAACCTGGCAATTGATCAACAAGTTCTCGGAATGTACAAATTTTCAAGACAAGCAAATTGTTCTAACTGATGGGATGATATTGGTCAGAAATGCGCTTGGGAGGCAACTTTCGCAATATGAAAAGTACCATAGCTGATGGCACAATCTCCACCGACTGCACAAACAAATACCAAAACTGTAATATAAAGTGATGCACGAGTCAGTTCATAGCTTGTAAATGGAAGGCTTATTGTTAGTCCAGCAATTGTTTTCTAATCCACGGTATCAAGTTCATCTAAAACAGTATCCAAGTTGCTTCAGGTCATCTTACCAGCAAGCTCTGGTGCCCCTTTTTGTGTATTTTAGTTCCGTGGAGACTACGAAGATAACTAGGACATAAACCTTTTTATTTACGATAAGGATCCCAAACATACCACGTAATATATAAGATTCAGAACAGGATGATCTAGGACATTAATATCTGCTTTCTTGTTAAACGCTGAAAGGGAAACCTAAACCATAAACAAAAAATGTCACTGTACTCATCCAAGATGCAAAGTTTTGAGGTATGCATATAAAATTCAATCAAATTAGACTCACGATGAAGCATCTTATCAAGAAACAAGTACAGCAAATTCCTGTTACGCAGCCAACCTGTCAAAACAATGCCACTGTTATAAAAGCCAGTGTATACTTATAACGTAACAGACTAACAGAAATAGAATGTCTTAATAAAGCTATTTCAGGCTAGTGAAAACAATAATAAGATGCTTTCCAATCTACCAAAGAAAAAAAGAAAACGAATGATATACAGCTTTTGATATCAACCTATATCACGTGGCATGCATACACCTCTGGAACAAACCTCATAAAGCTTCTTTTGACGACCTCTAGATTCAATTGGAAATCGTCTCAGCATCACAAATAGCCTGGAATATTGAAGCAAGGTAATAGAGAACGTATCAACCATGACATTACGAACATCAGCTGCCTTTGGCTTTCATTTCAAATATTTACCTCCCACCATATATCAAGAATCCGACAGAAGCACATAATGAGATAACTGCAAGAGAATCGAATAAATTAGTGGCAATTCCTGCTACTATTAGGTTCATGAAACCACCAGTGATAACAATTTTTTAGGTGAAAAGAAAATATGATGAAATAGAAAAGGAAAAACGCAAAGGACATTATTCTTGGTAAAACTGACCTGCAAAGAAGAGCTTTCCAACTTCATCAGCCACAGGGCTCTTGCTTAGTCTCATGAGTAGCCAGATGCATGCCTGAGATCATAATACATGTCAGGTAGCTAGTATAAATAGAGCTCGACGAATTTCCACACAATAAGGTAGGATGTTTTCCCTTACCTGCGTGATATATATTACTGAATTGACGGTGAAATAAGTAGGCCTTAGTTTATCAATTGGAAGACTCCTTGCCTGAATCATGTAATGAGATCACTTGCATCAATTTTAGAAAAATGGTGAAACTTCTATTGAACCCGTAGAAAAAAGGCAAAAAAGATTTACCTGATGATATATCTCAGCCCAAAACAACACAAGTAACGTATAAGTGGAGAAAAATAGAAGACTGGGAACATCCAGAAGCATGACTTCAAATGGCTATTACAATAAGAAGTCCCAACTTACTGAAGAAATATTGAACAATGGTAAATTAGAGGATAAGTTCTTCAGAAAAAAATGTAGAGCTACATGTCTTTCTCTAGTTCATTTAGGTTAGAATAATAACAGGTAGGAAGAAGAATAAAGAGGAAGTGGGAAGAAGTAACCAGGAAAAGGTTAAAATGGAATGCTAGAGGCCTTAATAACCTGAATAAACAATTAGCAGTGAAAGATCCATTTATCAGTAGAAAGCTAGATTTTGTATGATTACTTGAAACCAAGATCAAGGAAGACGTAGTAGGAAAGAGTGTGGTTTCTTGATAGAAGCTGGAGAATGTTGACAAATCATGAGAAACACCACTATGGTAGAATAATAATGGTATTTAAGCCATCTGTACTCAGACTAGTGGGCTAGTTGGTTGGTCATGCACAGATCAAGTTATTCACTATGATTTAATTGATATCAACAACAAAAAAAAAAAAAACAAGATGTCTGTGATTTATGCCTCAAACCATGGTTTGCAAAGACAGTACCTATGGGAGGAAATTAAAAGAATGTACAGCTATGTGAGAGGTCCCTATTCCTTAGTAGGAGACTTCAATTGATTCCCGAACTCTAGAGAGGCAATATAGGGTTGCAAGTGATCAAGAGAAAAATATCGAGAGTTGTAGAACCTCCTTGGGAATACCGGACTAACAGACCTTAAAGGATTTGGGAGCACTTTTACTTGGTCGAAGAAGCAAATAGGAGATCGGCTTCAGATAAAAAAAAAAAAAAGTAGATAAATGCCTAGTAAATGCACAATGGATTCAACAATTTCCTGGAGCTCATCAGCTTTTGGTGAGCATATCTTTATAGATTGTGAAGTTATAGGAGAAAAGAGGAAGACCCCTTTTAGGTTTTACAACTCCCCGATGAAACATCCTAGTTTTATTGAGGCAGTCTAAAAGGGCATAAAGATTGAAATAAGGGAACCTAAGAGTTTTTTTTGTTTACAAAAACTAAAAGCAATTAAATGGAATTTGAGGGGAATCATAAAGAGCAATAATGATCCTGTGTTCCTCACCAAGCATAATGCATTGGAAGAACTAGTGCAATGTCAAAGAGAAGCCATGGCAAAAGTAGGAAACAGTAGGATAAAAAGGTAAGAAGGGGCGTTACTAAGGAAATACATTAAGGCTTGGGAGATACTAAACTCACAATTGAGGCAGAAAGATGAACAAGCTACTATTTCAACTCCGTACAAGCAAGGAGGAACAAAAATAACATCATATTCTTAATTGATGAGGAAGGAGTGCAAAAGAGTAAAAGAAAAAAAAGAGGGTAATTGAGCGAACGTGTACTAAAATGGCTAAATTGAATAGTATGAGTGAGATACTTAGTGAAGAGATGAGATTGTAAAGCTGACTTTGTTTTTGTAATTCTCATGAGATTAATACAATTATATTCAACTTTCAAAAAAGAAGGATAAAGATATTTACAATATGCCATAAAAATTATAATGATGGTTGTGGAGATGGTTATAATAGTGGTAGTATTAAGCATTATTGGCTCATAAAGTGATTCACTTGATGTAAAATGTCATATATGGGGATGAGGGATAATAATCTCAATAGTAAAATCGTGTTGATAGTGGAAGTTAATAAATCATATATTTTTATTTGAGCTACAATTTTCATTTTTTTATGGAAAGATAAATGACTCTTCTTTCAAGGTAAAACATTTCATTCATTAACAAAAATGGTAAAAGTATTTATAGGTGCTAGCCCCAATGGGATCCCATACATCAAGTGGATTACTGTAATTTTAGTTGTTAGATGCTTACCCTTGGCCTAATGAGAAAAACACTTTTGTATAGACCAAATAGTACAGCCCTCATTGCCACAAAGAGTTATTTGTTGTTATAAATCTCAATATTTGGTAAAGTAGAATTGTGAAAACTATTATCGATCCTTACATCCATTCACAATAAAATTCATCAGGTGGAAGAACTTTTGTGTTGTCCAACCATATTCTGGTACTCTCATTTGGATACGGCAAAGTTGTACCTATCAATTCAAATAACTATTATCATATAAGAAAGCAACAAAACCAAGATTTAGGAATAGCATAATAAAATATCCTAAATGTTATAACTTAGAGAGCCTTTATGTAAAGTAGAGGGAAAAAAGGAACATATCTTCCCACTTTTTCCTTATTTCATCCAACTTTTATATCATTACAATTCATAAGTAGTGATTGGGTGAAGCCACCAATATTTTCATTTTAGGCATTCCATCAGGTTATAGAAGTCTAGCCAGTAAATGAAACTATAACTAGGATTTGTGTCCTCATCATAACTAATTGTGAGTTTAGTTTCTTAATTGGTTGTGTTGCATCATCAGAAAGATCCTAAACATTAAATTTGTCCAATAATTCAGCAAAAGAAAATTGATTGTATTATAAGATAAGAATGTCTTAAAATTCTTCCATAAAACTACAATCATAAACACAAAGAGAGTTAATAGTAAAGGTCCCAAAGCAAATGGGTAGGGATTCAAAACACAACTCTCTCAAATTCAATTAAAGATCACAAACAAAACTTGAAAATTCAAAAACAAATATTTAGATCAGTATAAGAATGAAAATATAATGACACAAACACCAAATTTACATGGAAAACCCTCCAGAGTAGAGGTAACAAACATGAGACAAACCAACAAGTAAATTCACTAAATTCAAATAAGAATTTACAAGACTTTAAATTATGAACTATTAGCCCTTGCTTAAAATTATATCAAGCCATAACTATAAGTTTTCCCACTAAGTTTCAAGATTTAAAACAAGTTGATATAACAACTTAATCATATAACTCAACCAATGGTATCTAACATCTATATGCTTTGTGTGTGAATGAGATACAGTATTTTTGCTCAAGTCTATAACACTTTTACTATCACAAAATACCACACAATCGTTTTACTTTATATCTAACTTTTGAAAGAACCTTTTTATCCAAAGCATCTCCTTATTAGCTTCTATAATAACTAATACTCTACTTCAATTATTGGTAAAGCTACACACTTTTGTAGTGGGATTGCCATGAAATGGCTCCACTTATAAACTTGAAATGGATTTTTTACCATCAAGATCTTCAGTCATATCTGTATTTGTATAACCTTCTAGAATTAGTTCCCCACCACCATATCACAAACTTTACTTAGATGTACCTTGTAGGTATCTCAAAATTCTTTTAATTAATTCCTAGTAAACCTTTTCTATATTAGGAAAATACCTAATCACTAATCCAACAACCTATGCAATATCTGATCTTATGCATACTCTTGCATACATCAAAGACGCTACTACCATTAGTATGAAAAAGAAGACATAACATCTTTCTCCTTTTCTATTGAGGGGCATGCACACTTATTTAGCATAAAGTGAGGTTCCAACACATTCTAACATGCTTCATATTGAACCTTTCTAATAGTCGTTCAGTATATATTTCCTACAAAAGCCATAATTTTTTACTCTTCTTATCTCAAGTTATTTTCGTTCCTAAAATATGCTTTGCAAGTCCCAAATCTTTTATATTAAAGGATTTAGACAAATTCTCTTTCAATTTTTTAATTATTCTATTCTAACATCTTGACCACAATCAATATATCATCTACATGTAGAAGAAGAATGAATAAGTTTCCAGTTGTGAACTTCTTGAAATAAACGTAAGGATTAACATATGGTCACTTATAACCATTACCTATCATAAAGGAGTTGAACTTTTGATACTACTTCCTCAGCTTGCAAATCAAATACTCATTACCCTTAACCTTGAATCCTTCTGGTTGGTCCATATATATTTCCTTTTTCAAATCTCGATATAAGAAGGTTGTCTTAACATCTAATTACTCGAGTTCAATATCCAAACTGGCAGTTAGACCTAACATTGTTCATATTGAATTCATGTTGACCACCAATGAAAAGATTTCATCAAAGTCTATGCCTTTTTTTAGTCGAATGCTTTCACCACTACTCTTGCTTTATGCTTCACCAACTTTTACCTTCTTCTTTTTTTATCTTGAATACCTATTTATTTTTCAATGCCTTCTTGCCTTTTGGAATCTTCACTAGCTCATATGTATCATTTTCCTTTAAAGAACTCATCTCCTCTTTCATAGCTACGATTTAGAGATCTTATCCTTTATATGATTCTACCTCTTGCACATTCTCAAGCTCCCACTTAGTGGTAATTATAAAATATTTAAAACTCAGATACAGTCTAGAAGGCCTTTTCTTCGTAGTTTTTCTTTGTAGTCGACCATTGAAGCTAAATATCATCCATTGATGGACTAGGTTACTCCTTCTGCTCATTATTTTTAGTGAACTTATCTTCACCATTATCTAGATGTAGTTCGTGTAGCTTATCATTATTAGGTAATACCTGATCACCATCAACATGTTCATCTCCTCAACCTATAGGCCGATCAATAGAGATTGAACTTAGAAAAGTATTAATAACATCATAAGATGAACTACTATGAGTAGTATCGTCTCCTTTAAGGAGATCTGTACCTATCTCATGCTCATAGAATACCACATCGTTGCTCCTAATAACTTTATGCTTCTTTGGGTTATAGTGTCTGAACTTGAACTGATCATTGTTATAACCAACACATATGTAAGCTATCATCTTTGAGTTAAGTTTTTATCTATGTTCCTTAGGTACTTGTTTAAACACCTTGCAACCAAATACCCTAAAATGCTAGTATGAGGGATCTTACCTATTCACACTCACTTGGGAATCTCAAATTTTAAGGAAACTAAAGGAGTTCAACTAATTACATAGATGGTAGTTCTAACTAATTCAAATCAAAATGTCTTTAGCAACTTGTCTGAGAATACAACAAATCTTCTTCATAATTGTTCGGTTTATTCTCTCGATAATACCATTATGTTATGGAGTATGAAGTCTGACCTTCTCATTTCTAATGGCATGGAATGCACAATAATCTTCGAACTCCTTGGATGTATACTCTCCTATATTATCTATTTATAGGCCTTTTAGTTTCCTCTCTATTTTCCTTTCTACCATGGCATGAAACTTCTAAAAATTTTCAAAGACTTGACACTTTGCTCTCAACATGTATACTCAAGTCTTCCTTGAAGTATCATCAATAAATGTAACAAAATATTTGTTACCTCCTAATGTATCCTCTTTAGTAGGACCAAAAACATTTGAATGCATTAAATATAATCTTTCCATCATCTTTATAGATCTTTTTTTGAAAGATTTTATGCTGCTTTCTTACTAAAAAATGATCACAAGGTGTGAGGAAGGTTTTATTGATTGAGATAAAGGATTTACTAACCAACACCTTGATTCCCTTCTCACTCTTATGCCCTAATTACTGATGTCACATATTAGGAGAACTATCCTCTATAATTGTATATCCTTCTTTATCGTCAACTTCAAGTGTGTCTTTTACAATGTACAACATAACTCTCCTCAAGCAACTGTCATTACTTTCTTATATAGTTTCCACTTCCTATCCCCAAACTTGTACTAAAATCCTTCTTTATCTAACACATTAGCTATCAATAAATTCAACCTCAAATTGGATATATGTTTTACACCTCTCAACTTTAGCATGCATCTGATGTTAGTCGGAACCTAGATATCACCCATGCCTATAGTTTTGGAAAAACTTTGATTTCTCATCTTAACATAAGCAAAGTCTCTGCTCCTATAGTTAGGAAGTACTCCCTCTTAGGAACACAGTGATAAGAAGCTGTTGTGTCAATCCAGCACTTATAACTCGAATCATTGATATGGAAACATTCATTTGTTGCATAAATTAGGGACACTTTGTCATTCATGCTTTGTAGCTATTACAACTGTATTGTTATCATCTGTATCATTTTGATGGCCTTACTTTTTCTGTTCCCTCTTCAACTTATAAAAAAACCTCTTAATGTGACCTAGCTTGGTGTAATAATGACATATTTTTAACCTTTTTTGGCTTCTAGACTTTGAGCTACTCTTAAACTTACCATGCCTTTTGGGAACTCTCTTTGAATTACAAATTGTCACCACCAATGTCTCCTAACTATTCGATAGTGAACTTAATAGGTACAAAGCTTAAAGCTTGTCATCAAGAATGATCTTCTTAGTGGTCATCTTGTTGATTATTACTTGAAAATGACTAAGGTGATCTGACACAAATTTCTCAACTTTTATCTTTAACTTTACTAGCACCTTAATTAAGGAGGCTTTATTATGGGCAATCCTCTTTTTGTAAAGAACTTTCATCTTTTCTCACAACTTAAAAGGAACGGTTTCTTAGGAACATGATTGAACATACTAATATCAATCTATTATCAAATTATGCCTAGAGTTTTCTTCTTCATATTTTCCCATCCTCTATTTGACATCTTCAATGGTTTAAAAGGAACATCATCCTTCATATCTCTGTCCACATTAATAGGATTAAAGGATATCTTTACAGTACAGTAGGTCCTCTATCCTCTAAATATAGTAGTTTTTTTTGGTCAACATGACCATAGACTTGTTTCCACCTTCCATAACTGATGGCTTTAATACCATTAATGGTTTTTAGGTGGCCTTTAGGGAATAATTAGACTAAGTCTAAATGAGCTCATATACAACTAAGACATCATATCTCAACTCAAATCTTTAAGGTAATGGATTATGAGTCCTATCTTAATATATAAATCACTTTATCTTTATGTTTCTTTCCAATGTTGGATTATCCCACTTAGAAATTTCCAATATCTCCCCTTTACAAATGGATATATTTATGTTAGACTAACTGCCCCTCAACCTATATTAATGTAAAGACATTTGAGTCACTCTGTGAACCACTCATATGACCTAAATCCAAGATTCTCAATTCATTGAGCTTTGTCAACCTATCTCTGGTACCATTTGTAGAGATTCAAAACATAACTCTCTCAAGCTCAATTAAAGGTCATAAACAAAACTTAATAATTCCAAAAAAATTATTCAGATTAGTATAAATGAAAAGATAAAGATATGAACATCAAATTTACATGAAAAACCCTCCAAAGTAGAGGAAAAAGCTCTAGGCCAAATCAATAAGTAAATCCACAAAATTTATATAAGAATTTATAAGAATTTGAATTTTGTGCTATTGGACCTTGGTCAAAACCATATTACAGTATAATTGAAAGTTATCCCATCAAGTTTTATGACTAAAACATAAGTTGACTTAACAACTCATCACTCTTCTTAAACTAACCTTGAAAACAATATATCTACAGACAACTTATTGCTATAAATTATCAACAAAAGAATGAAAAACTTTTTTCGCTCATTTTCACTCAATATTTCTTCACTTCCCATTGTCCTAGCTAGTTATCCATAAAACCTATAGCTTTTTCTTTTTTTATTCCAAAAGTTTGATTTTTATGCACAATATAAGGTCACATACACGACCGTGTAAGTGATCGTGCCCCTTTTAAATTTGAAGATACCATGAATGTATATAATTTTAGAGAGCTACATGATCATCACACACGGTCATGTATGTCATGAACATGGAAGTGTACATGAAAATGTATGTCTTCAAGTTTTCATAAAAATGTGTGCATAATATAAGAACATGTTATTATGCACACATTTTTAATGACTTACACGATTGATCCACACGATCGTATGAGCAAAGGACATAGATGTGTAACATCCTACACAACTGTGTCTTTAAAAAAATGCTTAAATTCAATCATTATCTAACTTGTATTTACTCATTCGTCGTTCCTACAACACAAAAGAGTGATTTTGATCATCGAAAGGTCATGTTTGTATCAAAATAAGGCTACACACTAAAGATTTATTTATGACGATTTTAAAATGTAGGGACAAGTTTGAAGAGTTTTAACACCACTATCGACCTAGAAAAGTTATTGTGAAGGGTTTTGAGGGGAACTAGGGAGAAATTGGAGTGGATCCAAATGAACCCATAGACAATTAAGGCATATATATCAACCTAAAACTTTAAGGTTATCGGTTATGAGTCCTATCTTTGTAAATAACTCACTTCATCCTTAAGTGTCTTTCCAATGTGGGATTACTCTACTTGTGAATTTCCAACATTTCCTCATCACAAGTGATATATTGGACTAGCTTCCTCTTAACCTATAACTTATGCAAATCCATTTATGTTACTTCATAGTCATCATTCATTTGACCCAAATCTATGAATCGCCATTCACTAGACTTTTTCAACCTAGCTTTAGTAACAATGAAGGCTTTTGAGGGAGTCTATGGAGAACTTATATTGAAGTAGTGAGCTCATGTATAATCAAGACATCATATCTCAACTCAAAACCTTAAGATTATGGATTGTGAGTCCTATTTTTGTATATAACTCACTTCATTTTTGTTTCTTTTTATAATGTGAGATTACTCCACTGATAAATTTCTAACATGCTGAAAACATCATAGATCAAACACAAATGGGTACAATAAATGTTTACAACTAATTGTTAAATAACGAGTCTCATTTGTTAATAAAGACAAGCAAATCTAAATAAGAATTTGAATCTGGTTAGCTTGTTGGATAGGCAAGTGACAGCGAAAAAAAACCTCTTAACAAAAGTCGAAAGCTGTGCCTTGACCATTTAGCATGTCCTAACCTCCATGAAAAGCACACATAGAAATCTAAACTTGCTCGTTTCGTAGAGAGATGGAAGGCCATCGATCTTTTTCACTAGCATATCACATTTTTGTACATTGAATGGTAATAACTCTCAAACGATGCCATTTTCTCGGGGAATGAAACAGTTGAAGGCTAAGAACTGAAATATCAGGAAAATAGGAAAGCAAAAGGATTCTAGAAACATAATTACTAGGGCAACAAAGGAGATAAGAGCATAAGATGCAGACAAGAAATAGAAAATGCCTCTCTGCCATTCTTCAGATTCATTGATTTCTTCCCACCAATCCAAGTCGTTAATCTCATCGCTGTAAAACACTCCCTTGCCAAACCCAAATGTGTTAGTCCACAAACTCCATGCCATAGACATTGACAGTAGCAGTATTAGTCGAAATCAACAACAAAGAACACGAAGGAACAAAAGAAAGAAAGGGAAACGATGGTTGTTATTGTCCAGAGAGAGAAAGAGAGGGTGGAACTAGACACGTGGAGAGAGGAGAGATGGACAAATAGACAAAGAGGGGTAGTGTACCGTGTACGTGTAAAATGGGTAAAGTTTGCGGCAAAGTTTGTTAACTTCGAAACAAACAATGCATTTACTTTGCTTGTTCGCAACCGGAGATTACTACGTTGCCGGCCATTTTGCCACCCTGGCTTTAGTTTAGCATTGACTATTTGAATTTGACTTTTCACTTTTAGCATGGGTCCTTTTTTTTCTCACTGTAATATCAAAATAATTGTCGATTCATTCCTTCTCTAGTAGGATCTACGCCAACCTTGTGACCACACCACTACTATAAATTAATAATTAACTTCAATGGAAGCCAATTTCTTATAGTTTGCTCGTCACTTTGTATAATTGATCGGAATCTCTCTGTCTTTGTTAAATCAATCTTAGAATTTATTTTTTAATTTTGAATTAAATTAAGCCATAAAAGGTAATATTTATAACATAAATCAGCACATCATTTTGAATGGAATAACAAAACAACTAAAGAAACATGAATATTTAGACTATTAAGTACACAAAGTAGCATAATTTCCATATTGATTTTAATCTATCTTTATATTTTTTTCTCCAAATATGATATGTGTAACTTGATTTATCACTCTTAGATTTTGTTTAATCTCTTGTGACTATGAATTTAGGAAAGAAAAAACTTCTTTTCCTCCAAGTGTTTGCATAATATTGTAAAACTTTTAAGTTTTACATCATCTGTTTACTTGAATTTAACTTCACGAGTCAGCAGCAAAACAATATGAGAGAGTGCCTATATAAGTCTGTACTTCTTCTAATGTTTGAAGACTTATTTATAGATATGCGATTAGGTAACAAAATAAATAATGTTGCTTCAAGTTTTGGCCAACGCAACACAATAATTTCAAACTATAGCAACAATTTGAGTCTTTATAAGAAAATAAAGTGATTTTTTAAGAAAAAAATTTGTAAAAAAACAATAATTTATTCTTTTGCTATCAATAATATATTATTGTAAAAGCAAACTTTTATCATTAAGTATACAACAACCATATATAGATTAAAAGCAATGTACATATATTGATGTATGTCTTAATTACATACGTACTATCAAATGGAAATGACTAAAAACTATATTTATATATGCCATATAGTCCATAACGATTTCTAAAATTCAACCTTTAACATATTCAAAATACAAAAACAAAAAATCATTTACTAAAATATTCATCTACATTATCTTTCTCCATTTTTGGGATGTAAGTGAATTAATCTCAATACTAAACAAAACCAATATGTATGAATACTCCAAAATCCTTCACCAGGTACCTCCTTATCTACTCTTAAGAAAAAAAAGTAGAATAGAATTGTCTAACTACTATGCTCACAAATAGGTTCATATATCTAAATAATCAAATACTAATTACTTTATTGTGACCTTATTTTAATTAAGACAAATAATATAGTGCAAAAAATAATTCAATTCTTTTTATACACAAATTTAAAAAACATGAACATAAGCAATGGATCTTAACAAAAAAGATAACAAGATGATGTACATCTTGCTACTAACGCCTCTCTAATTTAGAATTTTGAGAACAAAGATGCGGATGAGGTATTAGACTAAGGTGTAAATACGACTACTACCCCTAGCATGACTGCTTCTCCTCTGGATGCTGTTGATTTTCAATTACATATTGCTAAATCTAGGAGGCGTTCTGCTCTGCAAAAAGGTAAGAAAAAAACCCAAGGGGCTTCCCCCATTCATGATGATCTTAGTATAGAGGGTTGAATAATCCTGTTAAAAGGAATGTAGTAAAAGAGTTGATGAAGGACAAGAAGCCAACATTAGTTGGTCTCCTAGAAACTAAAATAAAATATCCTTCCTTACTTTTGGGTACATATTTTTTAAGAGTTATTTTTTAATAATAGATCATACTTTAATGGTCGTGACGTCTGTCTTTTTAATGTTGATCTTGTTGATGTGCTAGTGCTGTATGAAACAAAGCAACTACTACATATGCTATGCAAGTTTAGAACTTCAGGGATTACTTTTAAATTGTCTATGGTTTATGTCTCAAACTTTAGATTTCAAAGTCAACAGTTTTGGTTGAGTCTTCAAAATATTCAACAGAACATGCGTAAGCTTTAGATAGTAATGAGAGATTTTAATTGCTAGCTACATTCTTTTGAATTGAAGGAGGTTGACATTTCCATTTTGTATTAACAAAAGATTTCTCTACTATTTTGTCACAAGTGCACTTGGTCGATCTTAGTTCCACTGGTAGACACCTTACATGGTCTAACAACCAACATGGTAGTATGCTCATTTGGAAAAAATTGGATCGAACACTTGTGAACTCCTTGTGGTTGAATTAGTATCCCTATTCATCGTTTCATTTTGGTGAAACATTGTCTTCAGACCACTCCATGTTTATTCAAAAGTTGGAAGAGTTGTAATCAAAGGGCAAGCCATTTTAGTTTTTCAATGTTATAACTGATATGGAGGGATTTCTTGATCTTGTTCGCTACTACTGGAACACTAAAGTAAATGGTTGTAAAACATTTCAATTAAAAGCTATTGTCAAACATTTTCTGCGTGGAAGAAATTTCAATATTCAAACACTTAAGGAGAGGCTTGTTTTGGCTTAAAATGCTTGCTATGATCAACCTTTTAAACCTAAACTTAAACATGCTTACACGAATATCAAGTTGCTCTTGAATTCCAAAATTCAGTTTTGCTGGAGAAATCTCGTAATACTTAGCTTAAAGATGGTGATACTGATATTAACTTATGTCACTCTTCCATGTTGGCTTAATGAATTTCAATATTGTAGGATAGTAGTAGGATTGATTGACCTAGAAAATATCAAGGAAATAGCCCGAAGTTTCTTCATTAATTTAATGGGCCCAACTACTTCTTATATGCCAAGTCCTAATATTTTAAGGCTATTTGAACACAACATTGACCAAGGATTGAAGGGTATGTTAGTCTCTCCGATTACAACTCATGATGTTAAACGTACTCTCTTCGACTTACATCCTTCAAAAGCTCCTAGTCCAGATGGCTTTAGTGCATTATTTTTTCAACGTATATAGGATATCACAGGTCAACTATTTACTAATGTGGTATTGGAATTTTTTGCATCTTGTAAAATGCTTCAGTCTATCAAGCATTCCATTATTGGCTTGGTCCCTAAAAAATTAAATTTAAGCCACGTGTGAGACTTCTGATCTATATCTTACTGCACGACTATATATAAAGTGATATCCAAAATTCTTATTGACTGCCTCGAGGTAGTTCTTTCGACTATTGTGAATCCTACACAAAATGCGTTTATTCTTGAATGTAATATAGGAGATAATATTCTATTTGTACAAGGTTGTTGAAGGATTATCACTCAGGTAAGCAGCTACGAAGTTGTTTAATCAAGATAGATTTTCTAAAAGCCTTTGATACAGTTAGTTGGAGTTTTATTCAGATATGTCTTGAAGCATTGCATCTTCCAGCCTCATTTGTTTAATGGATCATAATTTGTATTAATGTAACATCTCGTTCCTATATTAAGGGTTAGAACTCTAGATTTCTGTAATTGAGAAATAGCAATGAGAGATTTGAAAAATGTATTTCATGCTCATGCATAATGTTAGCATAGGCACATGTGAATTTGATTATTGTATACAATAAAATGATTATATATGCATTTATTGACATTTTTCAGGTATAACTGATCTATAAATGTGATTATATATGGAATTTGTGAATTATATGTGTTAAAAATTGAGTTGGAGTATATAAGTAGTGAAATATAATTTTTGGTAAAATATGGGAATTTTCTGGATTTTAAGGGTAATTTTGGTCTAGAGAAAATTCCAAGTGGTAGAACAATTGATGAATAGTAGTAGAAATAAGAGTTAAATGGTAATGAAAATTTTTATAAATGATATTGGGATTTAATGACAAGTGTTATTGAAAATTGGAAAAAAAATTGGGTTAAAATTTGTAAACAAATGGACTAGTAGATTAAAAGACCAAAAGAAGACCATGAGAGACTTGTCACTTGCCACGACATATTTATTAACCCATGTTATTATGTTGAAAGACCATCTCTTCTTTAATTTTGTTTTGGCCAAATGCTTCCATCTTTTTCTTCTTCTCTTCTCTCAACCCACGACATTTTCATTCTCACAACCCAACCTCTTCATGTTGATTTTTGTCAAAATCCTACACTACCAGTTCAAGATCCTTACTATCCCTTCTTGTTATAAGAAAAACATAGCCTATTCCTCCTTTAATAATGATGATCATGTGATGCTTGAAGGCGGGGGTTAAGTGTGATTTGAAGACACTGAAGCTAAACAAGTAAGTATAAGCATTACTCTTCTTGATTGGTTGAAATGAAACATGTTTTGATAATAGTTAAGAGTTAAATGATCATAAAATGAGGATGGGTACATGCTAAAACATGAATGAGAGATGTGAGTAGATTTATGTCTTACTTTTACGTGTATGATGATTAATGATCCATAAATGGTTATAGAGACATTTTTGAGGTAAAATGATCATTTTAATAATGTTTGGATGAGTGCAGTAAATTGATGAATGAATGGACATGGTTGATGTCCTGTTTTGTGGTTATGATTAATAGTATTTTATGACTTATTCTATGAATGTTTTGAGTTGTAATTTGAGGTGAGAGTAAAGAGGAAATGAAGTAGAAAAGATAATCTATATACAAGATGTGTTAGATGTATAATGTAGGAAGTTATAAAAATCTGAAAAATTGGAATGACCTATAGATATCTAAATGGAATGATTTTTAGTTTAGATTAAATTAGAGACATATTGCTACATTTTTATGCAGATATCGAATTCAAATTCTATCATTAAGAGTTTCAAACTTTGACAAGAAGTTGAGTATTAGGGGCAGAAAGTTGATGAGTGTATATATATGATATGTTCTATTTTTAATGTTCATAATCAATCATGGGCTATAATTTGTTTATGAATGATATTAAGTTTAATTGAAGTTAGATTAATGGGGAAATGATGAGTAATTGAACTAGAAATGATAGACTAAGCATAAGGTAGTGAATGAAGTAAGTAAAGAGTTAGAAATCTGGAAAATATGGATGCCATTGGATATACTTTGGGAAAAGTGGAATAACTTGTTCGGTAGAACTCAAATTAAGGTCATTTAAGTATGCTTAAAAAGGGACTTCGAGTTCTATAACTTCTCAGAAGACCACGAGAAGAGATTTTGCTGTCTAGAGAGTCAAAATGACAAATTTCTTTAAGTGACCCGTAAAGGTCCACTCAGCCGACATGGATGTCCACCTAACGGACATTCACTACCCATTTGGTCTTAGTTTAGGATAGAACGGGGATGTAATTGAACCTAGAATGATGCTTGGATTAAGTGACTAATGTGTAACATGTATGAAGTGATAATTGGGGTTATAACTTAGTGAATGAATTGATAATATCAAAGTATCAAAGGCATGGGTATAATGTGAATGAAGATATTCATATGATTGTACCTATGATTCAAAAGAGTTAAGTAATATGTATGAAGTGCTTAAATGTGACTGAGAATTGGGTATTATGAGAGCATATAAGAAAAGAAATGATGAGAAATTAAGTTATGATATTAGAATAACCAAGTGTTCTTGAGGTGTAAGCCTAAGAATAACCTAGACACATACAAGGGATAAGGATTGAATGGTGAACTTAGATTCATCATGAACAAATGAAGTGTAAACCTAAGTTCAATTAGGCATATATGAATTATGAAATGATAATGAGGATAAGATGTGAAATTAGACAATATACTCGGGATTGTCATTGATCATACATTATATATAACACATATATATGTATGTGAATGAGTATTCATAAGATTGTGCAATTAATAATGTGTGAGCGATATGTGTTTTGCATAATGATAATATAGGATAGAGCATCTGCATCCAGACATTTTTAGATCATGGAAGCTAATACTAATCTGGAGCGTACTGTGAGTCTACTTAGATGGTCTTACTTTAAATAATTATTCTGTTTAAATTCTGTATTGAATGACTATGTGAATGTGATTGTACTGATTATAGACATTGAATGTCCGAGGCGTTTGATGCACGAAATAAATATTGGAAGTGCTCATTGAATGTCAATTGGGTTGACTATGTGTTTTCTCAACTTAAATGTTGAATGTCAGACCAAGGTCCAATGACATGTGAAAGTGAATGTGTAAAGTAAAATAAGTGATTGATTGATCTTATGTGATTGATGCATTTCATTACATGAATGCATAATAACATAAAGGCTGTTGTGACTAGAATAGCCACTAAAAAAGAGCTTAAAGCCTAGAAAGTGAAAAAGAGCTTAAAGCCTAGAATGTGATTAAGAGCTAAAGACTCATTATATATAATGAGCACGATATCCCCAATAAATACGGGGCAATTATCAATAAGCTTGGTATCCATAATAGATACGGGACAGTTATAGGCACTCGATCATAATAATAATAATAAATAAAAGTGAGTCTCATAACTGCTGCATATGCATATGATGTGTATGATTTAAATAGTTTGACTAATTTCTGAATGTGATATATGTTTTAAGTGAATATGAAATGTACGTGACTTAACATGATGAATTAATGAAGTGATGTGAATTATGTGATTATATGAATTAAGGTGTTATGTGATTGAGTGAGCCATCGAGGATGGTCTACTCATTGAGTTCGCAAAATTCAACCTAAAATTGCAATATTTTCAGGCTTAGAGAAGATCTCTAGTTAGATAAATTGGAATCTTGCCACTGTATTCGACTAAGAGATAGAGGTCAGTATCAGTTCGTGCCTGCATATGTATTTCATTATTTTGTATCAAAATATGTATTCACAAATGCTGTATAATGTGTATATGAATTATTTTGTAATGTAATTACATTATGACTAAAAGGTTTTGTATCTGAAATGGGCCCAAGTAACTAGTGAAATTCTAATGAGTTGTATAACGATTGCAACTCTTGTGGGTGAAAATGTTTATGAATAAAACGGTTCGAAATTGATTATTAATTTTTCGTATATGCATGCATTGTTTTGAAAAAAAAGTGCAATGAGTTTGATTATTGACTGTTCTGGCATGCCATCCTTGCGGGATACATTCTCAAATACCTTCGGTATGTTCGGGGATCTGCCCTTTGAGAGTAGGTTGCTACAATTAGCACTACTTTAATGAGTATACTTGTGAATGGTACTCTCACAATACCTTTCTAGCCTATTAAGGGTATCAGACATGGTGACCCTTTATCGCCTTACTTGTTTACACTTGTTAAGGAGGGTTTCTTAAGACTATTAAATTAGATGATTCCTTGTCATGAAGGATTTCACTATCATTATAAATGTAAGGAACTCAACCTTATACATCTATTATATACTGATGACTTACTTCTATTGTCTGGTTCTGATCATGATTCACTAACAATACTAATGCATGTGCTTATTTTATTTGTAGAGTGGTCTGGACTTACTTATAATGCAGAGAAAAGTTTTTGCTATATATAGAAGGATGTACGAAACTTAGCTAAAATTCAAAGAATTACTAGGCTTCAACTTAGCTCACTCTCTATTCGATATCTAAGCGTTCCAATTATGGTTTCCAAGCTGAAGTTCTGTGACTACTTACCAATTATTGAAAAGCTGAAGTCTAGAGTGATGACATGGCAGAACCGATTCCTCTCCTGTGCAACTCGTATTACACTTATGATTTCGGTCCTTACTAGTTTCCATCTAGAATGGGTTGTTTATATTGCTTTACCTTGAAAATCAATAAAAGAGATGGCTCGTATCATGAGTTCCTTTCTCTAGTATAGACAAGTGGGACATTCTAAGAAGGCTAGGGTTAAATGGTGCGAGGTAACGATGACAAAAAAATGTGGAGGCCTTGGAATTATTTCCATCTCTACTATGCAACAAGTTTTGAAGTGCAAGAGATTATGGCGTATATACACGGACAACAATGCTTTATGGACTAAATGGATTCATGAATTCTATCTCACAAGGGTTAATTTTTGGCATGCCAACTATTCAAGGGTTGGATCTTGGATCTTAAAACAAATGATGAGGTTACGTGAATTTATTTATCCTTATATTCAGCACACAATTGACAATCGTCAGAAAACATGGATATGGTTTGATAACTAGTTAGATATCAACCCCTTACTCATGCTACTGAATTTCAACAACTCTGTAATCATATGGAATTAAACATTAAGGTGTCTTGTCTAATAGAGGATGGCCAGTGATAGGGAATATTTATGGATTTCATGGACTAACGCTACATTTTCCTATTTTACCAACACTGGAAACGGAAGATACCATCATCGAAGCTAGCTCTAAATGGCACCTTCTCAAATAAAATTTGCTATAGCCTTCTATCGATTGAATTTGTAGTGGTCATGGTTCTCTCTTCTTTGG
>JANSVA010000005.1:17722489-17756719 GCA_025504915.1 Erythroxylum reticulatum | reverse complement strand
ACTTGAATAACTCAGTATGTAACCACAGTTGAAACCTGTCACCAGCATGAATCCCGCTTGCTGCCAAGAATCTGCAGCCCCAAATTACATAAATTAGTGTACCTTCATTATTCAATCATAAATATTACTAACAGAAATAAAGAGGGCTTTGAAAAAAGTATGAATATCAACACTGCAAAATCTTAGCGTAGAGCCATATAGTCGCTACAAGAAAATCTGGCTTTTATGCATAGAATTAGATGTTGGATGGTTTCACAAAAGAGTAAGAAATTAAGCATGAGGCGTGTATATACCGTGTCCAACGGAATGCGCAGAAATGCTGACACCTTGCTTATCAGGTCCATTAGGATCAACCTTAGCTGCACTAGCACTACCTTCTTCAATATTCATGAATTCTATGTTCTTTAGCTCTCCTGTGGACTCCATCTCGATCTCAAGAGTTAGCTCTCTTCAGTTCTATTTTAAGGTCTTCTCAATACATATCCTAGACCTGCACATTGCTTTACTTATAGCAACTTGTAGGGACAGTTCTCACCCACATTTTTTTTCTTTTTCGTTTTTGTTTCTTAGCTCTCTCTACGAATCTTCCTGCTCGCTTAGCCACTAGTCAATTAATGCATACAATGACGCACAAAAGTTGTATCATAGTAGGCAAAACTTGAACCCCTTTCTCCAAAACATTAACATTCTTACATCTTCTCTTGCAAAATAAGTACTTAATATTTTTATGTTGTCGTTGTCCAAAATCCACATTTTAATCATTCAAACTATCTTAAGCAATGCCATAGTAGATAGATTTCTTTTTCTCATAATTGTTAAAAGTATTCTTTTGGACAAAATAACAATATTGGAAGTACCGAAGAAAGTCTTCCATAACACCGATTCATAGAGCTAATGCATTGTGTATATTATACAATCTGGCTTATGTGGAGCGTGAGCATCTTTTTTTCACTTGCAACTAAACTAAGGCAATCTGGAGTCGACTCTTATACATGCTCTCATCACTTAATGTTGGATATCAATATAAAAAAATCATAATACAAAGAGAACCAAAATTAATTGTTACTATGGTAACTATATGTATACAAAATTTAATACTAGAATACTCAAATCTATATTACTGTACCAAATGAGAAAACATGTACCTTTTCTTTAATGAATTGCAAATGCTCTTTACTATCCTCTAGATGCTCTTCTTCTTTATATGAGAATTCAAATGCATCTTTTAGTTCATAAGCTTGAGTCTTCTTTTGCTACTTTCTCAAACAGTTAGCCATAGACACTAGTGCAACAAATTTATTTTTCATTGTGAAGACCTTGAAAATTTAAGAATATTAAATAATTATTTTAGTAAAGCATATTTAAACATATAGTAACAAAAATTTTCTTTTTAATAGAGGAAGAAAAATAAATGAGGACCTTGTACAAAAAATTATTGATAAATATCCATCCAATCCTTATCAGTGTCATCAAGGTCTGAATCATCTTCATCATCATCGTTTTTTTTTTCAATATTTAAGATGTTTGGTGGTATGTTAACCGTGACTACAGGTAAATCTTCTCTAAACCAATTGGAATCCACATCACCATTATTTCTAAAGAAATCATTAATATAGTCATTTGGTTCCCCCTAATATGTTTCTTCAACATTTTCATTATTATCCAAATGTACATCAAAAAGATAATTAGGTGCCTTCTTCTCCATATAATGACAACCTTTCTTAAAACAATCAACTACACGAACCACTTAATCAATTTGGCTTACTAGTACAAAAGGATCATCCATATAACATAACTTTTTTAAGTTTACTCGAGCAAGCATATTATAATCTTTCTCTTCTTGATACCAACAAATTTGAACAATACTGGACTAAACTATTAGGTTTGGCAATCATCACAAGCAAAAGTTTCATAATTGTATTAACAAGTGCACACCATACTGTAGCTTGGCATTTTTTCTATATAATGACTCCATTAAGTTCCCCTTGCACTTATTTACGCTTTTTAATTATAGTAAGGATATCACACTTCACTGAATCCATACGACTAATTGAAAAGATAAAAAAGAAGATGTGTAATTGGTGCACCATAAGCTTTTCTTTTACAGGAAGATTGTAATTAATTAATTTAGTCATCAACTCCTTTTATATATGTTGGCCATTGCACATATTTCTTTCTAAAGGACTTACCCAGTCTATAAAGAAGATGATGAGGTGTTTGCTCTGGTCAAGAAAGAATGTTAGAAAATTCAATGCCAAAGTGAGTTGGGAGGAAGTATGCAAACCTATTGCTTGGGAATAACTCGTGTTAATCTGAATGATACAAATATTCATAGGGAAGAGAATTTGGAGGCTATTGTCAAATGAAAATTCTTCATAGGTTAGGTGGATCCACACATAATTCCTAATAGGAGAAAGCTTTTGCGAAATCTTTAAAATGCTGCCTACTTCATAGTTTCTTTTCTAGCTTCTAAAACTAAGAAGCCAGCTGGTTGGTAGTCTTAAATGCAAAATTAGGGATGGAAGAACATCTCCGCACAATGATAATTGGAGCAATGTTAGACCTCTCTTTGGCTCTTAAACAATGTCAGAAGTACTAAGCACAATTCTAAGCTCTTCCAAGGTGAATTTGTGGATTAATGGTCTAATTTCTGTATTGATCGCTATCTATGGCTAGACCACATCTCTAGACGCTTCACAAATAGATCACGTAGAGAACTCCTGAGGGTAAGAGGAACAAGGCAGCTCAATTTGGATTATCAATTTACTACCAAAGCTTTTGTGGTTGGTTGCCAAGAGTATAATAGCTACTCTGCATAAATTGACCAATCTCAATTGGCCTAATACACGGCATCTACGCAAGCACCATCCTGAAACTCTGGGCCATTTATTTCCCATATGCAAATTTTCCAATCCCATATAGAGCAACATCATGTCGCTTTGCGAGGGTAGCTTTCACAATCACAATCGTGGCGATATTTTGGAATGGATAGCTACTAGCATGAGTTGTACGAGAGGAGATCGAGCTATATTCTTAATAACCTTAGCTTCATGTATGCACAAAATATAAGCAGAGAGAAATAATAGAGGCATTAAAGGAAAATAAAGCAACGGTAAGCAGGTTACGGTAGAATTGATACAATGGATAGGGGAACAACATTTAATTTCTGAAGCAACTACATACTGCAGTCCTAGGATACCGGCAAGTTGAAGACTAGACACTCTTTAATGCATTGAAGAAGGCTTGAAGCTTACAAGTCTTCAATCTATTATTTGTTTATTGAAGTTGAAAATGCTACCTAAATTGCTGACAAGTCGATGGTTTTTACCTTAATTGATGTGTTTTGGGAGGCCAGCTTGAGTGATGCAAGACACGTAATATTCCAAATTGTACTCTGATTTCATCAATACATTCCCTTTAACTTTTTAAAAAGACTTTAGTTACATTTTTATTGTTGACAATAATATAATATTCAATAAACTTAAAGATAAATTAATTATTTATTGCAAAATTATTTGTAAACTAATATTTATTTTAATCATTATAACCATTTTATTATTTAAAATTAAATATTTTCAATTTTCAATTGTTTTATATTACTGTAAAATTAAAAGAAATTACATAATTATTTTTATATTAATATTAAATTAAATAATACATTTATTTAGTAAAATAGAAAATTAAAACTAAATTTAAAAGGATGAATAAAAATGATCTCAATAAAATTTTAACCTAATTGAAAATAAAAATAAAATAGGAGTCTTAAATGAATTTATCTTTTCTAAAAAATTTAAAATGATGAGCATGCTGCCGCTAGTCAACAAGACAAGAACGCTCTGAAGAAGCAGCCAGAAGATGATTCGCGCGTAATCATCACGCATTTATGACTCTACCTCCTTAAACTTAACCTCAACCGTAAACCTCGGCGCACGATAGCCACATGCCAAGTTAACATCACAAAGCGATCAAAATTCCCCTACGCCGTTTCTTCCTTCTAAAGCCCTCCTTAAACCACTCTCCGAAGCCCTTCTCTGCTTAAACTATGTCAAAGTCACTGGACGTGTTCAGATCCAACGCCTCTAACCCAAAGGTGTGGGTACTCATCGGCGTTACGGTAGCCGGAATCGTCGTGCTGGCGGAGACTCGGCGGCGAAGGAGGCTGAAATCGAATAGAGCCGATTTCGGAGCCTTCGTCGAAAGGTTCGAGATACTTCCATTCCCTCAGCCTCCCCCTCCTGCCGCCAAGCAATCCCTGTCCAGCCTCTCTTTTGCTATTAAGGACATGTACTGTTCTTCTTCTTCTCTTATGTCATTTTCCATTTCGATATGATATGAAGTTACTATACATACTTAAAGTTGTTTTTTTAATTTCTTTTTGGGTTTGAATTAGATTTGAAGTGAAGGATCATGTGACGAGTTTTGGGAGTCCGGCATGGAAGAGAAGTCATGAAAATGCTGAAAAGATGGCAGTTGTTGTGACCGCCTTGTTGAAGAATGGGGCTTCTTGCATTGGCAAGACTGTTATGGACGAATTAGGATTTGGGTAAATATGTTTTATATTGTTTACTCATCTCTCTCTCAAAGATTGAAAAGATCAAACTATTTTATTTGGCTTTCAGGATAACCGGAGAGAGTAGGCATTACGGAACTCCTATAAACCCCAAAGCGCCATCTTGTGTTCCTGGAGGTTCTTCTAGTGGTTCAGCTGTGGCTGTTGCTGCTCAGCTTGTTGATTTTGCTCTAGGTATCTCCTTCCTTGTAACTCTTTAATGATCAGATTGCGGAGGGATATGTAATTTTGTTGGTATGATTATTATAGACGGCAGTATATGTTCTTTGCTGCTGAAAATATAGATATAACATTCTTATTGTTATTCTGTGATGTACAGGTACTGATACAGTTGGATGCATAAGAATTCCAGCCGCGTTTACTGGCATTCTTGGGTATCGGCCATCTCATGGGGCTGTATCTACGGTTGGTGTTCTTCCAGTTGCACAAAGTTTAGACACTGTTGGTATGTAATAAAATAATCATATATGTTGTATTAGGGAGCAAAGCTGTTCATGTCTATTAGCTATTCCACTTGGTTTTCTACTTGTGCTTGCTACAATTTAAGGGAGTGATTGATTGACGAGCTTAAATTTTATGCTTATGCCTTGACAAGATGCTTCATAGATATGCTACCAGGACTGGAAATGCCACCTCTATAAATGCAAGTCAATGAACATGGTTGATGGTTTTCTTGATCTATCCATAATTTTACTTTTGAAGTTGAGGAGTTGAGTATGTGGCCCCTACTGAAAATATGGGTGTCTAGTTCCTTGCTTGTGAGAATGGACATAAACAGAAAAATGAAAAACTAAAGAAAGAAGTCATCTTATATTAAATACGAATTCTCTTAATGGCACTCCCAGTGTTTATTTTCGAGGACAATCCATGTTAAAGGTAACATTGATAGAAGTATCTCCTTAGATTTGGCCAAGCTACATAACCATGTTATATAGATTTGGCCAAACTACATGTGCACATTCTAGGACAAAAGTCTATGTTTCATCCCCATCACTATGCATCTTTAGATGACTCTCTATTGTTTGATCTTCTAGTATAGTATTGATGATCATGGCATACTCTTTACTTGTATGGAAACTATATACGTTTATCTTGATTTTAGTTAGTTGTTTTAGGCAATTGTCAAACTTTTTGGGTGTGTTGAAGTTGAATTGATGCTACCTTTTGTTGGTTTCACGAAGAGTTGTGAGCCCCTTGAGTAGGGCTTTATGAAATAACCATTGTTTTGTTCTTTTAACTTACCAAATAGTCAAGATTTTACGCTTCTTCTATGGAAAAGTGTGAGCCCATAATGCCTTTGTGGGCAATAATAATATCTGTTTTCCAAACAAGTGTGCTTGATACGTTCCACATATTTGTTAGCCAAACAACACGACTCACTACACCTTAAATGTCGCTAGCTAAAGAATACAACTCACTATTGAATTTCTAGATTAGTAATGTCAGTGGGCATCTTCAATTAGATGTAATGCAGCCAAGTCTGAAATCTACCTTTTACTCATCTTACCTATAAAATGGAAAGGTTTTGACAATTAGAGTTGGAATTTGGAGAAGTGATTGACCTCTTAAACTCACCTTTTGATGTTACATTTCTAATGGTGTTCCTTGATTTTTTGACCTTGCTGCTTATGATGGGTTTAAAAATCTTGTTGGAAGAGTATTTAGACCTTTGCAATTCCTATTTCTTCTTGCAATGCTACTTGTCTATTGCTTTATTGTTTTTTTTTTCTTGAGACTTGCTCAATTTATGTTGTTCCAGCTGTACTTTTTATATCCTTCCTTGGTTATTTGTTTATCATCAGCAACCTTTCAGGATGGTTTGCGCGTGATCCCTCTATATTACACCAAGTTGGATGCACTATACTTCAGCTTAATGTTGTAGAACCTAGAAGGACCAAATGTCTTCTCTTTGCTGATGATTTCTTTCAGTTTTATAAGGTTCCCCAGCACAAGACTTTTTCTGTTATTACCAAAGTAATTGAAAAGCTCTCTGGATGTAAGTTGCCTCCAATTTGCATTTTTCAGCCTTTACCTACTATTGTTACTTGCTTGACGATTGATATCTTGTTACTTTCAGTGTTCCTTTTTCACTTAACGATGAAATGTTATTGATTTGTTGATAATAACATAAAGGTGCTGCCATTGTATTCGTGTTGAAGATGATATATAGTTTGTCAATTGCGCAGATGAGCATCCAAAGCACATAAATCTCAGTGAGCATATTGCTAAAAATGTTTCAAGTCTAAAAGAGTTTCATGAAAACTCTACAAAAGTGCAAAATGGAACATCTGCTTTAAAAGCTTTGTCTTCAGTGATGATTTCACTGCAAAGGTACTTCACAACTGTAAATTAAATTACTATGTTTAGAAGAACAAGTTCCATGGATCATTGCATCTCCCCATTTTCTTAGTCTTTTCTATCTTTTGTTGTGAGTTTGAGTTTAGTGAACATTTCTAGTTAAGTTCCTAATAACATTTTTGTCTATAGGAACTGAATCCAATTGAGTTGTTTATCGTTAGACACTTCAATTTGAATCATATTTTTGAAAGAAATATATATGTGCAAGTCAACTAGTTAATATTGTAATTTTAAGCAAGAATGATATTCTAACGTCATGCTTTCGTCTGAATTAAGAATTTTTAACATATTTGTTCTCTTTGAGACTTGTTGAATGTTAAGGTCCAAGGGTGCTAGGAATTGAGGTGCTAATCATTAGAAACTAGAAGATGAAATCATATTTGTGAATGCCAGGAGTATGCACTAGTTAATTGGTTTATTATGTAATTATAAACAACAATAATATTGTTGTTGCTTTATCAGAATCAAATGAGGTATAGTATGAAGAATATTGTGTTATACTGAATGTTTATGCTAAGATACACATGTTCTTAATTTCTACATACTTGGTTCTTTCTTATCAATTCAAACTACTTCTTCTTCTTAAGCTTTTTTGTTGGACCATTAATTGATTCTTTTGTCATTCTCACCCTTGACCAGGACAATCTCCAACTTATGCATTTAGAATGAAGCAGTGATATGAACATCGTATCGTATCATATCGAGCAAAAACTAGTACAAATTTGCTTTGCACTGTAATAGGTTGTACCAAAGAATTTTTGGTTGTATCAGCTGATATTGGCCAATACACCAAAATATCAAAAATATTAGGTCAAATTTGTAACTTAAAAAAAATTGAAAGCTTAAAATGAAAAAAAACATCCTTTTGTGTCTAAATTTTTGAAACATAAAATTATTCTTTAAAAAATAGTCTTTATGTCTAAAACATAATTTCTTATGCTAATTTTGAGTTATTAAATCAACATTTTAAATATTTTTTCAATTTTAATTATAATATGAACTAATTTTAATTATATATTGAGGAATTATTTTATAATTTTGCAAAAATTAATGCATAATGTTATCTGCTATTAACAAGTACTGGTACTACATCATACTAGTACCAAAATTGGTACAAGCGGTACTCTGAATTTTTTTAAGAGCTTGATCTCTATATTAAATGTTTATTGGCTGCTTTTATCCTTTAAAATACTTTTATCCTTCAAATTTTTTATATTTATTTTTAAATTTTAATATTTTTGTTTAATTTACTTATCAAACTTTCGTTATTTATTTGTCAGTATTTATGCGTTTTAATTATATAACATAGGCATGTAGATTTAATTTAGGTGTAAGAAATAAATAGAATAAAATAGGGGTATAATTACTAAGGGCCCACCCTTATTTTTAATTTTTAATTTTTAATTTTTGCTTTTAAATTTTAATAAAAATTAATGATTTATTTATTTAATATATTCCCACTTTTATAACATATGAAGCTTTAGTTTTTATAATCTAATTTTTATTAAATAAATAAAAAGTATTTAACTATTTAATATTAACTGCTAATAAAAATTCTTAATTATTCAAGTTGTTAATGTTAAGATCCTTAAAAGAATGTTCATAAGTTATATCTTCTAAAAGATAAATTTTGTAATTGGGGACTAAATTTTAATTATATAACTTTGAGAGATTAATTTAAAAAATTATTTGAAACGGTATACAATATTGATCTATATTGGTACTATACTGTACTAATACCAAACCAGTATGAGCTTTGGTACATATTCATAATATTGGTTTTAAGCCTTGGTTACTGTTCATGTAACAGTTGGGTTTGTTTTTTTGCTTTCTAGATATGAATTCAAATCAAATCATGAAGAATGGGTTAAATCTGCATCACCCAATTTACCATCTGAAGTTGCCAAGAATATCCATCTAGCAATTAATTCGACATACGATAATGTAAAAATGTTATATAAGGTCAGAACAGAGTTGCGGGCAACCATTCAGGGCCTTTTAAAGGTATCTTCCCAAGAGGAGCTTTAAGATCTTACATTTTAGTTGCAGTATTTCAACTTGAAAATGTGCTATGAACTTGTTCGAAAAAATGTGATGTCATTAGGTAGGTCTACTTTGAGGCAAAAAAGATATAGCAACTACATTTTTTGGAACTTTATAAATGCTAGGAAAAGAAAACAAAATAGGAAGGTTGTGTTTCAGAGTCTGGAATGTATTGAATGGCCAAATTGATATCTTGTTCTCATGTCCCTAACTCCTTCCCCTTCTTTTGCCAGGACAATAAAATATTAGTGATTCCTACAGTTGCAGATCCTCCATCAAAACTCAACTCAAAGAGCGCATATTACACCGAGTGTAATGAAAGAGCATTGATGCTGTCAAGCATTGCAAGCATATCTGGATGTTGTCAGGTAAATTGGTGGTCAACTTTTAGCTTTCATTGTTGGTTTCAATTTGTTTGGCTGACTATTTTTGATGTATGGTTTAAATGTTATTGTCAGGTTGCCATCCCATTAGGAGAGCATGGCAATTTTCCGATTTCTGTTTCTTTTATTGCATACCATGGAGGGGACAAGTTTCTTCTTGATACATTGTTGGATATGTACTCTTCACTTCAAGAACAAGCCAGCATTGCTTCTAATTCAGCACCGCTGCCAGATACAAATGGAGACATAGACACTTCTGAGATCTTGAAAGAAAAGGTTGGTCACCAGCAATATCTTAATGTGACTGGCAGTGCTAATTTAGGAAACTTTTCGCATATCTTCAATTCTTTAATGTTCTCAAAACATTTACCCCCTGGTTTCTTTCTAGTTGGCTGAAGTCCTTGATTTGTTTGCCTTTTCGGTATCATGTATAAAATGTGTCTTCTCAATGTAGCAAAAGCCTTCTCTTTATTTTTTTAATGTTAAATTTAAAATTACATATTAGAGTTTCATGGGTGTTTTACTATTTTAATTTTACTTTTAACTATAAAAGTATTTATTGGAAACAATATCTCTAACAATTAGGGTTAGGCTGTATATTATTGAACCTCCCCAAATTTTGCGTTTCAGTGAGATTTTTACTGGGTTGTTATTGTTGTTGTTTAACTATCAAGTATTTAGGAGTTGGAAAATAATGTATTTTTATTTTTTGGAATGTATACTTTTGGCAAAATTTTTAATATATTAAGGGAATTGAAGCTTTTATTCCCATAACCTTCTTAGTTCTATCCTAAAACCCATGATATTTGGTATAATGTAACGGAAGGTGGAATGTATTCATGACTACATTGCATAAGCAATTCATTTGTTTGGCTGGATAGTTACTATGGAATGCCATGCCCTATTGCTTCATGTTAGAAATCATAATTTCTTTAAACAATCTAATCGTCATTACATCAAACTTACATAATCCTCATTTTATTTCATCGTTCCACTGCATTACATTATATTCTACTGAATATCTTTTAAATTTCTTCTCTTTCCTCATTTCTCCTTATCTATCTCTCTTCTTTTCACTTTAGCTCCTGTTCTCTTCTTCCTGTTTCTTTTTCTAATTCCATTGTTACTCATTTCCAACATGAAAAACTGTGTTTTTGACACCTTAACTGTTTTTCTCTGGAACACTTTATTAAGAATTACACATTTGATAGATGATGATGATCTTTTTGTCTAGCTTGTGTGTAATACATGGTTCTTGAAAATCAACATTGATGCAAGTTTTGAAGACAGTTCTCTGATGTTGGCAATTTGATCTTTGTGACCTTCCTTTCCTGCAAAATTTTTTAGTTCAAGACACACTGGAAGCCATGGATTTGACTGATGATAGAACGCTTTAGGAGAACACATGCCTTTTTATCTTTTGATCTTACTTATCAATAGATAGCCTTATTGCAGGGAAATGCTGCATTTAGACAAAAGCTCTGGAACAAGGCTGTCAATTACTACACCGAGGCCATCAAATTGAATAACATGAACACAGTCTATTATTGCAACCGGGCAGCAGCTTACTTAGAATTAGGATGGTCTGATATTCTCTTCAACTTTTCCTCATCCTGCATCTAAAGTTTTTGCACATTACTTCACCAATTTGTTTTAATTTTTGCAGTTTTCAGCAAGCTGAAGAAGACTGCATGAAAGCAATTTCACTTGATAAAAAAGTAAGAAGTTCAATATTATTATATTATATCATGGCATCCTTTTTATTTATTGAATACATTGTCAATTGCAGTAATCGGGCTAACATGGTCCTAGGTTTCCTATTTCATAACTTATCACATTGTTCTATCTTGTTCTCATTGGAAGAAGACATTGGTTGTTCCATGTTGTCTTGCCCTGCCATATGATACCATGAGGAGCTTATGGAGATTTGCTTGAAACAAACGAGCTACAAGCTTCTGTTGTTAATTTGAATTATTTTGTAATCTAATTTAGGTGTTAAAAGTATAATAGTGCTTGATGCTGAAAGTCTTACAGTTTCCTGTTGAAAGAACTATAGCCATCTCCTCAGTCTTTTAGATTTTAGGAAAATAGCCTCTTATCCAGTGCATCAAAGACCCTGTCATGCTTTTCTTTTTGGAAATGGATTTCTAGGAAAATATTATGTTGGTTACCCACCCCGTCCAAATAAATGAATTTGATTGAGCAAAGGAAAAGGTGATAAAGTGCAGTGAAGGATTTGGGTTGTTGTCCTTTATAATTCGTCCATGGCCAACCAAAGATAGAACCAACAGGAACCACCTTATAATCAAAGAGATCGTTTGTTCTTGGTTGTGAGACAATTCTGGATTTTCTGTGCTTTGATGGGGAGAAAGTATTATGGGATCAGAAATATTTTTGGACAAAGAACTTGATTGGATCAACAAAGTAATGTTGGTTGGATTTAGACTAAAGGATTTGGTGAGCAAGGGTGACTTGGAATGACTGTCATGTTTTTAGTTACATAACAGACTAGGTGATGGTGATCAGGCAAAAGACTTCTATTCTCCATGCAATGTTTATATTGTTTTTTTTCAATCAAGTAGTACACTAGATTAGTTCTAGTTAATTTTTTTGCAGAACTTGAGTATAATTTTAGTTAGTTGAACATCATCTTTATTCCTGATGAAGAGATTGTAAATGACAGTTCTGTCTCTTCGGGCGGTATTGGCGGTGAGTTGATGGTATAAGAGCTTCTGACAAGGCTAGGTTTTGAAATTTCAGATTGGGGTGTTATTACTGCAAAAGATTGACTTTACTTGGTATTCATGCGGCCAACAGCTACCATTAAGCAGATTTTTTCTGATATTAGTGAGACCATTATTATTTGAATTTAGCTCTAAAAATACTTAATTCATAAATAAATCTGCTTTTAAATTCTTTTAATGTTTTTCTGATTTGCAGTAGTTATGGTAAATAGAATCAACAATAATAAGATATCAGTTTTAATTACATTGATATGCTCGCAATCTTGTAACGTCAACTATAAAATACCAATAAATGGGTTTGCCAGTCATCATATCTCCATATTAGAGAACTTCAAACTTCATCATGTTGTTAAACATTGCTAAGGCTCCAGGGGTCTTAAAATGAAGTTGTGTCAATCTTGCAAGCAGGTTGATTAGCGAGGTGGATACAAACCTATAGCTACGTTCATACTTTCTTTATTTACTTGACCATTTGGTTGAACTTGTGTGTATATATATTTTCATAATTATTTGTTGAAACTTCTTAGTCTAGAAGCTAAATAGTCTAGTCAGTTTGCTTTCGATCCTATAAAGTTTTTGAATTGCTTAACAAGATTTCCTATTTTCCACGCAGAATGTGAAGGCATACCTTAGGCGTGGGACAGCTAGAGAATCACTTCTACATTATAAAGATGCAGCTCATGGTGAGCACTGTTCTTCACTGATCCGAGTGAATCTAGCATGTGAAATAAAGTGCATGTGATACAAGATTTGTGAAGGACTGCACCAGTTGACATTCAAGTAATTAATAAACAAAATAGAGTCTCTTAGTTCCATAAATCATGGAGAGGAAAGTCAGGGGGGGTTCTAAAATAAATGATTAGCTTCTTCCATAGGGACCAACGGTGTGGTAGGCTTGTTTGAAAGGGATGTTTCCATCTCATGATCCTCCAAGAATTGTGGAGTGCCTGGTGTGCTAAGTCCCTGTTGATCTGTCTGTTTGTCTCTAGGGAATGGGGAATGGCATAAAGCCCCGGAAGAGGGTTGTTTTAGCATAAGATGAGATCTGCTAAAACTGAATAGTATATATATAAAATGAGTTACTTGAATGATTATATCTGCAATAGTGATTGTGCGTAGACCTCCATGGATTAAGCAACCCTAAGTTTTTTTTTTTAATTATAAATTGAATATTGGGTTCTTCAACAATTATTTGTTGGTCTCACACATTCATGCACATGGATCTGCAGACCTCTTAACTTGATACGTTATAGTACTTTCTTCTATGTTAACCTTTTATGTGCTTGCAGATTTCAGTTTTGATACGTTATTGTACTTTCTTCTATGTTAACCTTTTATGTGCTTGCAGATTTCAGTTTTGCTCTTGTTCTTGAGCCACAGAATAAGGTGGCTAGTCAGGCTGTGGAAAGACTAAAGAAGCTAATGAGTTGATGGCACTTTGTCCTCCCCGTTTTTGACAGAAAATGTTAAAGTGTTTGATGAGTTAATCTAAATTGTATTCTTCTCAAGCTGGGCCTTTTGGGCACTAAATGTAAATTTAGTAAAAATTTTACGGTATTCTTATTAATCTGTTGGAAGTAATTTTTAGGATATAATTTATGCTTTTAGACTATAATCGATATATTTATAATGTATTTTAGATGGTCGTTTGGGAAACATTTATGTCCAGCTCGAAGAGATAGTGTAGTACTGGAGTATTCAAAGTGAAAGAAACCCAATCACATATTTATACTATAGCATCAGCCTTCAATGTGCATATTATAATTTTAATCTTTCCCGATAAATTCTTTTAGGAATATATGAACAATAATAAAAATTATAACTTTTATAAATGAATACAATTAGACTTTAATTTCTATTAAATCTTACATTGAAAATGAGCCTATAATGTCGGTGTGATCATATTGGGAGATTTAATTATATTTAATTAATAATAAAATAATTTTGTTTTATCCCTGATTTAAATTATTTAACTTAATTTTACAACCCGTTAATTTCACCAATAAATTATTCCCCTAAAAGTATGTACCGATATTCAACTTCACAAACACTTTGGTTCAATTTCTACTTTCAATCCCCCACCTTTCCTTCCAATTTCAAGAATCTAGCTCAGTGTTTAGTCCAGTAAAACATCGAAAATGACGGGGAAAACCCATCTCTAAGGGACTGCTTGATATGATTCTATGCCCGTATGCAGTCACCAAGCTGATTGCTTTCTCAAAACGAGATGATATGTTTCTCTGAGAGATTTGAAGTAATGAAATGGTTATGTCTGGTAGGAAAGCTTAGATGGAGATATTATAGATTGCGTCCACATGTCTCATCAGCAATATTATAGATTAAGTAATTTGGGGATTGCAATATTATAGATTTGGTTAAAGTTGAGTTAAATAATTTAATTAGCTTAATTAATTAAAATTAAGGATAAAATAAAATTAAGTAAACAATTTGATTATTTATAATTTATAATTTTAAAAATTTTTAAAAGTATGATTGACCTCAACGTCACGTGGTACAGACGTGATACTATAGGCCTATTTTAAATGTAAAATATCATAAATTTTTATTACCTCAACACAGATATAGCAGATAACTAATGACATAAGGTTTAATTTGAATGTTTATAAAATAATATAGTTTAATTTGAAGACAATAAACATTAATATTTAATAGAAAATTGTTTTTGATCTAATAAGAAAAACAAGGGTGCGTCACTTTCTCAAATTTTAACTCCTTTCGCATTCATCCATTGAAAAGCCTAAGCACACTGTCCATTAACATAGGAAGACCCAAAAGCGTAGAAACAACGGATTGATGAGTGTTGGGGAATAATGCCGAACGGCAAACAAACTTGACGGTGAGAGGTGAGATGTGGAGACACAACAAATGAGAGTTATTTTGGATAAAGATTAAAGATTTTTAATTTGACTTTCATTAACTCTTTTGTTAGGCTTATGCATGTAAAACTCAATTGTATTTCTATAACAAAAAAAGAGATGGATTGGGGTAAAGATGAGACAAGAAAATGCAAGAAAATGAAAATTTCAAGATGATCTTCAAGATACAAGGTCTTGTATCAACTTAAACAGTCATGTATACTCACGAAATGAGACTTTTTGCTTATGCACAGTTGGATGCACGACCGTGTACCTAACCATGCATCTTCCCATAATCCTTATTTTTCATATAAAGCGACATTTGAGCATCTTAGAGAAACATGAAATAGGGGGCAGAACTCTTGATTCTTCGGGATCTATGGAAGGCTAGTCTTTAGTTCAAAGGTGAAATCAAAGCCGAAGGACACATTTGGGCATCCTCTCATTATGTATTGTTATTATTTCTCTCTCTAAGGATTGTTTACGTTATTTTATGTCTATTGATTTGGGTATTCTTGTATGGATAATTAATATTCTCGTTACTGTTTAATTGTTTATGTACTAAACTATTGCTAAAATCTTAAATACAATATGTAATAGTTTTGTTTTAGATTCATTTATGGCAACTAATGGTCTTGAATCATTAAGGACAACGTACATAAGCTAAATAACCGAGCTTGTGTGATTGTTGCATAGAATAATCTGTTTTCCTTATTCGTAATGCGACTGTTCGACTAATCTTGACAGCTTATTCAAGGTTGTTTAATAACTAGGTTTAGTTAAAGAGCTTGTTTTAATTAAACATGACCTAAAGGAAAACCGATGTTAACAAAGCTTGTTGTTAACATACATAGTTTCTAAGAGAGGTGTGAAACTAAAAATTCAATGAAGTATATTTGAGATTATTATATCCATTGTATGAATAGACCTACCATAATTAAAAGGAGTTGATTGAAAACCTAAAGATAGGTTGATATAAATCCTTTGAATTAGGATCAAAGCTAAGAGCAGAATTCATAAATCAATAATGCAAGGGGTTTTAACTAAAAATATTTATATTAATCAACCAATGGATTAGTTGTTAGTTGTCTCAAGAGAGTTATTAACATAAGATATGAATTTTTATAGTCCAATAGTTAATAAAATAATTGCATGATAAAAGGTTAATTATTTAATAATTTTTAGGGGAATTTATCACCTAGACACTAATCTTTGATATTGATTTTTTTCTCAACAATTTCCTTTGTTTCCTACATTCAATATTGTTTCCAATTTTAGTTTATTTGTTTAATATTTATTTTTAATCAAAAACCAACATCCTATTTGTAGGCTAGATAATAAGAGAAGGGTAATTACTAATACTTATTGTCTTCATGGGATTGACCCATACTTACTTATGCTAGCTATAGCTATACTGTGCACTTGCGATTAATTTAAACATTGATATAACACTTAAAAAATTATCAATCAATAGCTATTGAAATTGAAGATGAGGATATATCATCATTCTATAAGAGAGATGTTAATCATAATATATTAGAAGCAACATAAGTACAAGGAAATCTTATCATGTAAAGGAATGAAGATTATATTCATAGAATATAATAGCGATAAAGTGTCGAATCATAATGATGATGATTTTGAAGATCTTGATTATGATGATTGAAGGTATCATGAAAGTGATCTTTCTATTTTCTTATTATAATGCTAGTAACATTTATGTTTTTAACTTGTTTCATGATGATGATTGAATGCATATTTATTACAATGATTGAATGTATCATGAAAGTGCCCTTTCTATTGTCTTATTTTAATATTGGTAACATTTATGTTGTTAATGTGATTAATGTTGATAATTAAATGTATCTTGATTATGATGATTGAATGTAACATGAAAGTACCCTTTCTATTGTCTTATTATATGTTCGTAAATTTTATGTTAATGTGATTAATATTGATGATTGAATGTATCTTGATTATAATGATTGAATGTATCATGAAAGTACCCTTTATGAGAACCTAAATGTTTCAAACTATGTTATTGAGAATTAAATATTGTGGATATTGAGAACCCAAATATTTCAAACTATGTTACTTCATTAATGAAACAAAAGATTACGATTGTCATAAGTATCATCTTTTCCTTTTGGTATAGAGGCACGAAGCCATATTCCTAAATGAATGTCTGAAGAAAATTGGAATAGTTTATATGGATGACTCGAAAGTTCAAGTTTATTTTCTTTGTCTTCTTATTTTCTTGCATTAATCTTGTTAGATTATTTAACGACTAAGTTACATTTTTTCTTGATTAAGGAAAATTGTGAGAAGGAAATGGTCAATAAATAAAAAATGAGAACACCTCATAATTAAGGGTCAATGTAATTTATAGTTGTCTGAAATGAATATATAAGTTCCATGTTTACAAGCTATACTTAAATCAATAAGCACTACAGTATTATATATGCCTTGTTTTTTTGTTTCATAAAATAGAGTAAGAAGAAACTACATGGACAACATTGTGATATGATCACACTATATAAAGTCATTCCCTATAAGGAAGACAAAGAATGGGTGTCAAAAAAAGCATGAAACAAGTATGTAAGTATAAAAGTTTGTCCAATATTTATGTTCGTTTATTAATATAATAGAAAGTAATAATATGTGGATTGAATATTTTTTGCAAAATTTTAGAATAAGATGTAGGAGTTATTAAAAAGGTTTATGTCTAAGGGAAATGAGCTTAGTACAGATGACATTTATGATACAATACTTGGTTCTCATTCTGGCTATTTACATATAAAACTAACATTAAGCACCTTTAAAAGGAAAACAACAAGCTTAAGGTTGCATTATAAGTTGAATTAATCAGGGGACAAAAAACTCGACCAAAATTAGTAAAACATGATATGTTATTCAAAAGACTACTTGTAGCACCTCACTCTTACAGGAGACATACCCGCTGTTCTAAAGGATATCCGAGTACGTACCCCACAAGGATGGCATGCTAGAGAAATCACGACACTAACTTAATCATGGAATCATAATTTAATGCGTAAATTTCATAATATTTAAAAACCCAATTCCTGATTTTCATTTCATAAAAATGAATATGTACATTGTAGCTTTACAATAACATCCATAGATGTACATTATCAAAACTAATTAGAATTATATCTCTGTATACAAAACATGCTACATATATGAGGAATTATACAAAAATTTTATCTAGATCTTTCAGTCTCAGTTGATCGACCTTTGAGCCATTTCTTCTATCCAAAAATACAAGAACTATCCTTCTTGTAGAGTTTCTCTATCACTAGCGTCCTCTCTCAAACCTGAAATGTCAATATTGCAATTTTGATGAGTTTTGTGAACTCAGTAAGCCACCCATCATCGATAGCTCACTCATAACACATAACATATACAATTCATGTAATCACGTAATTCACATCATTTCATTAATTATCATATAGCATCATATATCCCTTTGATCACTTATTTTACATTTCACATTTCACATTCAGACCAATCAAATAGTTCATTTCGATCATTTATAACATACATATCAATTATACATGCAATGCATATGAGACTAACTTCCATTTATTACTTTGTTATGAACAAGTGTCTTTTTACTAACCTATATCCCTTGTAGATATCGGGCTTGTTTCAGATATTGTCCGATATCCCTTAGTAAATACCAGGTACATTAACAACTAAGTCAGAGGCTCTTGCCACATTTTGAGCTTTAAGCTCTTTTTCAGTGGCTATTCTGGTCATAATAGCCTTTATGTTGTCATGCATTCATGTAATGAAATGCATCACATTCACATATATTCAATCAGTCACTTGATTTCAGTTTTACATTCACATTCACATTCACATTTATCATCGGACCTTAGTCTGACATTCAACAATAATGTTGAGTATCACTTATTTAATCAAATTCATAAACAATGAGCACTTCCAATATATTATTCATCCATCAAACGCCTCAGATATTCAATGTCTAGAATCAACACAATCACATTCACATAATAATTCAATACAGAATTTAAAACAAAGAATTAATTAAGTGAGACCATCTAGGTTACTTACAGTTTGCTCCAGATAGTTATTGCCTCTACAACTCAATAATACAAATATATTCTAGGTTCATCACTCAATCTTGCACTAAGGTTCATGGCTCAATATACTTGATTATTGTAACGTCATTAATCAATTACTATCAATCTTTTCCTATGAATTCAGATGAAAATGAAATTTGGTGGAGAGGAAGGACAATGTGTGAGGAGTTTGTGGTTTAAATTTCAAGTTAATCGGAGTCCCGGAGAAGAAGTTATGGTCAAAAGAGTGAAAAGTATTTAAAACTGTCAAAAAGCAGTACAATCTCACTATGACAATCGTGCTTGTGCACTGCTTGTTGAATCCTCTCTGTCATGATCATGCTTATGCACGATCGTGCACTACCTGACATCTCCCTTCTGATAAGCACGATCGTGCATTATCTGATATCTCCTCTCTGTCACGATCGTGCTTGTGCACAATCATACAACTCCCCTGAGGTTTCCTCTCTGTCACGATCGTCCAACTCGTATAAGGTTTCCTTACAAGCACGATCGTGCACCACCTAATGGCTATTCTTAATAGATTTTTTGGTTAATTTTGCATGACCATTTTGACAAGGAAAAAGAATTAATTAGGCAATAGATTCTCCAAACAAATGCTCCCATATATATTAAGTTTCTAATGACGCCAATTTTATACAGTTTTGTTTAGTATTCCGCAAGTTATACCTAAAATATTATATACCATTCCCAATCCATGAGAACACACTGTACTCAACTTCAAGACAAAATTTGAAACCCTTAAAGATAGCATTCAAATTCGATTCCCTCTGAAAAATATATCCATATGTCTCTAGTGCAATATAAACTTAAAATCATCCCATTTAGATATGTATAGATCAAGATATCGCTAAAATACAAACATATGTTTAGTGAAAACACTCCATCTAGCATATTCCAGCACATTTCAACATCATTTTCATCCTAGTTCATCTCTTTTGCTTAGTTTATCATTTCTAGCTTATGTCCTCATTATTTCCTCTTCATTACTACTTCCATTTTAGCTCAATTTCAATCACACACAAATCATATTCTCTGCTCGATCATAACACCAAAAATAGAACATTTACATACATATATATTCATCACTAAATTTCTACACCTTTTTCCTGCACCATTATCAATGATCTTTCTATTTCAAACTCATCTCTACAACAACTCATAAATCAATTTGTTCATTCCTTTACCCATATTCAATATATATAAAACACCATTTTATTATCATTTAACCTTTAACTATCATCATACATGTTTCATTTAACAAATCATAAAGAACAATATGATAATTACTTGATAAAACTCCAAACTCTTTAAAATCACATGAACCCTAGCTTTCCATGGCTCACATGATCATCAATATGGAGGTGGGTAGATTAGGTTTTCTTGTGGAAAATGAAGAAGACAACAAGATGATAGTAGCAAAGAAGGGTAAGAGCAAGGTTTACATTGATAAGGTCAAGAGAGAGGTTCGTAGGTGAAGAAGAAGAAGATGAGATGAGATATTAACAAGAGATGAAGAAAATAATAAAGTGAAAGACCAATTAAAGAGAAGATAGTCCTTCACTTGGAAGAGTTCTGTGGGGTGTGGCAAGTGACACTTGTCACTTTCTTATAGTCTCTCCTTGGTCTTTTACTTAATTAGTCCATTTGTTTCCAATTTCTACTCCAATTGTCTCCCAATTTTTAATGGCATATGTCATTAAATCCCAATGTCATTTATAAAAATTTCTATTGCCATTTAACTATTATTTCTATTACCACTTATCAATTGTCTTGCCACTTGATATTTTTCCTAGTCCAAAAATACTCACATTTTCATAAAATATTCCAAATTCAAAAAAAAATTCCAACTCAATAAGTATACTCTTCAAATCATTTTTCAATACATATAATCCATAATTCTCAATATAATCACATTTATAAATCAATTATACCCAGAAAATATCAATGACTGCATGTAGAATCATTTTAATGTGTGAAATAATTAATATTCACATGTGTGTGTATGCATGCATGAGCATGAAATGTACTTTCTAACTTCTCAATAATCTCTCATGTACATTATTATAGGGTTCTAACCCTTAACATGGGATAATGGATTGTTACAATTCTTCCCTCCTTAAGAAATTTCATTATCGAAATTCTTACCTAATTGTTTGAACAAATGGGGGGTATTGTCTCCTCATATGCTCCTCCATTTCTCAAGTTGCTTCCTCACTCTAGTGATTGTTCCAAAGGACTTTCACTAATGGAATTACTTGGTTTCTAAGCTATTTTTTTAATATCCCACTATTTTGATCGGCTCCTCAACATAACTCAGATTACTAGCAACATTAATCTCTTGAGATGGTAGCACATGCATCGGATCCGATCGATATCTTCTGAGCATACTTGTATGAAATACATTGTGCAACTAAGACATCTTAATCAATAAAGCTAACTTATATGCCAATGGTCCTATCCTCTCAGTGATCTTATAAGGACCAATGTACCTAGAGCTCAGCTTGCCCCTTTTATTGAACCTCAGCACTCCCTACCAAGGTGATACTCTAAAAAACACTTTGTCTCCTACACTGTATTCCATATCCCTTCGGTGTTGGTCCATATAGCTCTTCTATCTATCTTGAGCTACTTTAATTCGACTTCAGATTAGTTTCACCTTATCCATAATATCCTAAATTAGTTTTAGGCCTTCTACCATTCTCAGATCCTCTTCATCCTAATATAGAGACGAATGATATTTTCTGCCATACAACGTCTCATATGATGCCATTCCGATGCTACTGTGATAGTAGTTATTATATGCAAACTCAATTAAAGATATGTACTGATCCCGATCCCATGCTCTTTGAAACTCCAATACATATGCCCTAAGCATATCCTCAACAATCTTGGTTGTCCTCTCACTTTGTCCATCTGTTTGAGGATAAAATGCAGTACTGAAGTTTAAATTTATATGCATAGTTGATTGTAAGCTCTTCTAAAATCTCAAAGTAAAATTGGGATCCTTGTTCGATACAATGGACATGGAAACCCTATACAGTCTAACTACCTCATTTACATATTTCCGAGCTAACTGATCTAGTGAGTTATTTTCTCTCATTGGTAAGAAATGGGCCGACTTAGTCAATCGGTCCACCATAACCTATATAGGGTTATTTTGCCTCTGAATCTTTGGCAATCCCATTACAAAATTCATAGTAATTCGTTTCCATTTTCACTCCAAAATAGGTAACGAATGTAGCTTCCCAACCAGAGCCTGATGCTTATCCTTAATCTGCTGATAAGTTAACTCTCAGTAACATACTCCGCTATTTGCTTCTTCATCCCAGGCCACTAGAAATGTAGCTTTAGCTTGTTATACATCTTAGTGGTTCTAGGATGCATAGCATAAGCAACTATATGAGCTTCCTCTATAATTTTTTCTTCAATTCATCCACACTAGGTACAATAGCCTTTGCTTTAACTACAATGTCTCATCTCTCAGTTCAAACTAAGAATCTGGTTTCATTTTCAATTTCTCAATAAGCTTCACCATTTTAGGATTTTTATTATGTACCTTTCTGATTCTACTATGCAACATCAGTCTCAGTCTTAGAGTGGCTATCAATACCTTATTCTACTTTAGATTCAACTCCACATTTAGAGCTCTCAATTGAATTAAGCTTGGTAACCTCGATAACTGGATCTAAGCTACACTACTATTCAACTTTATACTCAATATATCTGCCACCACATTAGCTTTTCCTGGATGATACTCAATCGCACAGTCATAGTCTTTCAACAACTCTATCCATCTCCTCTGTCTCATATTTAATTCCTTCTAACTCAATAGATACCTCAAACTCTTATGATCGGTAAATATCTAGAATGTCTCTCCATACAGGTAGTGACTCCATATCTTTAGAGCAAAAACTAATTAAACAAGATCTAAATCATGTATCAGATAATTAATCTCATGAGACCTTAATTGTCTCGATACATAAGCTATCACCTTGCCATACTGCATCAACACGCATCTCAATCCTTAATGCAAAGCATCACTATATATTACATAACCTCTAGCTCCTGATCGAATAGTTAACATCAGTGCTGTAGTAAACTGATGCCTCAACTCCTCAAAACTCTTCTGACATTCATCATTCCATCTAAAAGGCACAATTTTCCTCAGAAGTTTAGTTACAGGGGCTAAGATCAATGAGAATCCCTCTACAAACCTCTAGTAATATTTGGATAATTCTAGGAATCTCTGGATCTTATACACATTCTTTGGAGCTTCTCACTTCATTACTGCTTCTATCTTCTTTGGATAAACTTGTATTCCTTGTCCAGTTACTATGTGACACAAAAATACTACTTGATTCAGCCAAAATTCACACTTATTGAATTTGACATACAACTGTTTCTCCCTCATAATCTGTAAGATTACTCTCAAGTGCTCAGCATGATCTTCTATACTCTTTGAGTACACTAAGATGTCATTAATAAAGACAATCATATAATGATCTAGGTAAGGCTGAAACACCTTATTCATCAAAGCCATAAATGCAGCTGGGGCATTAGTTAACCCAAACAGCATTACTAAAAATTCAAAGTGCCCATACCTGCTCTTGAATGCACTTCTCATTACATCAGACTCTGTTATCTTCAACTGATAGTACCCAGATCTCATGTCCAACTTAGTGAACACTCGAGCTCCCTGTAACTGATCAAGAAAATCATTAATTCTAGGCAACGGGTACTTATTCTTCACTATTACCCTATTTAGTTACCTATAATCAATTCACAATTTTAGAGTTACATCTTTCTTCTTCACAAATAAGATTAGAGCTCCCCATAATGATACGTTGGGTCTAATGAAACCCTTTTCCAGCAACTCTTATAACTGAGCCTTCAATTCCTTTAGTTCCATAGGCGTCATCCTATATGGAGGAATAGATATAGACACTTGGAACTAAGTCGATCGTAAACTCCATTTTCCTATCTGGAGGCAACCAAATAATTATGCAAGAAACACATCCAGGAATTTCTTAGTAACAGGAATGTCCTCCACATTCTGCTCAATTTGAGTATCGATGACTTAGGTCAAATAAACCTCATATCCCCTTGTATCAACCTCAAAGCATTCAAGAATGAGATCAGCCTGGCTGGCGTTGCTTAATTAATACCTAGAAAAATTGCTATCGGTTGATTAGGAGATTATAATATCACCTCCTTAGTATAGCAATTCATGATAACCCTATGAGTAGTGAGTCAATCCATACCTAAGATAATATCTATCTCCCTTAACTGTAGTACAATCAAACATGCCTCCAATTCTGCCTGATCAATTCGAATCAAGCACCTCTTATAGACTTCTACTATTATTGTAATACTAACTATCAGTGTACTCACCTCTAATTCATGTTTCAACAATTCTCTATCACAATGCAACCTAAATGCTAGATGTAGTGCAAAAAAAGAATACGTAGATCCAGGATCTTGTAATCCAAAAGCTTTATAAGCAAAAATAAACAACACATCTGTAACAACATCTGGAGAATCCTGAGCCTCCTATCTGGTCATTGCATAAACTCTAGCTTGAGACTGCAGTCGGTTGCTCCGTACCTCAGTCCTGATAGTAGGATTCCTAGAACTCATCCTGCCTCTACCATGGCCTCTTTGTCTGGAACCATTAGCTTGTCTCTACTAGATAGTTGTTTTAGTTATTGATCCCTCTCTTACAACAGAATGAGCTCCAATAATGGGAGGACAATCCCTGATCCAGTGCTTAAAAGGGCCATAATGAAAACAAGCTCCTGATAATGTCCAATATTCACCACCATATCTCTTTCCATAGTGCTTACAATTAGGCATCTGTGGTGGTTGCCTACTAAAAGTTTGTCCTCTAGACGCCTGACCTCTGTTAGAGTAACCAAAGTCGCCTCTTGGCCTAAACCCAGACTATCTCGATCTTAACTGTGATCGGGATGATCTACTCTGGCATTTCTCGAATCTCTTGCTAGTTTCAGCTTAAAATTCACTAGGTCTTTTCATTCTAGACTCCTACCTATACTCTGCCTGTCCCTCTTTCAATAGCTACTCAATTATGATCGAGGCAGCTCTCAACTAAATGAACCTACTTAAGTTGGTGATTGCCAGCCTTGTCCAAATCTCTATGTTTAACTTGTCTTCAAATCTCCTACACTTGTCTTCCTCAGTAGGAATCAAGGCAGTAGCATACCCCATCAATTTATTAAACTTGATCTCATATTCTACCACGGATAAATTGCCCTTCTTTAGATCCAGAAATTCCTTCATCTTTCTATCCAGGTAGATCTTAGGCATGTAGTTCTCTTTAAAGACCTTCAGAAAGTCTTCCCACTTAAAGTTACAAGGTCTGATGGTACTACTTGGAATAGTTTTCCACCATTGGTATGTTAGGCCTTGCAGTAAAGAAACTGCATAGTCAAACTTCTCGTCCTACTTATAGTCCATCTGATCGAAGACCCTCTCCATTTTCTCTAGCCATCCTTCAGCCTCTGTAGGGTCTGTACTTCCGAAAAAGTCTACAATCTCCTGCTTTCTCAGTTTATTATACCTCCTTTCCCATCTCTCGAAAATTCTGGGCGGCATTCTTTCAGGTCGAGATACTGAAAACTCTCTATTGACTCCTACTAATTCTAGGTCAGCTGATTGTCCCACTTGATCACCTATGACAGACGACCTATAATAGACAATAACTTCAATTACTATTCATATTTCTCACGATATTTCATGTATAATATTCCTAAATATCCCTACGGATGCCAAATCATGCTCTGATACCAAGAATTGTAGCACCCCACTCTCATAAGACATACACCCGATATTCTAAAAGATATCCCAGTATGTACCCTACAAGGGTAGCATGCTAGAGCAATCATGACACTAACTTAATCATGGCATCATAATTTAATGCATAAATGTTACAATATTTAAAAACTCAATTCCTCACTTCCATTTCACAAAACTGAATATGTATATTGTAGCTTTACAATAACATCCATATATGTACGTCACTAGAAACTAATCAGAATTTACATCTCTATATATAGAACATGGTACATACATGAGGAATTATACAAAAATTTTATCTAGATCCTTCAGTCTCAGCTGACCGACCTTTGAGTCATTTCTTCTATCCAAAAGTACAAGAACTATACTTCTTGTAGAGTTTCTCTATCACTATTATCTCTCTCGAACCCAAAATGTCAACGTTGCAATTTTGATGAGTTTTGCGAACTCAATGAGCTATCCATCATCGATGGCTCACTCATAACATATAACACTTACAATTCATATAATCACGTAATTTACATCATTTCAATAATTATCATATAGCATCACATATCACTTTGATCACTTATTTCACATTTCATATTCAGAGCAATCAAATAGTTCATTTTGATCATTTATAACATACATATCAATTATAAATTTAATGCATATGAGATTCACTTTCAGTTATTACTTTGTTATGACCGAGTGTCTTTTTACTGGCCCATATCCCTTGTGGATATCAAGCTTGTTTCAGATGTTGTCTCATATCGCTTAGTGGATACCAGGTACATTAACAACTAAGCCAGAGGCTCTTGCCACATTCTGAGCTTTAAGCTCTTTTTCGATGGCTACCCTAGTCACAATAACATTTATTTTGTCATGCATTCATGTAATGAAATGCATTACATTAACATATATTCAACCAGTCACTTGATTTCAGTTTCACATTCACATTTATCATCGGACCTTGGTCCGACATTCAACAATTATGTTGAGTATCAGTTATTTTGTCAAATTCACAAACAAGGAGCACTTCCAATATATTATTCATCCATCAAACGCCTAGGACATTCAATGTCTGGAATCAACACAATCACATTCATATAATAATTCAATATAGAATTTAAAACAAAGAATTAATCAAGTGAGACTATCTAGGTTACTCATAGTGTGCTCCAGATAGTTATTGCCTCGAAGTCTAGGCAACATCTGGATGTTATCGCTCTACTTGCTTTTCTATATCCTGCAACACACATTTACACACATCACAACTTTGCACAATTATTAGTACTCATTTATGCACAGATGTGTATATGGATTATGTACAATGCATGCTCAGTGACAATCCCGAGTATATTTCCTTTATTTTCATCTTATGATCATCCATACTTCAAAGCTTATATATATCTAATTTGAACTTAGGTTTACACCTCAATAATACAAATTTATTCTAAGTTCATCACTCAATCATGCACTAAGGTTCATGGCTCAATACACTTGATTATTGTAACGTCATCAATCAATCATTATCAATCCTTTCCTAATGAATTCAGATGACTATGAAATTTGGTGAAAAGGAAGGAAAATATATGAGGAGTTTGTGGTTCAAATTTCAAGTTAATCAGAGGTCTGGAGAAGAAGTTATGGTCAAAAAACATTGCACTCTCATTGTCACGATCGTGCACTGCTTGTTGAATCCTCTCTATCTTGATCGTGAACTACCTGTTGAATCCTCTCTGTCTCAATCGTGCTTGTGCACGATTGTGCAATACTTGACGCCTCCCTTCTGTCATGTATGATCATGCACTATCTGATATCTCATGTCACGATCGTTCAACTCCCCTGAGGTTTCCTCTCTATTACGATTGTGCTTATGCACGATCTTGCAACTCCTCTGATGTTTCCTCTTTGTCACAATCACGCTTGTGCATGATTGTACACGACCAGATGGCTATTCTCAAAATTGATTTTCAGGTCAATTTTGTAAGGTCATTTTGACAACAAAAAGAAGTAATTAGGTAATTCATTCTTCTAAAAAAATGTTTTGACATATCTTAAGTTTCTAATGACACAAATTTCATGTAGTTTCATTCATTATTCTACAAGTTATACCTAAAATACTACAGACTATTCCCAAACCACGACAACATACTGTACTCAACTTTAAGCAAAATTTTGAAACCCTTAAAGATAGAATTCAAATTCGATTCCTCCATGCAAAATATAGCCATATTTTCTTTATTGTAATATAAACTTTAAATCATCCCATTTGGAGATGTACAAATCAAGATATGGCTAAAATATAGATGCATGTTTAGTGAAAACATCCCGTCTAACATATTCCAACACACTTCAACATCATTTTCATCCTAGTTTGTCTCTTTTGCTTAGTCTATCATTTCTAGCTTATGTCCTCATTATTTCCTCTTCATTCCTACTTTCATTTCAGCTTAATTTCAGTCACAAACAAATCATATTCTTTGTTTGATCATAACACCAAAAATAGAACATTTACATACATATATATTTATCACTAAATTTTTGCACCTTTTTCCTATACCATTATTGATGATCTTTCTACTTCAAACTCATCTTTACAACAACTCATGCGTTATTAATCATCATAAACACAAAAACAAGACACCAATGTGTTTTCTTTACCCACGTTCTAACATATATAAAATATCATTTTATGATTATTTAACCTTTAACTATCACCATACATGTTTCATTGAACATATCATGTGGAACAATATGATACTTGATAAAACTCCAAACTCTTGAAAATCACATAAACCCTAGCTTTCCAGAGCTCACACGATCATCAATATGGTGGTGGGTAGATTAGGTTTTCTTATGGCAAATGAGGAAGTCAACAAGATGATAGTAGCAAAGAAGAGTAAGAGCAAGGCTTACGCTGATAGGGCAAAAAGAGAGGTTTTTAGGTGAAGAAGATCGAAGAAGATGAGAAGAGATATTAATAAGAGATGAAGCAATTAATAAAGTGAAAGACCAACTAAAGAGAAGATAGTCTTTCATTTGGGAGAGTTTCGTGGGTGTGGTCTCACTTTCTTATAGTCTCTCAATGGTTTTTTATTTAACTAGTCCATTTGTCTCCAATTTCTACTCTCCATTTGTCTCCAATTTCTACTCTAATTATCTCCCAATATCCAATGACATATGTCATTAAATTCCAATATCATTTATAAAAATTTCTGCTACCATTTGACTCTTATTTCTACTACCACTTTCTAATTGTCTTGCTACTTGACATTTTTTTTAGTCCAAAAATACTCATAATTTGAAAAAATATTCCAAATTTTACAAAAAATTCTAAATCAATAAGTATACTCTCCAAATCAATTTTCAATACATATAATCCACAATTCTCAATATAATCACGTTTATAAATCAATTATACTCGAAAAATGTCAACGAATACATGTACAATAATTTTAATGTGTGAAAAAAATTAATATTCACATGTGTGTGTATGCTATATTATGCATGAGCATGAAATGTACTTTCTAACTTCTCAGTAATCGCTCATGTACACTATTTTAGGGTTCTAACCCTTAATATGGGATAATGGGATGTTACACTACTTACCCTAGATTATGATAGAAATGAAGAAGAAAGTGAAGGGTATTAATTCTATCTCTTATACTTTTTCCATAACTTCTTGTCTCTACTATAATTTTATTTTAATACTTTTCTCGAATTATAAAATTGTTAAAGATGCAATTGTTGACTAATTTTGTGGTTAATGGTAAAGTTATGTGGTGTATGCTTAATCAAAACCAAATACTTATTTTATGTATGCTCTCATAACATTTTTAGTTGATAAATCTAAGCTTTTTGGATGATTACAGGGTTATGGACGTGGACAACACTAGGTAGTCATTCGGATCATACTTTAATATTTTTGTAATCTGATTATGACATATTATAAGTTGTAAACTAATCTTTTTATTTATTGTTTTATTTATAATAATTGTTCAAGATGTCATTTATATCTTGTATAGGAACAAATGATCATCCTTTAATGTTATATTCTCTATGTTGATATAATTTAATAATATGTATTTAATTTTACTTTATCAATGTTTGATTTTTTGAATTAATAATATTTTTATGATTTAATATAATAATAATAAACAAATAATTACAATAAATAACATGTCGATACATTATATGCAAAACATATTGTTAAATATCACGAATTAAAAAGTAACAAATAACATATTTTGACATTATTATAAACGTAGCAAATAACGTTTGGCTATAGTTTATGAAACGTAAGAAAAAAATAACATTTGACTAAGTTATGAAAATCGTAGCAGATAACGTTTGACTATGTTATAAAAAACGTAACAAATAATATGTAACCACAAACACAAAGATGTCACCAAAAACTATTAACTACGTTTTATTTTCGTTACCAATCATTTAACGCCAAATTTTTCCTGCAAACATTCAATTTTTAACTATAGTTTTTAAATGTTTTAGGTAAAAATATTTTTCATAGCTACTATTTTATGGCTACGAATTTTGAAAATATCGGTTATAGTTTTATGCTACCTGGAATTGACAACAATTCGTTCAAAAAATAGAAATATTACAAATAACTATAGGTGATGTTTTTAAAATATTTAGCTATATTTTTTTGTAGTCAATACTCAACTTCCAAAAAACATATTTTTATTTCCCTTGCAATATAATTTTTTTAGTGGCCTAATTTATTCCAAATATAAGAACCACATTCTTTATATTCATTCTAAATTGCTTCCATATAATATTTTCTCGTGAACGTTAGTATCCTGAAGTTTGAATTAAATAATGTTAAACTATTTAAGGTTTTGACTGTGAGTGTTATATTGGACCCATGGAACAACCTGACTTGAGCAGATCTCAATCCTCAAACAACTACATTTTGATTGGTTTAAAGACTAGAATAGATAAAAAATAAAATAATTATTCTTAGGAATAGAAAAGATGAGGAATATAATATAATAGTTATTACTTTATTTAGTTTATTACTAAAAAATTTCTATGTCAGTATTTGATTTGAAAATATAAACTTGAAATAATAAAGGAATAAGTAATAAAAAGATCGAAATATCTTTAGCTTTATTATTATTATTATTATTATTATTATTATTATTATTATTAATTTTCTTCTTGTTATTATTTATTATTCTTATTATTCTTGTTTATTATTATTATTATTAATTTCCTACTTACTATCATTCTTATTAATATTAATTATATTAATTATTAAATTCATTATTATTATTATTATTATTAATTTTCTGCTTCTTCTTATTCTTATTAATTATTATTTTTATCAATTTTCTACTTGCTATTATTCTTATTATTATTAATAACTCTATTCTAGGAATACCTAAAGATACCTTTTTATGATTTTTAACTATTCCTAAAATTAAAGAATACCTAATATTAGGATTAAGTATTCCGATATTTTTATCTAAATAAATAAAAAATTATTTAAATTTTAAAAATATATCAAGAATAGAATTCCTATTCCTTTGAACCTAAGTTTGGCATTCAAAAGTGTAAAAAAAATGAGGAACATTGTCGGAGATTTTTTTTAGGGAAACAACACTGAAAAAGGCTAATTAGCTCAAAGCTCTAGGGTACACAGCTCTTTGTTTGTCCCGATGGAAGAGTTCCGTGGCTGACTCCGCTGGTTCCTGAAGGAAATGTATGTCTGGGCTGGCGCAGGCTGCGAGTGCGGCTAGGTTGTCTGCGCACTGGTTCCCTTTGCGATGCACGTGCTGCACTTGCACCTCCCAATCTCGTTGTAGAGTCCTTGGGTACCTGCCAACAAAAACATATGCTCAGTCGTACGGGAAGAAGATAGGATATTAATGACTTTTAGGGATTCCACCTCGACTATGACTCGGCGGTACCTTAGGACCAAGCCATGTTTAGACCTGAGTGGACTTCCCAGAGTTCAGTAACTAGGGATGAGCCTCGTCCAATGTGCTGCAGAAATCCTCCGTACCACTCTCCGCATCAATTTCGAATAACCCCCTTAGTAGTAACGATGGACGAACCATGATGAATCGCTCCTTCTGTATTTAGTTTGACCCAAGCTTCCGATAGTTTGATCCACCCAACTAGGCTATCCATTGACAAACCACGTGACGGATACACACAATTCTCCATCGCCCTAACTCTTGCTATCCACTTTACATACTCCATAATTGCTCGCTGACCTTCTACCGACCAAGCAAAATTAGCTTCAAGGAGACTCTTGTTACGCCAATATCACAACATCCAGCAAGCGACCCCAAAGATAGTGGTCTATTCCCTTTGCATCACTGGGGTATAGTTCATGAGGTTTGATTGTACCCAATCTGCCACATCTTGCTAAAAGAAGGACATATCGACCACCTCCAAATGGAAGTTATGCCAGAAAACTTGTATTCGTAGAAGTTGCAAATGACATGCAGGGTAGATTCTTCCTTCTCACACATATGACAACTACTTTCTATAATGATGTGAAGGACCACGCGCTGTTAGTTGGTCAAGAGCTTATGCTTACTCAACAATTAGAGAAAAGTTTGGAACAATTAGAGAAAAGTTTGGATCCGCTGGGCTCCGCCCAATTTCTAGATGAGCGTCGGAGGGCTAGCATTGTCGAGCAATTTCCTAATAGAAGAGCTGTTTCTCCACCTTGCTTAAGCATAGGTCAGAGAACTTGGCATTATGAATTTATTAACACTGACAAAAGCTAAATTCGTACATTTAGATGGAAAGTCAAGTTGACTTTTCGTAATTTTCTCATAAACAACTTGAGCAATTACCTTTGACATAAAGCGTAACGACGGCCGACGAGGATCACATCAGCAATTTCTCATTGAAGGCAATTGTTGACATTTATGGAAATTAGAAAACTACTCTACAGTTTTTATTTTAAATCAAATAAAATAATGTAGAATTTAAATTAAATAAAACGAATTCAAACTCATTTGAGTTGGTTTAATGTTTTCTAAAAATTTTAACAAAAATACATAGACCTATTTATCTAATTTTCTAATAAAATAATACTTTTATAGACGTGAGATTTAATTAGAATATTAAACATTTGAAAATTTTAGTTCTGTTATTTCAATTATTTAAATAATATTCTTAGAAAACTAACACGATAGGATAAAATGAATATCTTAATTAGAACAAGTGAAAATTTAAAAACATGATTTAAGATTAGCAAAACACTTCAAGTCTAGTAATTAATTTTGAAATAAAATGATTCAAAAACAAAATTTTAATATTAAACAGTTAAAATGCCTTATATTACATTACATCACATACAATCATTTAATTTAGTTTATTCTGACAAGAAAAATAATTATATAATATAATGAGGAATTATAACACTACAAAAAATGTCATTTACCGATGGAAAACTTTTAGATTCCATCGGTAATATAAATTGGCGACGCAATCTATTGATGGACAAAGACATCATAAAAACGGCCGTAAGTAAATTTACCGACGGACACAGCTAACCGTTGGTATATTTATTAACAATTACATAAAATATCCGTCGGTAAATTTACCTACAATTGTTTTCTTTCTATTGAAATATTTGTAGACCGTATTAGTTATTTCATCGGTATCATTACCGACGATTATGATTTTCTGTCGGTAAATATACTAACAATTCAGTAAATCTTGACGGTAAAATTGGCGATAATTGTTAATATTGTTAACGATAATTCTTTGTTTTGTCAATAATTATCATAAATTTTACCGACAATTTGTAGTGTTTCATAAGTAATTTTCAGTAGAGAATGTAATTTTCTTGTAGTGAAAGGTAATAAGACTGGAGAAGAAGCAATTGAGTCTTGACGGCTTACTTTATTATTGACACCAAAAATAGTTTTAAGTAAATTGCACTTAAATTTCTCTCATTTTATCAAAGATTGATGAATGATTTGGAATGTACGTACTCTATTGGACAGTAGTGTTCCTAATAACTAAGTTCTCTCGTGATCAAAAGTAATTTATTATATAAAAATAAAAAATAGTGATAAACTACTAACACTCTGAAAGTCAAAATAATGATAATCTCAATGTTATTAATACTATACTGGACTTCGTACCAGATTAAATTCTGGTATGATATTGTACCAGTATCAATTAATATCGGATATCGTTTCGGATAATTTTTTAAATTTATAAACTAGTTCTTAAATTTTTTTAAAAATTACAAAATAATCCATTGTCATATTGTAAAGTTGTAGATTATTTAATTTAATTTTTTTGTTTATATCTTATCCATTTTAGTTTATATAT
>JANSVA010000005.1:17693730-17710693 GCA_025504915.1 Erythroxylum reticulatum | reverse complement strand
TGGGAGCTTAGGTAGAGGACGTAGGTCTTAGCACCGAACCTCTATAAAAACAGTGTTTGTTTTTCTTCCCTATTCTTGGCATTTAAATTTGTTTAAATTGTTTTATGTGTATTAACTTTTGATTTTATAAAAAGGTTTAAAGATCTATTCAACCCCCCTTCTAGATCTTTTACAATAAGTACCTTCGAATCATTGTCTGAAGCTTGGTCGCATTATATTATGTTTTCTCTTTAATGCCATATTTCAACCTAAAATTCATATTTGATTGAATTTTGTAGAAATATAACAATTTGAATTCAATAGTTTACATAATATATTGAAAAGGAAATAATTGATTTGTTAAATATAATATTTAATTACAAACACAAATGAATCGCTATCATCACTTAATTGTAAATCAAAATCATCTTCTTTTTCTAAAGAATTATAATCAAAGTCAGACTCCACTTCAATTCACTGGCCCTCGTCATCCTCTCTAGATGAAATTTTAACATATTCATTAGATGGATCATTCAAAGGTTCATTATCTTCATATTTGACATATGCATTTATTTCATAAAGATCTTCCTAAAATGCTTCACTTTCAATTCTCTGTTCTCCTTTTCCATGTGATTCAAACACACCTCTAGGTTTAACTTTGTAAACGGCCAACCAATCTGACTTATCTCGTCGTAAGCTAGGAAAAGGGACATAATACACTTGGATCGCTTGCATTGCAAACATAAAAGGTTCAAATTGTCTAAATCTTCTTCAATTGTTGATTTCAACTAGATTATATCGACTATGCACTTTTGTACCAACATTTGGAGTTGGATCAAACCAGTCACACTTAAATATCACACTTCGCTTTATTAGCAATGCAGCGTACTCAATTTCAGTTATCTTAATAATTTTACTATAGTAATCCATCAATTCTCCCTATATGCAAACTCCACTATTTATTGTTTCCATGCTATAACCATGATATTCTGTATAATATTTATATCCGTTAACGAAATACATTGGATATGATTTAACAATTTGTAAAGGTCGCTTTGCAATATCACATATGAACATGTTCTTTAGTGGATTTTCTATGACCTACGCAAAATAAATTATCATATTAAATAGTATAATGTCATTTACACACTTAAATCTTATAATTCAATCATTTCAATATTTGTAAGTAAAAACTTACATATTTATCAAACCATCAAAGAAAGTGTCTTCTAACTTCTTTATTGATATCATCCTATGTTTTGTTAGGCATTAGCTCGCATAACAATTCCTCGTATAATCTAAAAACGTTATTATGTATTCAGTTATGAATAGCACTAAATTTGAAAACCTAAATAATCAATTTTAACTTACTACACGAAAGGTTGAACCTCTTAATAGTTCAATAAAATGTAACCGTAGGAAGCCTTAATTTCTTCCTCTGTTAACATTCTTCTTATTAAACATCCATATGTTCGTCCAGGATATATGAAAATGGATAAGTTACCATCAGCATCCCTTGTTCCTCCCCATCATCATTACGAGGAACTTTTCTTTTTCTTGTGTGAACATACATCTCAAAATATTGTGAACAAAATGTACTAGCTTCCTCCACTAAATAAGCATTACATATTGAACTTTTAACTCTAGCCTTGTTTTTGACATTTTTCTTCAAGTGATGCAAATAACTATATTAGCGAATAGGGATATTACAATTTAGTTATGAAAACATATTATTTCTTCAATTACAATCATTTTTGTTTAATTACCTCTCAAATGGATACATCCATCAATATTGAACTGGACTGGCTAGTTTTGCCTCAAGTACTAGATACATAGGTAGATACAACATACAATCAAAGAATCTTGGAGGAAAAATCCCTTCTAACTTGCACAAAATTATTGGAATTTCCTTTTCTGGTTTTCTATTTCAGCCAACTTGATTTCATATGATGTTAAACTTTTGAAAACCAAACTTAATTATGTTATTACTTCCCAAACCTTATTCGGTAACAACTCCTGAAATGCAATTAGAATTAGCCTTTTCATAAACACATGACAATACACTTTTTATCCCAACTAATTTGTACTTACTCATATCCACATACCTTGCCAAGTTTGAAACATAACCATCGGGAAACTTTAAACTTTTCAACCATTCACACAATATTTCCTTTTTTTTGTCCAAAGTGTAACATGCTTTCAGATATTTACTGGTGCGAAGATCTTTATGTAACTCATTCCTTCTACAAACAAGTTTCAAATCTGCTCATGATTTTGCATTGTCTTTTGTCCTCCCTTCGATGTTCATTATGATATTAAACAAATTGTCAAAAATATTTTTTCAATATATATCACATCTCGATTCTGATGTACCAAATTAGTTTTCCAATGTTGAAAATCCAAAAGATGCTTTGTTTTCTCCAACCAAAGTTTTTAATAATGCTTGTATTAACTTCATCAGCTTCAAATTCTGTAACTTTCAGCAAACCTAAGTCCTTAATGTCCTGCAATATCACTTCACTAGCTTTATGAGGGGGAGGAGGTGTTTTTAGAATCCTAATGAACTTTTGTTTATTGTGTCTAAATAGATGATCTAGAGGAAGAAATTCCCTGTAGTTGTTAAACCAACATGTTTTGCCCCCATTTGGAAGATAAAACGCATCAAAATCATTGCTATAATAAGGGCAAGTCAATTTCCCCACTATGCTCCATCCAAAAAATATGGCATATATCGAAAAATCACTAATAGCCCACGTCAAAACCACTCTTAACATAAAATTTTGTTTCGGAGACACATCATATATCTCAACACCATATTCCCAAAGATGTTGAAATTCAGATATCAAGTTGTAAGAATACATCAATTTTATACTTTGGATTTCTACGCCTTGGCACAATCAATGTCAAGAACGTATATGCCTCTTTCGTACACATATATGGAGGCAAATTATAAGGAGTAATTATGATTGGCTATGATGAATATTGCTGGCTGGATTGACCAAAAGGTTGGAATCCATCCATCGACAATCCCAACCTAACATTTCGACTTTCAACTACAAACTCATAATAGGTGTCAGTGCAATGTTTCTATCCCAGTGCATCTGATGGATGACTCATTATGCCATCTTCCTGTTCATGTTCATTATGCCATCTTACATAAGATTCAGTAACATCAAAAGCATATAGTCTTTAAAATCTCGAAGTTAGCGGGAAATAATACATCCACTTCCAGGGTACTAAATTCTGTTTCATAAAACACTTTCTAGGCTTGAACTTAGATTGACCACAAAATTTATAGTCTTATAATTCCACATCATCTCCCCAATACATCATACATCCTAATTTGTAACAATCAATCTTTTGAACAGGCAAACCAAGACCCCTAATAAGTTTCTTCATATTGCAAAAACTATCACCATTGTATGATCAATAGGCAATGATTCATTATACCATCCAAGAATTTCATCAAAACTATGATAAAAAAAATATGCCCTTCAAACTTTATGTTCAATATTTGAGCAATTGAAGACAATTGAGTCATTGTCTCACAATTTGGCTATAATTCTTGGTCAGCTGAGTGTAGTAAGTCAAAAAACTATTTTGTAAGTGGGTTTGGTTCTTCTTCAATATTTTTTATATTTTCCTAAAGATATAACCGGCTGCATCATATACCATTTGCATGTAAAGATTTTCATTTGCATCCACATTATTTGTTCTAAATCCAATTCCCCCTTCAAACTCATTTAAGTTCACTGATGATTATACTTCATTACCCCTTGAGGTGCTACAAATCATTGGTTCCCCGTGTCTTGTCCACTCAAAATAATTTGGGACGAACCCTTTTCTCAACAAATGCCCATACACTTCATCAATAGGAAGGAATCAAATGTGTTTGCATTTTTTTACATAGACATCTGATGTTTAGTCCTTCCATATATGCAAGTTGAGAACATGCATAATGAATAAAAGCTTCAACTCCCTCAACAAACTTAGGATTAATGAAACCATCAATTGTTAATCATCTATATATCCAAGATCTATCAACATTACTCATTTATAAAAAACTGTTAATTTCAAACGGTGATTCCATAATTAGTATCCTTCATGTTCCTCAAAGTTTACAGAACATCTAAGCTTTACATAACATCCCCTAAGTATTAACCAATTGAATTAATAACCTACAATTGATTTCGAAACTATAGTACGTGGCAATATTTACACCTATGAATCAAGAAAACAAGTTCTCATTGTGATTCACAGGCTCGCAGAATTTTTAAAATTCTAGGGTCATGGAAGTTATAGAATTCGATCAATATGCAGACTTTGTGTACATTTAACATGAGTAAGTGTTAAAGAGTCTTCTTTGTTCATAAATCAATACAGGAACTTTCCATTCCACTAACTCTCTTATTTGATGGAATTGATGAGTGGAATTCCTAGTTTCTAATATAATGGAGTTTTTCATAATAATCCAGAGGAGCATAAACCTATTGAAAATGCACATATACCACATATACTACTAGTGAAACTATGACCAACAACATTTAAGCCACAAGAGCTCAAGTGCCAAGTAGCATACACAATATAAGAATTTTACCAACTGCAGCATAAATCAATAAAAACCTAAGAAAAATACTAGCAAACTAAGCAATGTAAATTTCTATAATTATGGTAAGGTTTATAGTCATTGCTCAACTTCTTAAAATAGGAACAAGTAAAATAAATTACTAGAACTCAAGAGACTAATGATTCAACCATCTCCAAAGTCCTAAAATTATGTACATTAATATTGTGTAATAGCACTTCTACATTTCTTCTTCATTTTTTATTTCGGTAGTAACTCAACCAATATCCTATATTAAAGTTCCTCAAAACCCCTAAAATCATTCATTTATTAATCTCATCACAAATTAAAAATATGTTCATACCATAAACTTAAATTTAGATTAACACTACCTAAAATTTAAAGCCACAAACCAAAGTTCATACCACAAACAAGTTTCAGTTGGTTCAAGCCATTAAAATTAAAAATGCAGCAAGTTCAAATGGGAGTATCAAACCATAAAAAAACCAAATTAAACTAAGTACATAAAAACCTAGTAAATTAAAAAACCCACTTACTTCAATAGTTAAGCAGAAAAGTCATTGAAGCACATGAAGGAAGAAGATGACAGGGATAGAGTGAGCTGACGACTAAAGAAGATAACCAAAACAAAGAAATTAAGATAATTACAATCAACGTAGTACACAAAACATTGTAACAAACAAGTCTCAACGACGTCATTAAAAACAATCAACGAATAAAATGTTACCTTAACCGACGATTAAAGGAAGACGAGGACGACACAGGATGGGTGAGCGACAAGGAGGAGGAAAGATGGTTAACTATACATGAAAACAAAAGATCATCATTAAATCATATGTTGTACATCTTCAATGTCTCACATTTTATATAAAAAAATAGATAGGAAATCCTAAAGTAAGCTAGATAGGAAATCTTAAAGTAAGCTACATAAGAAATCCTAAAAGCTAGAATGAAGTTCCAATTGATAGAATCAAAAGCTTTGAAATAAATACTCTTTATATTGTAACTTTAGTTAAGTGTTTTCTTCAAGTAGTTTATGGACCTAGATTATGTCATCATGATTTGAAAACCTAAAAATTTAACAAATTAACTCATAATCATGCTATATATTCTCATATTAGCATAAATGAGTGATGCAACACCTAATATTAAGTATGTGTAAAATGGCATTTTAGCAACTATAAAAATGTTAAAATGTATGGATTTGGCATAAAAGGCTTGGATATACAAGCATAAACCTTGTCTCTAACCTCAACTCTAAACAACTTTTCAATAAACTTCCAAGGGTAAAATTAAACCTTTACACCTAATATTGGTGTTTTATTCTTAGATAAAAAAGACGAATGCTTTGGGGAATTTCTTAAATTTGTAAAGAAGGTTCAAAATGAAAAAAAAAACTCTCTTTTACATCTATTAGGAGTGACCATAGTGGAAGTTGGAGAATGAAAGATTTGAAACCTTTTTATGAGGATAATGGTATCATTAATAACATTTCTAATAAAAGATCCCCTCAATAAAATGGGCTTATTGAGAGGAAAAATAGGACTTTGTAAGAAATAGTGAAGACTATGATAAATGAGTATGATCTCCCTACAAATTTTTGGGCAAAAATTATAGCTACAACAAGTTACAGTTTAAATAAAGTCTACATAAGACCAACTTTGGATAAAACCCTTCATGAGATTTGGAATAGGAAGAAGCCAAAAATTTATAATTTTAAAGTTTTTAGATGTAAATACTACATTTTGAATACTAAAGATAACCTAAAATGTAAATGTTACATTTTGAGATAACCGCAATATAGACATTCCACGTAAAGAACTAATCAACAGTTTAATTCAAGAAATATGCATAACCAAGCATGATAAATAGAACAAATCCATAAGCAATAGTTTAAACTTTGAAGTGTTATGATTGATATCCCCATCAATTTTCTACAAAATGGTGGCAGCAACAAGCAAAACATGCCACTTTCCATTCTCTAAAGCCACTAAATTACCCACTCTATTAAAAGATGCCCTTATTATTAAGCCACCGAGCTTTCAAACAAGATCATATCCATATAGCCTTTAAAGCCTTGGCCAACTAGTGAGAACAAAAATACAGCAAAATCCATTATACATATATGAACCCAAAAAAGATCAAAGAACCTAACACTTTATTGTGTGAAGATTACAAATTCATCGATTTGTTCTCAATTGTTAATCACAATATGAGGAATAAAACATAGCCTAAACTTCTCAATTCCAATTTGTTAAAACATTAACATTATTGGCAACTATAGTATAACTCCAAAGGACAATCAATATAATACTATCGCCACAATTATTCATTGGCATAAAAAAGACAAAAAGATGACGATGTTTAAATAATACCTGAAGTAGATTCGACGACGATGACACGCAGTGGCACAACGAGCAGACACGGTTGGATGACAATAGACGCAATGGGATGGCGATGACAGAAGAGAGAAATGGGGCTACGATGGATGAGTGGATACGGGGAGGAAGAAGCTACAGGGGATTTAGCTTAAATCAAAACGATGTCATATTCGTTCTTTCTAAAATGCTGAACTGGAGACAAATGACAACTTTTAGGACTAAAATTAACATACAAAATTTACAGACGAACTGTCATTGGTAAAGCTTTCTTTATCGATTGGCATTTCTTACCATTGCTATATCCTGTCAAAAAATTTATCGGGTTAATTTCCCTCCATATTTACCAATGTGTATTTTTTCCATTGCAAATTGAAATTTTGCTATCAATTTTACCAATGAAACATGATTTTTTGTCGGCAATTTCCAACAGTTCCGTTTCTGTCGATAATTGTCCATCGTTAAAAAACTAATTTTCTTATAGTGTAAAATTCCCAATAGCTCTCGCTTAGACTTATTTTCTTCTATGGTTCATGTGATGATAAGACTCGAGCAATTTTATTTTATGACATGCATATGTTCAATCGATTTGAATGAACTTGTCAATCTCGAGAGTTTCCTAAGTTCAAATCTTATCTAAACTCCCTAGCCATGGAAACATTATATGCAAAAATCTTTCTAATAAAAACTTGATTGCCTAATTTAACTAAAGAATACTATACTAAGTATCTATTGCAGAGGGGAAAATCCAATAATTTTGGATTTGAATATGAATGAAAGTCAAAAAGAATGGCTAGCTAAAAGCGATGATGCTGTGAGAACTATAATCTCAGGTTCCATTGATTAAAATTATCTAGTGTAATTTGACATAAATGAAGAAAGACAAAAAAAATGGCTCAACTTTATTTCCGTGGTTAAGGCCTTTTATAGGATAGAAGTACAAGGCATAAAACAACTATAACATAATTCTGTTAGAATAAAAAGAAAACACAAATACTACTTAATTGGATCAAGGCTGCTGGTCTGGTTTAGTAGAGGATCATTAATACTGAAGCCCTGAAGGAAAGAAGACAAAGGGACTAGGCCCTGCTGTGATTGAGAAACATGAACCAAATGAGAGGGCTGCAATAGAATCAATTGAGAGATGTAAAATGAATTGGGAAAATAAAGGAAATTACTTCATTGTTTACTACTAGGTTTGTCATGCCCCCGCAACTTAGATGGTAAAAATTTTGTACAACACCTATCTTGAGCAGTAGAGAGTGAAAAGGTGAGTGTGGGAGAGCCTTAGTGAGATGTCCATGAGCTGATTGGTGGAATAAACAGGAAGCAGATGAATGACACCAGCCTTGAGTTTTTCACAAACATGGCATTTGATTTCAATGTTCTTCATTTATTCGTAAAAAATGGGATTTTCGGCTATGTGAATAGCCGACTGATTGTCACAATAGAGGTATGCTGGTTGAGGATGATCAATGGCAAAATCATAGAGGAGATAATGAAGCCACTGGATTTCACATATGGTTGAAGCCATAGCATGATACTCGACTTCTGAGGAGCTCTTGGAGATGGTTAATTGTTTTTTGGCTTTCCAAGTGACAAAAGTAGAACCCAGAAAAATATAGAAGCTAGTAATAGACTTGCGTGAGTTTGAGAAGGTGCCCCAATCAGAGTCAAAGAAGGCACGGAGCTAAAGAGGAGAGGTGGATGGAAATAAAACGTCTTGTCTTAGAGAGCCTTTAAGGTATTGAAGAATGCGATGGGCTGCCTGCATGTGAGAGGTGGTCAGAAAAGCCATGAACTGAGACAATTGTTGAACCTCAAATGAGATTTCGGGTCGAGTAGTTATTAAATAGAGAAGTTTATCAAATAAACATCAGAAGGAGGTGGAGTTAGAGAGAGGAACACCATCACTTAGTAGCCTTGTGTTGGAAGCCATGATGATAGCCATTGGTTTTGAATGAAGAAAACTTGTTTCTTGAAGCAAGTCTAGGTAAATTTTACCAGAAAAGGTTGATCCCCGAGGAGGAGTGAGTGAGCTCCAGGCTGAGAAAATACTTTGTCGAGCCTAGGTCTTAATGACTAGGTGACCCGCTCGATAGCCCATAAAAACCTTTTAGTCAATATTTGATCAAACTGGAAAGTTCCTATGGAGCCAAGCCTTTTCCCTTTTTATTCAAAATATTTTGAGTCAATATTGGAATTATAAGCAGTGGAGATTTTCAAAGGAAGCCTTAGAAAAAATTTTAGACCTCTATTAAAATTTTTTAAAATTTTCAGCAACATAATAGCTATATTTTGGTAAAGCCAAAATTTTCAAAATCCCTGTAAAGCATATTCAAAACATTTCAATACACAAATGAAAGTCTCCACTATAACTTCTAGACTTCAAGTCCACTCAGAAGCAAATTCAAAAGTTCAACCATGTTCATGCATTAACTTAAAAAGCATTTATATAAAGCCATGTTTCCATAAAACTATGTATATAACAGGTTCATAAAGATGAAATACAAGTGAAAGACAAAAAAGGCCTACAGAACAGGACGTGAGGAAGATAGTTACTCAAATGGTGGCATCCCAGCTATTGAAGTCCCTGAGCTTGCATTTGGAAGGTTATATTTTAAAAACAGGAAATAAAAGGTGGGCTAAACGAGCTCAGTGAGTGTTATTAGTTTCTATTCAAAACATTTACACAAATATTAACCTCCATAAAAAAACAATTTAATTTATTTTCAAGTAATAACCAATGCTATTACAAAACATTTTCTTTTCTTTTCATAAGATCAATGCATATGTAAAGCAAAAAATGCATATTTTCTGAGATCAAGTTTCTCTTTTCTTGTAAAATAAACAGTGATGAAAATCATTACTTTCATGAACTTTCTTTTTAAAACATAGCCTATCACTAATTTTCTTTGCCATCTAGTACCCTTAGGTCTAAGGCCACGGAGCTAGCTCTGCATCGCTTACCCATGCCTGGTTAACCTCTAATAACGGAGATGGTTTTGCATTATTTACCTACACTAGGTTAACCACTATATATCGATTGTTATAAAACTAGTTCTGCATCACTTACTTATAATGATGCTAGCACTACATATAAGTCAATGGTTACAGAGCTAGTTCTACATTGCTTACATATAACAGTGCTAGCATAATATATACTCCATACATGCAAAGGGCAACTCAGAGGCCATAATGATAGACACAACACCACCCATGTTAGTGACAAATGTCCCCAAACACTGCCATGCACTTTAAGACGTACTCGGATCGACATAATTGTATGTATAAAGACCTAACGGCGTGCTATAGGCTAAATCATAATTAATACATGAGCATGCCTCATTTCAATACCAATTAAATTCATGTTCAAAGTCCATTTCCATGCTAATTTAAAGCATATGCAAATTTCAATTCAATGCCAACTCAAAGCATGTGTACATCTCATTGGCTTCCAAGTGCATCCAAATCTTAACTCAATGCTAAATTAAAGCATGCACAAATAAAATTGGCTTTTAAACTCATACAACTCTCAGTTTAATGCCAAATCAAAGCATATGTAAACCCCATGAAAATTGACTTTTAAATTCAAGTAGTAGCACTAATGAAATTATTCATAAACATACTTTTCATAGTAAGGTAAAAATCATCTTTATAAAATCAATTTAAAGATACACTCACAGTTTGTCGTTTATCATTAACCACCCTCACATCTATCATGTGCTGTAAAACAAAAACTGTAAAACCTCACTCTGATACCAATAATAAAGCAAACACATGCAAGGAGGGGGTTGAATTATATGTGTCAAAAAAATTTCACAAGTTCTTTCAATTCGTATAATAAACAGATCCTAGTTAACAAATAAAAAATAGTAAAAGCTTCTCAGACCATATATAAAGCCTTTTAAACGACAAGAGCCTATTAAGCGATAGGAACATTTTGTAGGATATGACCCTACTTAAACGAAAGGAGCCTACTGAATGATGTATCTTGTTAAAAAAAATTAAAAATAAGGCACCTATTAAAACTGAAAAGAACCTCTTGCAAGTTGAAAACAGAAGGAGCCTCTTACTAAAAAGAAAACACACATAATATAATGTGAAATTTTAAAAGAGAGAGGAAGAATGACACAATCAATTCATGTTAGTTCGGTTTACAACCTAACCCTACGTACAGTCCTCAAGTACCCAACTTAAGTATTTCACTATAAGAACTTGAGTATTAAATTTGACGAGTCTTTCCAAGCCTACAAGTGCATATTTTTCAAAGTTCTCTAACCTTCCATACTCGAAGTGGATAACAAGCTTTTAAAAGCTCACATAAAAGTAAAATAACAATTTCTTTCTTGATAGAGTGATTTCACTTTCTAAGACACGATATGAATGATATAACTCTCAAGAATATGAATGTTGTTCAAACGTTTCAAAAGTTTGGGTATATTTGTTACTTAACAAGTGTTGTTGATCTTCTTTAAATAGTTAATTTCTTCAACTAGCTGTTGCTTCACTTGTGTCTTTAGCCAATTGGCTCATTTTCTAAATAATCTCAATATCATCTTTGCTAAAAATCTTCCAGTAATCATGGAACTGATATACGACCTTCATATTCGTAGGATCCTTTCGATTAAGCAATTTCTAATAAGGTAAGTTCATAAAGAAGGTTCCTATAAGAAAGAAAGCGTATTTCTTATGATTTTATTTCCTTTTAAGAATTAGACCGTTAACTATAAAAGGAAATAAATCCAATTTAAATTTTGAAATATTATATAGTTAACATCAAAATCGTTAAATGTAAGTCTCGAACTAACGGAAATGTATGATCATTGTTTGACTTGTGGTAGCATATTTTTAGGAGATTAACTTGTTTTAGTGGATAGTTAGTTAGTGGGTTGTTAGTTATAATTAATGGGTTATTACTAGATTGTAATGAGATATTATCGTCTTATAGTTTGTTATATTTTCTTGCGTATAAAAGATTGGTTTGTGGATGAATGCAGTGAAGTTTTTCCAGCTCAATTTCTTACCTACCATTTATTTATTAAATGTTCCATTCTTATCAATAGGCTATTCTCTTATATACGATATCAGAGCCAAAGTACACTTCCAAATGGTCAATAATCATGTTGGAGTAAACCTCTCACAACCTTCAATTCTAATTTTTCAAAGTACTAACTATGATATGTAGAATACCAAAATTAAGACATTATTTTTATCCCAAGAACTATGGGATTTGGTGGAGAATGGCTATAATGAAGATGTGACAACAATTGATAATATTAGAGAACCTAGGGATAGTCAGTGCTACATAGCCCACGACATCCACTTGTTCATCCCGGGGGTGAATAATCTCTCTGTGTGTTTTCTATTATGTTGTCATGGAGTAAACATGAGTGATTAAAGGTAATGGTGAGGTGTTCAGATTTTGATTTCTCAAATTCCCATACATCTGAGAAATTGGTAATACCCGATCTTTTTCGGCTTCTTCAATCATAAATTTTATCACCACACACTTGTCACGACACTAACACACCAGGATCGACCTACTACTATCCAGTTTGTCCCACAATCTTCTGAGTTTAGTGTAACATGTCCCAATGGATGTCCCTTGTGCCTTGATGGTAGGAGGGCTTGATTTCAACTGATATTGAAAGGGAATATATTCAACGGCATAACATTCCGCTAAATCATCCCACAATTCCTTTGTTGTCTCAAAATATGAAACACACGACTGGAGTTGTAGGTAAAAAGTATTATGTATCCATCCATTAATCATGGAGTTACATACCTCCCAATCGTATGCCTCTTCTGAATTGCTTTCCGATGACTTTTGGATTGAGTCGTTTATAAAGGACAATTTGTTCTTGGCCTTCAAACCATTCTTCACTGACTTTGACCAATCATCATAATTGGATTCACCTTGTAAGACCACGTTCGTCGAAAGAAGACCCAAATTTTTTGAGGAGTGAACAAAAATCCGTGAACAAGGTTCTGAGATCTTGAAGTTTTGCTCTATTCATCGTTACTGTCCATGGATGACTTCGTGTTAGAGGTGGTTGTTAGGTGGTAGAAAGGTGTCAGTAATTGAAATGGATGGGCGACTAAGAATATTAAGGTTTTCTAGGAAAACACTCTGAAACCATGTCAAGTTTTGGGAAGATTTAACTTCTGTATTTCATTAACTATTAAGGACTTAAATATTCGCGCAAAGTTACAAAGTGACTTACAGATCAAAATTGAAGATTACAGAGGATTACGAAAATATAAATACAGTAAATGCACAGATATGTACAGCAAATATATCACTACTATGAGAAAGCAATGCTCAGGGAAGACGACTCCATTCTGTTCAAGTCTGCCATAGCACCAACCTCGACGAGATTATGGAACAGGGCCCGTGGCACATCAAAGGTAACCCCTCTTCATCTAGAAATAGAGGTCGAGAATGGAAATAGACAAAGGTCAAATAGACACCTTACCACTATTGGTACAGTTCCATTATGTCATAATGGAGTTTTGGACCACTGAAGGTCTTAGCTACATGGCTAGCTCCTTGAGTAAACCCATTTGTATAAATTCCCAAACTGTAATGATGGAACTACTTTGCAGTGCTAAAATGTGCATTAAAGTATCAAAAAAGGACTCCCTACCTAGTTCACTTCCTATTCTTCAGCTGACTAACAAGAGTGAACTAGAGAAGACAGTCACACTCGTCTCCTATCCTTGGAAACTGACAAATGATAGCAAAATCTAGAAGCCTACAAGTAAGATGTTTCAAAATGGATGGCATGGTGAGTTACTGGATTCTAGTGTAGTTGATGATAAGAATGGTGCAATAATGAAGACAGGGGAGTTGTCTATGAATCACCCTTAGTGAAGGTAAATAATAAGATTAGTAGTGTTGTAGAAGTTGTTAATAGTATGGTCGATGATGTTGAATATGCAATGGTTACTATTACTAGTGTAGTTTTTGATACAGCCTATGTTGAGGCTATTACAGATAGCCTTCTTAGAGCGGATGAAAATACTAGTGTTATTGTTGGGCGTCCTTATTGGTGCTATGAATTTAGTTCATGGTGTTCCGGTTGCACAAATGGCTCACGTTGTAGACAATGGTAATCAATTAGTTGGTTTGAGGTCTGAACAAGTTGTTACAAATATTTCCCAGGAACAACCAACTCTTGACAACTCTAGTGTAGACAATGTGGAGAGTCTAGAAAGTGGAACAAATGATTTCGCCTCCTAGTATTTAGAGCATTGTCAGTTGGATTAGGCCAACATTTTAACTCCATTAACAACTGTTAGACAAACTGAGAATCAGGGGACAGGGGTCATCTCTCAAAAACAAGTAGAGCACTGTAATACTCCATTAGCGGTAGCCCATTTCCCTGATATCTATTGAGATTTTTACATGCAATCCAAACCTGCAAAAAGGAAATCTACAAGGAAAAGAAAAACAAATCCTAAATACCATGAGGCTTCCCCTAAATAGTGGAACATTAGGGGGTTAAATGTGAATGAGCTTTTACATGAATATGAAACATTAGTAGTCATATAGTTATTTCTTGTTATTATTTATCTTGCAGACGACAATAATCCTACCTTAGGGAGTTTTTGTTTTTGGTCATATTGTAATATGATGGTAGGCTTAAAGCTATGAACTTGTAGTAACTTAGATTTAGTTTTTACTATAATTAAAATTCTTTTTCATTAAAAAAAGATAATTAAGTTTCTCTTTGTGAAATCACGTTGAGTTGCTGTCTATTGCTCTCGTTTTTTATTTTCTAAAACCATTTTTATCTTCTCTCTTTCGCAAGGGGTTTTTGGAGTGGGAATTCGAGTAAGAGGGTTGGTTTTTGAAAAGTTCTCGTCGTTGAGATATTATGCTTCCCTCTCTCATAATTCTTGTTAGTTGCTTTTGTTTGTCTATATAATCATATGCTAAATTGGAAGATCATTTAAAAGACGCAGACTTTCATCCACTTTTGCTTGTTCTGATATTTTGTGTATTGGGTTGCTTAACTTTTGTTATATGATTGTGGAAATGGATTGGTGACTGTGATAAATGGCAAGTGGAACTATGCCCACATCATTTACTAGTCCTAAAAGAAAAGAAGGATGACAGTCTATGAGTAAGGAAGCAAAAAATGTATTAGGGTAGAAGTAAATAGGTCATCGAAGAAGACAAAATATTAGGTTTTATGTTTTAAATTTTAATAAAATAATTAATAATTAAATTGAAAAATAGTGGACTCATTTCAGCCACACAACAGCTATAAAAACTTGATGTAGAGAGTCATGTCAGTGACATTAATGAAAGACATTAGGCTATTTTTGTAACAAATTAAAAGTTTAAGGATTTTAATATGACTTTTTAAAGTTCAAGCAAGTATTATAAAATTGAGATTTGTTTAAGATGGTTTTTTATAAATTACTCAAATCAAAACATGACAACACAGAAATGGGAAATGTACTCATTTCTGAAGGAGTTCTCATATGTCCAGAGATTCATGGTTGCCATCGGCTGTTGGACATTTAATTGACATATAGTTAACTCTATCGAATTATCTATTCACTTAGAGTCTATTTTGGACGTTTTAAAAATGTTATGGTGTAAACTGATCATTTTAAAACATTAGAGCTCAAATTATATTCTATTGGAAATATTGAGTTTTAAAATACATTTTTTGCTAAAAATAGGGCTAACATGTACATGATTCAAATTTTTACAAAAAAATTAGTCTTAAACTATCAACTACAAAATGATCACGTATCTAAACCCTAATGGTGTTCATAGAAGAGAGAAAAAAATTAAATACTTTTAAGATGAAAAGACATCAACCCTAACTTTCTAATATCTTTTTCCTATTTATAGTAAAAGAAATTAGGGTTTTTCCTAATCATAATTAAACTAATAACTACAATTACAGTCTAATTATCTTTAAAAAATTTCAACTTCATAATTAAGTCCAACTTAATTTAAATTAATTTTTTATTTTAAAATACTCTTTTTTTAGTATGTTGACAATGATTATAAATTATAATTATAATTTGGAAATTAAAGCTCTTTTTAATTTATCTTAATTCTTTAATTAAATAATTTATATACAATCTTAATTTAACATGTCATGACCATCTAAATATTAGAAATATTAAAATAATTTGACTCGACTTGTCCATGTATAGTTAGATTGTATAATTTTTCGTCATTTAATAGTCTAATTAGACATATGTTAGAAAATAATTGTCTATTTTATTTAAATTCAATTATAATTTTTTCTTACAAAATATCAATTAATATATAATTGATATTAGAAAATATCAATTTTCCAATTTCAATTAACTATGATCAAATATTTTTTAAAACCACTACTAATTAAGAATAATAGAACATTCTCCTTGTTTGTTTAGAGTTACGAATGCTTTAGTAATTTACTTAGCCATCTCTACATATTTAACATTATATATAAGTGAGTTACTCTAAATAGAATAAGTCATTTATGGTATCAAAACATAATAATTCTTATATGAGATCCTTATAGTCAGGTTAGTTTAGTAAACTTATTTTCTAATAAACAATTAGATATTTTTTGAAATATCTCTGTACTTTAATCTTTGAAATTGACTATTTCCTCAATGAATAAGAAACACATTGTGTGTTAACCTTTCAACTATATTACTCTTCAATTTTAATTAAGGAATGACTAGTATGGATCTTATCGTCATAATTCTATTATAATTTTATTTACAAGATATATTTATCTCATGAATTTTATTTTATACTTTAGTTAATTAAACAAATATACACAAAATAAAGAACATTTATAATTAATTAAATATATAACGAACCGATTAGTTATAGTACGTAAATCAACATAGACTATAAGTGTCGCTATGTATTTCGACATTCTTATTAATTCGTTCAAATTATGCTGCATTTAAATAAGACTTTGGAAACTCATTAATTCAATTATTATCATTAAGGTTAATTTTGCTTATTATAGAATGATGATGAGAATAA
>JANSVA010000005.1:17658310-17674704 GCA_025504915.1 Erythroxylum reticulatum | reverse complement strand
AATCCTTTCATGCAATACCAGTCTAAGCTTCAACATAGCTAATAATGCTTCATTCTGCCCCAAACTTAGCCCAAGCTATTACATCTATATTGATGAGCAATTGTTCTCTAATCCAATAAATACATTCCTTCTAAATCCACTATTTTGGTTTCTTTACACCCCTAAAGAACTTGTTATTCCTCTCCTTCTAGATTTTATATACATACGAGACAAAGCTCATTATATAGATAGTGAAGTTGCCTATAAAGTGAAGGTAGTCAGTTTGTAACCAGTTGACTACATCTTTATAGTTCATGATAGGTCTTTCCATTAGTTATAAGTCTTAGATACCTTTCTAAATTTCTATTGAGAAAAATATTTAAATAAAATATTTATTAAATTTTCATTATCATCTTTGCATAACTAGCAAGTATTTTGAATAAATTAAGAAAATTGATTGTCTATTGTATCCATTTTTCTATTGATAGCTAGCTAAAGTAGAATGGATAATTAAAGAGAAAGATTCTTACTCCAGATATCCTTGTGTCATGCCTTAATCTCATTAGTAGGTCTTAACAATAATTTGTAGGAATGAACAGTGAAATGCAAATGAGGTTCCAAGCGATATTTTATTTATCTGTCCTATCAATGTTAAGAGCTTTGTTGGATAAGATGCGAGATAGTAAGTTGCTTCATTAATCGACCTCAAGTCATACTTTTACCTTATCATTTTTTAGGATGTATTACGAAAGAAGTGAAAGCATTGATTGTTGAATGGGGCCTATTTTACTCCATTTATCAAAGAGTAAGGAGGTTAATTCACCATTATGTAGCACACATTTGACGTTTGAGGCAAGGATTCCTCTAATTTTTAGCAGTTGAATTTGACCTCAAGAGAAGGAGGGCCTAATTCCTATTTCCCTTATTCCTTTTCATTTTATAAAATATGTGTGAATCCACTTGACCCATAAGTAATCCTTATTTTCCATAAGTTTCTAGTCTTTTTCGCTATTAGCACCTTATTGGTTAATATAATGGGACTAATTCTTAGCACTCCTTCCTTTAAAGGTTTACAATCCTCACTCCGTTTTAGCTTATCCTCTTCTATTTTCCTTAACTCCCTATAAGAAGTTCCTTCTAAGCTTCTCTAGAGTTTTGATTAGGCCTTTTTTCAAGAAATATATGGGAGGACCAATATTTATAAAGTGAATTGAGTACTGACCATATTAAAAGAACTCAACCTACTTATGATAGGTTTTTGTTACACCAACTTCCAAGCATATTATGTATCTTCTCTATAAGAGACTAACATTCTTTGAATAATAGTCTTTATTATTAAAGAAAGGCAAAGATTGTAAATGATGGTTGCTTAAGTTATAGACCAATCAAGTTGGAAAATCACCATGCTAAATGTGAAGCACTATTAAAGGTGGTTAATAGTTGTAGATTATCATATGTTTTTTAAAGTGTTTAAGTGAGTTTTCAAGTGTTTCTTAGAGGATTATCATGTATATAAACTTAGAATTATGTTCTTGTTAATTTTTGTATGTGTTCAAATTATTTGATTAGTTTAGAGTAAGAATTTAATCTTAATTTTATGTTTCAATAGGTGTTTAATGTGTTTATAAGTGGAGGGTAACAAGAAATTGAAGAAAAGATGAAGAATTTAAAGCATGAAATGATGTATGGCACGATTGTTGAGCAAATTCTATATATAATAAAACTTTCAATACCCACAAGCATACGAATCATATCTTGTAACATTAAAGTTATCATTCTTACAAGGATTTATAAGCATTTAAACAATTTGAATATGACTTTGTCTAAGGTAATACGAAATTTATTTGAATTAAATATAAATAACAGAAATTGAAAAAAATAAATGGACGAAACAAATAAGCAAATAACAAGTGAGTTGTCAATAAAATTAGGGTTTGATCAACGTTTAACACTTAAGAATTATTCTATCCTTATTTTGATTCCCTTAATCTTGATGATTCAATTATGTTTTGTCCCCTCTCTCTCAAGATCTAATCAATTAACCATAATTGAATTTGATAATTATATATTTGTAATCTCTCAATTTGCAAAACTATTTCTAACTTATTCAATTAAAACTGAAGTAATATATTAGATAATTAAATTTACAAGCAAGATCTCTCTTAGATTGATCGCTAATTTGATAATTGCAGGCCTATTAAGCTGCCAACTCTCGTTGTACAACCTAACACTAATTACTTTGACTCACTTTCTCAATTTGTTGTCAAGTTAATAAATGAAAATTCTCACAAACATTCAACTATGTATTGAACTAAAAAATAATTAAAATTTCACAAAATAATTCTAATTTAGGTTAAAAAATCTATAGACATGTTAAACATTATAGAAATTTAATTGCACATAAAGGATAATGAAGAAAATAAAGGAAAAGAATAAAACTTTGTTTGACTCCTTAATTTGGAATGATAGAATTTCCTAGAGCTCTTTTTTTATCAACTTTGATTTGTGGTTACTACCTTTTTCTTATGTCTTTCATGTTTTTATTTAGTGTATTAGGGTTCTAGGGTTGTGTCTAGGGTTCCCCCACTTTTTTTGGTTCCAAAAATAGCCCTAAACTCTAAAGATACAAAAAAATATCGCACCTGGAAAAACCAGTGTCACGATCATAACCTTGGAGTCACGATTGTGCCCCCTTGATTCAGTCTTTTTATCATGATCACAACACTCCATACATGTCTATCATGATTATGCTCCTTGTGCACGATTGTTTCTTCATTCTTTAACTGTTTGATTTCCAACACTCAAAGCACAACAAACACCTCATGAAACATAAATTTAAGATTGAAATGATGCTTTAAACTACATAAACACTGAGAACACAATCAAACAATAACAATAACATAAGTCTGAGCTTATACATAAGATAATCATATAAGAGCTTAATTTGTGGAATCGTTTAGGTTTTGAGATTAGTGCAACTCCTAACACCATTTCTTTTAGAAGAAATCCACTTGGTTATTCATCCAATGAAAGAGCAAATGGAACGAGCTTTACATACACTATGATAGTACCTACTAGAGAGTTCTTTTAGCCTTCATCTTTTAGCTTTCAAAATCTCTAGAGCCTTCCATGTTGCCTTCACAAGCTAATTTGGGTGCCTTCTCTAGTATCCTTAATACTAGGACAACTACCATAGCTCTAACTAAAGGTGGATTTGGCTAACTAGAACTAATTAGACCAGGAGAACAAATGTTAGAATTTATTCTAATATTCGTAATGTTGTAACTACTTGTGGTATTATACTTACTACGGTACATAATAATATAGTCTTTTAATATTTAGTCACTGAATAATGATGAATACATTTATTGATTATGTGAGAAAATGGTGTTTGATGGTTTTAAGAGTCAATAAAGAGGTTACGACTTCTTTGCTTTTTGTAATAACATAACAAGGAATGTGTGCTACTTTTGTAAATAAAAAAATATCACATGTAATTTTAAACAAAAAATTTAAAGCTTTGTCTGATAGAAATTAATTATAAAAAATCTAAAATGTATCTATTTTTTATTTTAGTTCAAACTATTTTAAATAAAATACTTAAACTTTTAATTTTTCATAAAATAACTTATTGTTGACTCTATAATTAACAATATTAATGTGGTATGCCATATTAATAAACTTATTTAACATGTGACAAGCATGTAGGCACTAAGATGCACATCAGATTAATACAATAAAAAATAAAAAATCAGTTAAACTCAGACCCACATTTTAGCAAGACTCTTACTAAATGTTGTTGTTTTTCAATAGCTAACGTTGCAAAATCAGCGTCTCCCAACTTGCCACTAATGCACAAACCATGTCTCCTAACCCGACACCACTACACCACTGACTTCCTACAACAACCACCATTAGATTACCATTTCTATTTTTTTATCAATATTCAAAATCCCTTTTCTCTATATTTTGATGCCCGCATTATTTTTCTAAAAAATAAACATCAGTAGACATTTTTTCCATTTTAAAGTGTTTTAGAGGTATAGGTTTCCCAATCCCTCTTTCTAAAATATATGCCTAGCAAATGACGTAAGTGGCACTCAACTGTTGGTAATTCTTAATGTTTCTGAGGTTAAGGGATTGCTCTATCCTTGCAAATTTATTAGTAACGACACTTTATTTGCTTTCTAATATTTTCCATCCATATTTTTTGCAATAAACAAGGTTTCTAATGAAGTAGTCTCATAGGTCTAGTTATGATTATGTCTTCAATCTCTTTGCAAGTTTGAAGTGTGAAGTTAGGAAGAAGGTGAGGCAATAACCTTTTCCCTTTCCTAACTTTCTTTATATGGAAATTAAGTGACGATTATTTGAATAGGATGATCAACTTAATTAACAAAAGCAAAAACTTGATCTTTAATGCCCTTTTTCTACTTCAAGATGAATGTTTGGAAATCCATAACTTTCTCATGTTTTAGGATCTCGAAGACTAGATTTAGCTAAATTGTGAGTTTTTAGAGTTTCAATTATAGTTGTATTGAAGTAAAAAAATAATGAAGCACATATGTTATGACCTACATCTAAGTGATTTCTTTTTCAAGTTTTGAATAATGAATGAGGAATTCAATGCTTATGGTCCCATAAGGCAAAAAAAAAAAACTTATTTTTCTTTATTTTTTATTATCTGACATCTCTTTTAGTGGCCATCTATCTATCATGTATTAAATAGATTTGTTTATGTTGCATATCACATTAGCACTACACCATGGTAGCACCATTAATTATAAAGATAATAAAAAACTATTTTTGTGACAAATTGGATGCTTGAGTATTTTTATTGTTACTTTTACTAGTTATGTCTATTATTAAAAAAATTAAGTAAAATTTAAATTTTTTATAATTTAAACAATTGATTATGAGTTATAGTATCTTTTTGTATAATCCTATTAATTTAGTTGATTTAGTTATCAATATATAGGTTAAATTAGTGCTGCAGTTGCATCTAAACTACTTGTATATATATCAATGCTTTTCCTATGAATAAACATAATAAAACTTCCATTGCTTCATTATGGTATAACTCTCCATATCACAGGTGATAATTTACCTAGTGAAGTTATTTTTATAAAGATTCACTTAGGTTCCTTATTCTCTTAGTCATTTCTTATTTCTCTGGTCCCAAAACTCCTATAAAGAGTATTGATAAACTATCAACTCTAGTACTGATAAACTATCATTGTAATAGCTAATTATAAAAGATGCTCAATAAATGCAATGGCCAATTTGATTCTCTCTCAATGTATCCATGACAAAGCTTTAAATTAAGGTTGTATTATTAAAATTACTCAAGTTAACACCAAATATAATTCTACCACATTTCTTATCATCAAGGGACTCAATTCCCTCATCATAAACATTTGATGTAGCATATCCTAACACTACTCAAAATAACTAAACCTATAACTATAGCAGTGGTGAGTCTTGGTTGATCCCATATAGAGTGTGTGTAAAGCTTTTGAAATGAAATCAATCGATGTTTAGATTATAGGGGGTTTGCTTTGGTTTTCAAATAAGAAAATAAAATAAAACTAAACTAAAGAAAGCAAATTAAAGAAAACATTCAAAGATGATGAAAAGTGATGAAATTGTTAGGGACTCATTCATCGGTTCTATCTCGGCCTACACTCAATTAAACATTCTTCATTGAATTGTTGTTCTCTTACCCCTCCTAATAACTATTAATTGTAAGTTAACGATAAGCTCTATTAACCTCAATTTTTCCCTTAGGTTGTGATTAATTAGGAGACGCTCGTTAATTAAACCTAGTTATCAAATAACTTAGGATATGATATCTACATTTAATTGGACAGTCGCATTACAAATTAGGAAAACAAATTAATCAAGGCAATAACCACATAAACTCAAGTCATTTAACTTAGGTTATGTTATCCCTAATGATTTGACACTAATTAAAAGCACAAAAATTATAGAATGTATCCCTAATAATTTGAAATCATTAGTTGCTACAAATGAATCTCATTATAACAATTACGAATTATATTGAAGATTCTAGCAATACCCAAAAACAACAATTATGGATTGTGCTCAAGATTCTAAAGGTGGGTTCATACATAAACAATTTAATCATAGCGAGACTAAAGATCATTCATATGTGAAAACCCAAATCTATAAGCATAGGATAAAATAATCAATCCCTAAAGTGAGAAAGAAAAATAAAAACATTAAAACAAATCCTTAACCGGGTTCTTCGGTGTTGATATCACCTCCAACCAGGATGGGAAAGCCTAGCCCTTCATGGGTCTCCAAATAATGAGAGTTCTGCCCCTTTGTTTCCTACCGAAACCCCTAATTCATTTTCTCTAACCTTTCATGCCTTTGTCTACTATCAAACAATACTTTTATATTAAAAATGTAGTGTTTTGGGTGAGTTGTCAAAAACTTAAGGGGGTGTGGTTGGCTCATAGTTATGAGAGGTATCTCACAACCATGAGCCACCTTGAAAGGGTATGAAAGGTGTCTCATGCCCATGCAAGATGTGTCATCGGCGTGAGAGATGTCTCATGCTTATGACAATTCCATGCATGGCTGTGAGCCTTGTTCTCCACTCTTCATTCTTTATGTTCTTCATTTTATGTGTTTTTTTTTTGTCTTCTTCTTGCTCTAATCCTTCTTCTTCTTGCTCCATGAAGATGAGTGAATGTGAATCTTCATAAAATGACTCAAATATATTGCTTTTGACTTATTTTAGCTCCCTTGCTTCTAAATTGTACCTAAAATCAAATATGAACTAAAGTGAGTGTTTTAAGCATTCTAAAGCATTATTCAATAAGTGTCATGGATTAAATGTATCAACAATTAAGTATGTATCATGTTCCCCCACACACATAGCTTTTGACCATCCTCGGGCAAAATATCATATTCAAAATCATAGACCTAAAAACATTTACTCATTTCCCATATTTTCTAAAAATGGATAGTCATAAGCAAAGATGAATAACTTTTAAAAACCATAGTAAGAATTCAACATTCAACGTTTTTACTCATGATCAATTGACATTCATCACCTTTAGAAACTAAGCAATCTAGAGATAGACTTGTAAAATGTGTTTAAATAAGATGTATTCGTGGGTGCACTCAAATACCATTCACAATCAAAACATTCCACAACTTGTCAAATCGTTTCATTTCTCCATCAGGGTTATATGTAAAATCATGTATCAAAAGGATTTTTTAGGGTTATAATGTAGGCATAGGTTAAGGTGAGAAGTATTTGGGTAAAGTAACATAAAAGCCATCAAAGCCAGTGAAACAAAAGTAACACTCAATGCAACATCAAGCGCAAAAACTAATATTCATTCAAAACTGGGTACTATTAGTTACGATGAATACAAAAACTATGTTTCATATCTCAAATTTAGGCTCTCATACATGAACCACATCAAGCATATATCATTTACAAAAGTAAATCATAAAAAAGACTTTGTAACTATATGAAGTGACCTTTAAAAGAAACATTTAACTCATATGCATTATACTTAAGCCACCCATGTCATACAACATTAGGAGGAGACATTAATCATAAATAACTTTGCAAAACAATTGCATTTCCCCTTGATAATTTTATTTACCCATATATTATTATTATTATTATTATTATTATTATTATTATTATTATTATTATTATTATTTCTTTTTCTTTTTTCATATAAACATTGAAAAAAGCTACATCAACATGGGAGATTCATTGATAAGCCATAAAATAGCATCCCAACAATTATAACCATTCCACTCATATGCATACCCCCACATTTAGAACTTTGTATATCCACAAGCTCAACAATCAACAAATGCTCCACTAGTTTTAGGGCTTAGGTAGGACATTTGGTTAGGTTTAAAGCATGTAATGTGGTTGGCACAAAAAGAAAGGCTAATAAAGCTTAAGGGGACATAACAAATGAAAATTCATATCAATGGGTGGGCTATTTGGCTAATGTATCTTAGAAAAACAAAGAATGCCTAATCATTTATATGTTAATTAATATGATAAAAATATGGACTTGAATAAAAAATTAAAGCAAAGTTAGGATGTACATGTTATAACCGTCACACATAAACAAAAGACAATGAGCCTGATATGGATGAGTCAGTCTAATAAGGTTCAAAATATCACTAACTTTTGTCTACCACTAGTCACTACTCTTCTAAAGATGATGCACATTGACCAATCACAAAAGTAAAATTACATGCTCAAGTTACCATGGATTCTTCTAGTCAATTCACTCTCTAATCATGACTATGTAATCTTAGAAGCAATAGGAAAAAGAGAAACTATTTTTTTGTTTGTTTTATTCCCTCTCTCATTTTGTTGAAAACTTAAAAACAAGTAATAACAAACAAACTTAAAAACACACATGCATGTAAGAAAATGTAAAGAAAATAAATAAACTTCTCTTGGGTTGCCTCCCAAATATTGCCTTTGTTTAGTGTCACTGGCTCGACTTCATATTTTCCTCCTCGTGTGAAAAAATTATGGTCTTCAGGTGTCATAGTTTAAGCTTCATCCATGTGAGGTTGTTTAGGATAGGGCCTAAGTTGATGATCATTCAGCTCCAACGTCTTCCCTATCTTCAGATTTCCAATCTCTACTGAATCCATGCACTTTGGAAACATCTCGAATGTTTCTTAACCTTTTTCTTCTTTGTTTACTTTCTCCAATCTGCTACGTAAAGATGAAGGGTTAGTCTTAAAAATAATTATAGACTCAGTACTCACCTTTGAGTTGAATGATGTATCATTTTCTACTTCAACCCCGTTCTCCACTTCCTCTTCTTCATAAGCAATTCCTTGAGTATTTCTCTCAAGATGCCCAAGCTCCTTCTCACTCTGTAAGGTTTCTTTACTAACGTCCACTGGTTACACCTTGGGTTAATATGGTTGCTCCTCTTTGCTTTGTGATGCTAAGTGGTCAAGAGTTTCCGTCATTTGACCCATTTGACTTGCCAAGTCCTAGAGTCTAATCGTTGTATCTTGGTTGGATTTGTATCATTTCCTACTAGAACTGCTAGAATTGCTACTTTACACCCTACTGAAACTGTTGGAACTATAGTACACCCTATTGAAATTACAAAGTGTTATCATTCATAATATTAATCAGTTCTTCAAGAGATGTACATGAGTTTTGTTGGCTTTCTAAATTTTAGAAACTAGACCAAAATTGCCTTTTATCCAGCTGGAATTGTAGAGTTTTGGCAGCAAAATCATTACCTAATTCTCCCAAAGGTAGACTTGAGTCGTAATAACAAGCTTCTAGTCCATGTGGGAATTGATATGCGTCCTACAAACTATCATGGAACTAGTTTTGTTGATTATCCTATTGATAACCAAAATTAGTATGATCATTCCAAACTTGGTTATAAGATTGGGAATATGAGTTATAGAAAAAATTATTTCCATCTATAAATTTATTAACTTTTTCTAACACACGAACACTAAACAAAAAGTGAAAAGATCAAGAAATGACTGAATATAAACTAATTACAAACAAATATGAACAAAATATCAATTAAAATCAAGAATAAAAACTACACTGCACTACCAATAACGGTACCAAAATTTAATGTAGTACATCATAACACTACTTAAAATAACTAGACCTACAATTATAGCAGTGGTGAGTCTAGGTCGATCCCAGATAGAGTGTATGTAAGGCTTCTGAAATGAAATCAATCAATGTTTAGGTTACGGGGGCAGGGTTTGGTTTGGTTTTCAAATAAGAAAATAAAATGAAACTAAACTAACAAAAGCAAAGTAAAGAAAACATTCAAAGATGATGAAAAGTGATAAAATCGTTAAGGAATCAGTCATTGGTTCTATCTCAGCCTACACCCATTTAAACATTCTTCATTAAATTATTGTTCTCTTACCTCCCCTAGCAAGTATTAATCGTAGGTTAATGATAAGCTCTATTAATTCCGATTTTTCCTTAGGTTATGTTTAATTAAGAGACGCTCATTAATTAAACCTAGTTATCAAACAACCTAGAATATGATCTCTAGATTTAATTTGATAGTCGCATTATGAATTTAAAAAACAAATTAATGAAGGAACACAAATTTGGGTCATTTAACCTAGGTTATGTTATCCCTAATGATTCAACACCAATTGGAAACATTACAATTACAGATTGTATCCCTAATGATTTAAAACCATTAGTTGCTCCAAATGAATCTCAACATAACAAATACAAATTATATTGAAGATTCTAGTAATACCCAAACAAATAATTACGGATTGTGCTTAAGATTCTAATAATAGGTTTATACATAGAAAATCTAACGATAATGAGAATAAATGTCATTCATACATTAAAACCCAAATCCATAAGCATCAGATAACATAATTAATACCTAAAGAGAGAAATAAAAAAGTAAAAGAAATTATTAACTAGATTCTTCGGGATTGATATCACCTATGAACCAAGTCAGGTTTCGGGTAAGATATCAAAAACTTATAGGGGCACCTTGTATAGGCGTGAGGGTTGTTTCACGCCCATACAAGGTGTGTCATGGGTGTAACACTTCCATGCATGCTCGTAAGCCATGTTCTACACTCTTTATTCTTCATGTTCTTCATTTTATGTATTTTCTTGTCTTCTTTTGGGTATAATTCTTCTTCTTTTTGCTCCATGAAGACAAGTGAGTGTGAATCTTTGGAAAACGACTCAAATATATTGCTTTCGACTTACTTTAGCTCCTTTGCTTCCAAATTATACCTAAAATTAAATATGAACTAAAGTGAGTGTTTTAAACATTCTAAAACATTAATCACTAAGTGTCATAGATTCAATGTATCAATAATTAATCACATATCAACATTACAAGCATAATGATCTTATTTAGCAATGCAATAAAAATAGTTCCAATACATATAGGAGACAACTATCCATATTATTTGTGATCCTTTTGGATGAAGATATTGGATATAATTTTAATTGCTTCAATAATTGAATTATATTAGGACTCCAGTCTTCAGAGAAATCAATGAGCACGGATTTATGAGAAGGTCAACTTAAAAACCATGAAGTACTAGAAAAGCATGACATTATTAATTTAAAAGCTCATATTTTAATGGTTAGTCCTTAAAATTGTTATGGATTTCAAGATTGTTATGAGGTTTAAGAACTATATCTCTTTCTTAATTACTATAGCTTTAATTTTCTCAAAAATTATTATGTAATGAAAAAATCTCAAAACTTGACAATAGCACAAATAATAAAATTCCTACGAATTACATAGCTCAAAATAATTCTTTTCCTATTAATGAAATTTTGATATCTCTTAATTTATCTTCTCAAATCCTATTCAAACCTATGAGAATGATGAAAAATAATGTCTTTTGGAAGTTCAAAATCAATCTTCTATTCAACTACAAACTTTTTGGCTATATTGATGGATTTAATCTTTGTCCATCATAAGTCGAACTTAATATTACTTTTGGACATGTCAAGATTGCCTAGTACTTCTTACTATTCAAGCTACTATCAATATTACAATTAATTTAATAATAAATAATTATACCACTTTAATTGATGCCTAAAAAAATAAGAAGCAAGTTTTGCTAATGACTCTAATTCTTAAATGCTCTCACTCTTGTTTTATCTTATTTCTAACAAAAAGGAATGTAAAAATATAATTACATATATGAGCAAGGTGAAAAGTATTGTTAATTTTCTATCACTTGCCAAATACCCTCTGAATGAAGCTCAAAATACTTAGTACATATTGAAAAGTTTGAATGATAAGTTTAAAAAATCAATAGTTATAATGTTTATGATATATATATATATGTCCTTTGAAGAACTTTATGGGAAGTTTCATGATGAATACAAAATTTAAAATCATACAAAATTAAAGGAAGAAAATGAAATACGAATCACAACCCAATTCAATTAGAAAGGTAGTAGTGGTTCTAGAGGATATTATAACAATGGAGGAGTTCATCAGGGGAATTACAAACATGTTATTAATGACTCAAATAATATTAATGATAGACAATCATATTGTTATGGAAAACATATATGCTCTCAAAGTTCTTCATAATGGAATTATAATTTTTATCAAGGAAATTAAAGCTAATCTCACATTGTAGCATTTGATATGGTGTTAGTCAAAGTCGAAGAAGGTGAAATACCGACCAATGTTGAAGTATGTTAAGGAAAGACCATGGATGAAGACAAAGTTGAGAAAACTTTCAAAGTGGGAATGATAATATATTAGATATAGGAGTGTTAGAGATAAAGTGATGTATAAAGGTGTAAGACAACATGGTTAATGTCATCATTACTAAAAGTTTTAAATAGATTAAGATATTATCCGTTCCTAAAGCTAATATTATAATTTAAGAAAAATTTTCTACATGCAAGTTCCTCAATTTTTCTCCAAGAATAGAAGCCACTTCATTTCCACAAGCCAACAAACATCCTCATTAAATTTAAGCCATGAGCAAAGAATTTCTAAACCTTCACTAATATAATAATTGGTCCACTTCTCTCCTGAAAAAGATATTATCGGTTGTTAGTGGGTTTATAAAACCAAAAGGAACCCTAATGATACCATTGCTCACCATAAAGTTCTTCTTGTGGAAAAAAAGGATTTCATTAACATGTTGACATTAATTATAATGAAACCTTTAGTTTTATTATTAACCTTGTTACTATTTGTCTTTTGCTCGCTATTATAGCAAAACATGGATGAGTTTTAAATCAAGTGGATGTTAATTACACCTTTTACAAAGAACTTTCTCTAATTATTGTTTTTCATGCTACAATGTCAAGGCTTTGTTGATCCTTGATATCTAACTTATGTTAACAAATTGAATAAAGGAAGTTAAGTCCTTAATGAAGCTTGTATTGCATGACATAGTAAACTTCACTCCTTTCTCACTGCCTATGGTTTCACCAATAATAAGAGTGCTATATCTCTATTTATAATATGGGAACTTGTACTATGGTATATACTTATGCAGGTGGATGGCATTATAATCATTGGAAATCATTTACCATAAGTTCATGAGCTTATTGTTTGTCTCTATAAGTAGTTCTCTTTGAAGGATCTTAACCAACTTAGCTATCTTTAAGAGTTTAAACACTAAATCTTCTAAAGGTTTATTTTTATCTTAATAATAATATATTTTCAATCTTCTCAAGTGAGCTAAAATGTGTGAAATCAAAGAAGTTAGTGCTTAATTCTCTCCATTTGTAACACTCAAACTTAATGATATCTCTCCTAATCATGATCTAACTATCTTTCTCTCATATGACCTAATGTTAGCTATGTTATCATGTCTTCCTCTCAACTTATTCGCCCCTATTCTTCATGCCTTTTCTAATACAGATTGGGGTAGTGATGTTGATACACGATACTCCACTTTTACATATGTTTTTTTTAACTCTAATCTTGTTATCTAAAACTCTAAGAAACAATATGTTATAGTTTGCTTTTCCACGAAAGCTAAATATTATACTATTCCAATTGCAAAATTGAAATAATTGTTTGACCAAATTAATTAATGAAATTTCTATTTCATTTCAAGAACCTTCCACAATTTATTGTGACAATGGTTGAGCAACCTGTTTATGCTATAATCCTATCTTTTGTTCATATATAAAGCACACTGTCATTGAATTTTACTTTGTACATGATCAAGTGTCGCAAAAACAACTTCATATATTTCACATTTATATTAAGAACCAATCAAGTGGCTCCCTTACTAATTCTCTTAGTTAAAAATAATTTGTCATTCACTGTTCTCTGTTTAATTTCCTTCTTGGATCTTTACGCTTGTAAGGGCATGAAAGAAGTTGATTACGAAATGAAATATCTTTGTATCAATCTCTAATTGTATAATCTCTTAAATTTAGTTATCTAGTTTCAAGTTTATAGGCTAGAATAACATTACAATTACATACAAGTCACCCCTAAATATTTCGATGCTTTTCCTACAAATAAACATAGCAAAACTTTCACTACTTTATGGTCATCATAAGGTTTAACTTAAATAATTAGTAAAATATTAATATTTTTAGTACAATTAAATATTATGATATGAAATAAAATTTTATATAAATTATAAGATTGAAGACACATTTTTTTTATCATCAATAATTACACTAAAGTGTCTTAGTTCATATCTTCTAATTGTACATAATCCTATTTAATATTTCAAAATTGTACATATTCCTGTTATGAGTTTTATTGAACACGTACTCATTGCCCTATCGGACATTTAATTTTTCAGTTGCAAGGAATCCAATTTGAGTTAACTTTGGCAAAGCTCCTAAGATTTTATTTTAGATATTTTCGGATAATACTGAACCTACACGTTCAATATCACATCTCCATTTTAATTATATTTTGGTAATATTAGATTTATATAGTCATGGTAATACACTCATTCAAACTTAAGGAGAAAAAAAGTTTAAGTCAAAACATTTAAACATAGTAGGAGAATGAAATAAAGATAGATATGCAACTATTTAACTTGATCGTTTCATTAACTGACAAAAAACATAGTTTCACCAATTAAGAATTTGCACAACCGAGCAGCCAAGTAGGACCGTCCAAAAATGGTATGGATTGTAATTGTAGTTGATTAGGAAGGAGCAATCACAGCAGTAGAGACAACTTTGAAGTCATCCGCACAGCTGTTATATTTTGGGTATAGGAATAATGAATAAACATTTGAAGATTCATTCTTAAATGAAAATAAGGAATATTTTGGGGTACTATTAAAGTGTCAAAAGTTGAAGCACTTATAAAACTAATTATTCTCGTTATTATGAAATTATATTTTTCTTGACATTAAAAATCAGTTAATATAAATGACAGGTTATGATCGATGACAAGGGAAATTAGGAAAAAACAAGTAAGAAAATTTGGTGGGAATTCTGTAACATATATGATAAAATAGGAACCTCTGAAAGAAAAGTTTCGGTACATCTCTTTCAAGAAAACAAAAGATTCACATAAATAGGAGATGTTGTAGTGTATAATATATGAATAAATACTTGCCTTTTTTTTTTTTTTCTAATACAGTATTTTGTATGTCTTGTTCAAGAAAATAACACTTTCACGTAAATAGGAGACTTTGAAAGACAATCAATCAAGGACTAAAAATTTAACAATAAAAGTTTTATCTCATATGCTAAATTATTCTAATAATAAGAAATACTAATTTTATAAATATAAAAACATATTACTGTTAACAATAAAAAAAAAGATCGTCTCATTAAAATTAATTAATAAAATTAGTGAAATGGAGTGCGAAATTTCATCCCTATCCCTATTTAGATTATAATTGGAATAAAATATTAAAGATATAAATGATAATTGGTATAACTTTCCCGGGTATGATTCTGTCCATAATAAAACGTGTGGCCCAAATTAGATTGGAAATTTCAAGACGACCAGGTTATTATTATTATTTTTTTATGAACCAAATGTCGATATATTCATCAATCTTATTATTGTTCTGCGGTTTCTCCTAATGGCGAACTTTCAAATCTTAAGAGTCGTCACCGCCCAAATGCCATCATCGCAACACCATTTTTTTAACCTCTAAAGTATTCATCCGCTTCCCCCTCACCGTCTATTCCCTTCAGTCCGAACCCTGAAACCCCACAAAATCTAACGCACACAAAAACAGGATACACATGGCCATGTTGGAAACCTCACCCTCCACCGTAGCTACTTTGCTTGTGCGTAACCTCGTGACCTCCGTGTTTTTCTACGCCGACAAGTCGCTTCTTAACTTATCCGAAAGGTTTAAACTCCTTGACCATCTCCGGTATATTATCGCAACTTCTTTTCTCTTCTTTCTTAGGCTCCTTCCTCCTTTTCTCCAATCTTTCGACCTCAAGGTCCTCGATGACCGTCCACTTAAGCACCCCAATTACGTCAACTACGCTCACGTGAACGAAGATTCAGGTATCGCTAGAGCGCTGTCACAGTTGTTGACGATCGTTCATGATATTCCGGTCACCTCCAGAAAGTATGAAATCGTTAGATCTTTAGCAGAGAGGCTTATAGATGAGAATCATAAAGAGAACGTTGAGGCGTTACGTGAAGTCAACCGAAGCGTTCTATCGGTGGCGTTTTCGAGGACTCTCAGTCAACTGGCGGAAGACATGACGGACCTAGGGTTGGACAGGGTGGAAAGTGATGGCAACACTGTTTCTGGACCCGTTCCGTTTCGGTTGAGCCGGGTTTTGAGGGCGTTTCGATATCTTGGAGAGGGAGGGTTGTTTTGGGGTAGGAAATCAAGGGAAGAGATGAACCGGGCTGGGGGTTCTGCTGAGAAGCTGGTGGCTGAGTTGCTTTGGTTGGCTCAGAAAATGG
>JANSVA010000005.1:17624201-17655287 GCA_025504915.1 Erythroxylum reticulatum | reverse complement strand
TTATTATTATTAATGTATTATTAATATTAATATTAATATTATTTTTATTTTTATAGGGACATGTTAAGTTTTGTATGTAATTCAGAAGGTTATTTTTTATTTTTATTAATTATTTTTATTATTATTATTAATTTATTATTATTATTATGATTATTATTATTATTGCAAGGGGTGTGTTAGGTTTCATATGTAATTCAGAAGGTTATTTTTGACATTTTCAGTTCTTGTCTGTAGGACAAGAATTCTTGTACCTCAGTTTTGGAAAGAACAAAAATTTATGTCCTTATCCTCTAAAGACAGAACAAAAATGACTGAGGATAGTAAGCAAACAGCACAAAGGACAGAACTTTTATGTCCTTGTCTGCTGTCCTCACCCATGAGGATAGTAACCAAACGCAGCTTAATTTTCATCATCAATACATGCAGCAAAGGAAATTAGCCAAGCCATATGCTCTTCCCTATTTGTATTTCAATGATGGATTAACCAAGATATGATTTCCGGGAGATTATCACTATGTAAAATATGATATCTGGGAGATTGTCACCATGTAAAATCCAATGACACTTGCCTTTAGTCCAGGACCATTATGTTTCAGAGAAATCACATTAAAAAAATGATCCTTAGATTCCAAGCTAGAGTCATATATAATACATCTTGTGTCATGATTTAGATAGAGAAGCCTGTTCATAGTACTTAATATGTTTAAAACCATTAGCTAGAGAAGAAAAGAATTACCTAGCATTAGGGATTTATGTCAAACCATTTCATGCTAGTTCACTCTTTGGCATCTTTGTGTTGACCAATTTCTAGAAAATTTGATTCTGAATGTTCCAATAGGTTGGATATACCACGAATAGGAGTCCTAGAGAGAAGAATTAGGCTGATAATTGGGCAGCAAATGTTGCAATTTTGTAGGAAAAGAGGTCCAACAATTCTCAACTATTATATAATAGACTTTAGCATCAAAAAGGAAATTGTTCCAACACCTTACTACCTCTAGTATTCTAATAATAGGACCTAGATCACTCTAATTATCAAACCATAGTGAGGCTTTTTTCCCATTTCCAATGTGACAAAAGGTCCCATTGTTCTCTCAACTTTCAGAAGTTGGAAGGAGTACCATGAAAAGGTGTAGTATTTGGTCTATTACCCTAAAAGACTCTTACTCATGGTACTTTTTCTAATCGATTATGAATTATCGGATTATTAGTTATAGATGATCCTAGAGTTGATTACTCTCTCTCGAGTTACAACCATTAACCCTAAATTATAAACCCTAATCAGATTATGAAAAATTGCAATTTCTTAATTTACAATCTATCCAAACCCTAATTAGATCTGAAGTTGTCCAATAAACTATCAGGAACCTATGCGAGATCTCTCTTCGCTCAATTACCGATTTGATTAATTTCTCGTTCTTATTAAATTACCTTTCTATAGCCCAATTTAATTATTTTCATTCGATTCACCCTCATAATCTAGTACCAAATTTTGCAATCACAGAAATCAATCACAATAATTCCAATAAATATAAAACAATAAGATTTTATTAAATCAAAGATAAAAAACCCGAAGGTAAGTATAAAATATCTCAACATTGATAATCTTATCATCATATTGCTATTTCCAATTCTATACAATAATAAAAATAGAAAATAAAAAGAAATACGATTCTAAATGGAGACGGTAGGTAGCAACGTTGGAAATTTCTAATATGAAAAGTACATCGATGTCGGCTTCTTCTCCACTTCTCTCTTCCTTCTTCTCTTTCTCAATCTCTCAACAAATATCTCTAGGGTTTCTCTCCAAAAGTGGCTGATGCAAAAGCTCCCTCATTTTCTTTGTCTTATTCTTTATATATCTTTTGTATTCTAGGTAACCCTAGTTTATCGGGGTCTAAAAGGTCCAAAAACTCCCTTAAAACTTGACTTTTTTAGTGTCTGCGCATTTGTTTGATGCAGCCCACGATCACGGGCCATATATGAGGCTTCTGTCACGATCGTGGTAGGTAGGCCATGAGCGTGGGCTGTGTCCTAAACTCTGTTGGGCTGACTCTAGTGCTTCTATCACAATCGTGGGTCGTTGTTTAGGCTCGAGTATCTCTAAAACTTCTCCGTTTTCTAATGTTGGCCCTGAAATACTAACAAACACATTAAGGTATTCAAAGACATAATAATTAAGCTCAAAGACTTGTACTAACTTATAAAAACACTTAAACATAATTAATTAACAAACTAACACAATTTTCACCTAAACAAATGCTAAACGATTAAGTTAACAATTAAATACATATCAAATTAAGCCCTAAAACATGATGCAATTTACACTTATCAACATCCCCACACTTAAATGTTTGTTTGTTCTTAAGTAAACAAAATAACAAAAACAAAAAAATTCACACAGCATATAATGTAGCAATCAGACAATGACTTTAACTTTATGAAATAAACATAATTTTAAATACAATCATTAAAGTCATTTCAAATCATTAACATGTAAAATTCACGTCTTGGGGCTTTGAGCCTAAATGTACATATTAATCCAGACTTTAGTGTTAAATTGTTTACCCATTTCAATTGAACACATACATTAATAATTCTTTGGTCATTCAAACTCTATAACTACTCCTAAGTACGTTTTCATGAAATGTCAAGCTATTACAAGTTCTGTAGGTTTTTAATCAAAAACATATTTTTTAACTTTTTTATTAACATGGACTTAGTCTTTTTACGCGAAGGCAAACATTGGTAATAGATATCGATTCGGTTACTCAACTAAATCATGCTTTTTTTGTTAAGCTGCTTGGTTAGAATATCATTATAGCCTTTTTAAGCGAAGACACACATTTGTGATGTATGTTGATCTGGTTACTCAGCTACATTACATTCTTAACTAGCTACTAGCTTTATTCATACCTTGAAAGCCTACGAAATAGTTATTTATTTAAAATTAACAATTATTATTATTATTTTTATTATTGTTATTATTATTATTATTATTTTATTGCCTACCTTGTTGATTTAGCTACTTGTTTCCATGAAAAATACTAGCAAAGCTACTTAAGTTGAGAGGCCTCAAATTATGAATGAAAGTGACAATATAGAGGGTGACAAACTAATAATAAATCTTAATTAAGCTGTATATTTTACCAAAGAACCCAATTCACTCATTTTGCAAGCTAATGATTTCACAACCTAATAGATTATGTTCAAAATTAAATGAATTCCAATCCACCTAAGCCATTGACACATTGACAAAATTCATAACATGTAACCTAACGACTATCATACAATATGCAAAATTACATTCAAAGCAAAATACATAACCCTCCTCACACTTGAACAACATATTGTCCTCAATTTGAGAAGGGGACAATCAAACACATATAGGATGAAGAAACATAAATTAGAATAAAATAAAATAAAAATAAAATAAGACTAAATTTAAAATAAAAAGGGGTTAGAAGAAAGCCTCATGGTGATGGAGGCAGGGATGGTGTTAGAGGTGGTAGTTGAACACCTTAATCCTCAAAATAATGATGGATACAATGTATATCCTGGCTCTAACGTCGTTGAGTTCGACCCATCTCCTTCATCCTTCTGGAGTTCTCTACGAGTGTATCTGTAATTACCTTGGTGTTTGCAGAGATTGTATCCAGTGCTTTCTTCTAGCCCGGTTCTTTTATTTTTTCTTCATCCTCAGACTCTTCACTAGTCGAATCCTCTTCTACCTGTTGAGGTAACATTGTACTCAAACTTGCCTGACTAGCCATGATCTTAACATGCATCTTTTTGATTGATATCTTGAAGTTCTATGTTATGGGACTTAAGGATTTTAACACGCCATAGATGATGATGATTTAGGAAGTATGGGAGATGGACAGTTAAACTACTACAGTCCACGTTATAATACTCAGCAATGGCAGAAACTAAGTACTCATATCTAAATTATTGCTCCTGCTGCGTAGATTCACAACAATAACATTTAGCACATATGTGGAGGTGTATACTGGAATGCTGTAATCCATGCACCACAAGATTAAGAGTTCCTTTGTTGAACACTTGTTGGTTTCTGATTTATTAAAAACTAGTTGACATATGAATTTGTGTAATAACAAGTGCCCATAGGTCCTTATGATGTTGTTGTGGGCATTTTTGGCATTAAATTGCTCTAACCAGTGAGCTCATTCCAATAGTAAGAAGCACGAAAATCATTGCGCTAATCAATAATGAAAGATTTGGGGAACCCATACATATCGCACATGATTTCGATGTTTAGTTCATAAGCTCATCCCCGCAACCTAAACCACATTTCTTTAGGGTTCCTAGGTTCATAGGAAAAGCAAGTAAAAAAAATCTAGAGTGATCTCTTGGTAAATAGGAAATTGGAAGTGTATGAATTTTTCCCATTAAATTCTTTTTGCTAAGTTCTCTATCCTATAGCGCAGTTCTAGCCTATCAAGTGTATCAAAATCAAAATATGTGGGGACTACAATTTGTTTAGCAATGAGGGATTAAAAACAAATACCTGCCTCCTCTATGTAGATCGAGAAAGGTGCTTTAAAGTTCGCTGCTTTGTTCCTTCTCCCTTGTACTAAGACTTGATTTCATCAAAATGATTGATCCCGCTTGGTTGACTACTTAATGCGCGACATACTTGCTTGTGAGTAGGAAGAAGTTGGAAGAGATTGGAAATTTGAAATTTGGGTAGAGAGAGGTGAGAGTGTTTGCAGGTTCTAAACTTAGAGAGATAAAGTAAAAATGAGAGTGAGTGAAAAAATGAAGTTAGAAATGGATATATAGGTGGATGGAGGGTGAAATGGTAAAAAAATGACTTTAAAAATCGCATGTCCCCATTTGACCCTACTGCAAACCATGATCGTGGCCTGTAATTTTTCCACCAATTTAATTTTTATCTTCTTTTGTCATTCTCTACTTTTCCAAAATCACTTCTTAACTCTTTATGGCCCTTTCACCTCTCTTTTGCTTACTCCATCGATCATCAAATTCATGTTGAAGTCTTTTGCTTTCCTAAATTTATTTGGAAATGAAATAACCTAACTACAAAATCCAAACTTTCTAAAAACAATAAAAGGAAATAAAATTCTTTGGGTTGCCTCGTATATAATGCTTCTTTTAATGTCGGTAGCTCGATGCTCTTCTTTTTCTCACCATGGTTCAAATGATTGGTGAAATGGTAATGTAGTCACTGATCTCACAATTTGCACATGAGCTACTATTCTCTTTCTTTGACACTTTAAAGGTTATTTATTGCTTTCCTACCCTTAAAGTTAGTTTACCCTATTAATGTCAATTATTAAGCGAGCAGTATCCAGGAACGATCGTCTAAGGACCATAAAGATTTCCATATCTTCTCTAATATCCAATAAATAGAAGTCTGTAAGAAAGGTAAATTTATCAATTTGTACTTGCATATCCTTAATAATCCCCTTCGATTGATGAACTGTTATGTTCGTCGTCTTTACTAACGTCTTTGTGGGTTCTAACTCTCCTAACCTCAACTTTTGACTAAAGATATAGGGCATCATATTGATACTTGCTCCCAATCTGCAAACACCCTACCTATGTTGACTCCACTAATACTACAAGGAATGTAAAAAATGTTTTGTTATGTCCTCAACCCTGTTTGATTCAACCTTCTTAAAATTCCTCATTGCCTTACTTGAAATTGACTTCCACTGAGTTAGAATAGGGTATGGAATTTCAGGTCGAGGTTCATTGATTGGCTCAATTATGAGCTCTCTTAGAAGGAATTCCATAATTATTTTTCTTTCTCCCTTGTCTCTATCTTCCGTCGAATGTTCAAGTTTCTTTTCCTAGTTCTGAGTGATGGCTATGATCTATTCCTTTGGGTTAGACTTGGTATTGCTTGGAAGGGTTTCTACATTCTGAGTAGATATTGCCTCCAAATTGTGTATTGAATAGGCGTGGTTCATGGTGACTTGCTCATATTTACTTTGAAGCTTCCTATATGCATCCTCCAGGCGTCCAATTTTATCTAAAATCTTATCTAACTTGGATTCAATTGAGCTTAGTTTATCTTGTTGTAAGCCTACTTGTTCTTGAGGTTTGAACTGTCCTCCAACAATGTTTGTTTAAGAGAAGTTAAGGTCATTCTTCCACCCAGGGTTATAAGTGTTCGAGTAGGGATTGTTCAGCCCTCCTCATCCATATTAAGCTCCCATATAATTAACTTTCTCTGGACCACTTTCCTTCATCAAGTAATAGCCCATTGTATCATGGTCCATTTGTTCATAGAGTTCACACTTGAGTTGCACGACTTTCATTGGAGATGAGGATGAAGCCTTCATGTTGTTGAGTTGTTGAGTCAAGTTATCAATTTTTGATTGCATTATCTTCATTTGATCGACAACCACAATTCCTTTTTTCTCTATAAAGGTAGTAGTTTTTCTACTCCGCTTCATCAATCGTCTTTCTCATCTATGATCCTCCTGAAGTTGCATCGATCGTGCCTCATGTATGTGGGGTTACTCCATTATAGAATTTTTGCAATAAGAATTCCTTGGGTAAGTTGTGGTGTGGGTATTTCCATTGCAAATCCTTATATCATTCCCACGCTTCATAGATCAATTTCTCATCACTTTGCTAGAAGTTGGTAATTCCTTAATAGTCTTAGTGGTTGTAGTCAGGGGAAAATACTTATCTAAAAAGGCAAGAACTAGTTCATCCCATATTGTGACATTGGCTGGATTAAAGGAATGATATCAAGCCTTTGCTTTATGTCTAAGGGTAAAACGGAAAATCCTAATTCTAACTACATCTTCCTAAATCTGATGGTACTAAAAGGTATCATATATTTCAAAGAAGTTCAATATATGTACATTAGGATCCTCGTTTGTTAGTTCATAAAACTGCACTTTCTGTTGAAGCATGCTTAGGAGGGATGGTCTATTTTCAAATGATGTTGCTTATACAGGTGGCCTAGCTACTTCTTGGTTAGCTGCAATGAACCCTGGTCTCATGAAGTCCATAAGGGTCCGTTGTTGACGTCCTTGGTTTGCTCCATGGTCCAAATCTCGCTAAAATTCCTAGGTCATTATTGCTTTTGCAATTTCCTCTTCTTCTTCATGCCGAGCTTTCCTAATAGATTGTTCTAGTCAAGTGATATCTAAATCTGTAGTTTCAACTACACGACTTGATCTTCTAGTGACTCTTGTGTTCATGTAAGAGCACAATTCTAGAAATAAAAGAAAAAATGAAAATAAAAATTAAAAACTAACTAAACGCCTTAAACTAATCGCCTCCCCAACAACGGAGCTGAAAATTTGATTGTGGTTTTCCAATGTGTGTAAGTTCTAAATAATAACCTGGATAATCTGCAAGTGTACGGGTCATTTGTGTAGTACCTAAGGTGTCATTCCTAGGAGGAGGGATAATCTAATCCTAAAATCTAAGGCCAAAATAATTCGCAGTAATTCAAAATGTAACAAAGCTAAGGCAAAAATTTAATTCAATCACGCAACTCAATTCTAAGAATCAATTATGAAAATATTATCAAAGTAATAGTTGTAACATATACTCAAGAATCAACCTAAAGGAACTATCAATTGAGAGAAAAGAGAACTTTTACCTATCTTTAACGCTGACGTAAACGATTACGAATTATTAGATTATTGGTCCTAGATGATCCTAGGGTTGATTACTCTCACTCGACTTATAACTATTAACCCTAAATTATAAATACTAATTAGATTATGGAAAATTGCAAATTATCAATTGATAATCTATCCAAAATGCTAATTAGATCTGAATTTGTCCAATAAACTATTGAGAACCTATGCGAGATCTCTCTTTACTCAATTACCGATTTGATTGATTTCTTTTTCTTATTAAATCACCTAACTCTCGTCAGCCCAATTTAATTATTTGTCATTTGATTCACCCTCTTAGTCTATTACCAAATTATACAATCACATAAATCAATCACAATAATTCTATTAAACATAAAACAATAAGATTTTATTAAATTAAAGATAAAAAACTCGAAGGTGAGTATAGAACATCTCAACATTCACAATCCTATCATCAAACTACTATTTCCAATTCTATACAATAATAAAAATGGAAAATAACAGGAAATACGATTTTAAACAGAGATGGAAGGTAGCAATGTTAGAAACTTCTTATTCGAGAGGTACGTTGATGTTGGTTTCTTCTCCACTTCTCTCTTTTTTCTTCTCTTTCTCAATCTCTCAACAATTCTCTCTAAGGTTTCTCTCCAAAAATGGCTGATGCAAAAGCTCTCTCATCTTCTTTGTCTTATTCTTTATATACCTTTTGTGTTCTAGGCAACCTTAGGATTTTTTCGAGGTCCGAAAGGTCAAAAAACTCCCTCAAAATTTGACATTTTTAAATGTTTGAGCGTCTGCCTGATCATGGGCTGACTCCAGTGCTTCTGTCATAATCGTGGCTCATTGTGCCATGATCGTGGGCCGTTGTTTTGTCTTGAGTGTCTCTGAAACTTCTTCGTTCTTCGATGTTGACCTTCAAACACTAACAAACTCATCAAGGTACATCAAATATATAATAATTAAGCTCATATACTTGTACTAACCCATAAAAACATTTAAACACAATTAATTAAAAAGCTAACACAATTCTCACCTAAACACATACTAAACGATTAAGTTAACAATTAAATAAATATCAAACTAATCCATAAAACATATTGCAATTCACACTTATCACTGCTCTCCAAATACTCAGCACTAACAAATAGCAATAAGTAACTTTTATTAATATTGACTTTAAGGCTAGATAGTTCTTTAAATTGATTAAAGGTGGACATTAGGATTTCAACTAACTTGCACTGAGCTTTATAGAAAGAAAGAGGTCATCCGCAAAGCATATATTAACCAAGGAAACCTTCTTACATTTAGTTTGGTATTTGAAAGCTCTATCATTATCTATCTAGTGCCTCAAAAGTTGGGATAAAATCTCCATACAAAGGACAAAGAGAAAATGAGAAATAGGATCACCTTGTCTTAACCCTCTAACTCCTTTAAAGATTCTTGTAGGATTGCCATTAACTAAAACAGAAAAAGAGATCGTATTTATACAAGACTTTATCCACATAATGAAATGTATAGGAAAGTTTATAGCTTCTAGGGTCAAGAGAAAAAAATCCATTCAACACAGTCAAAAGCTTTCCTGAGATCAACTTTAATTGAATAGTTTGAAGGTGATCCCTTCATAGAGTAACCTTTTTGGAGCCCCTAGATAATTTAAATGTTATCACTAATTAGCATACCTCGCATAAATTCACCTTGCATAAATGCATTTTAATTATCACTGATAAGAGTCCTTAAGACAACCTTAAGTCTATTGTTAATAATTTTTGAGATAATCTTATAAACAAAGTTTGTACAAGCTATAGGTATGAAATCATCAAAAGATGCAGGATTGGTCACTTAAGGATCAAGCTTATAAAAGTCTTATTGATCTCCCTTAATGGGGTTCCTAAAGAAAAAAAATTCTCACACTACTTCTTTCATCATAAGAACAATTAGGGACTAAGATTTCTAAAAATAGAAACCATTAAAACTATCAAAACTTGGAACTTTGTTAGTTTTCATTTGGAAAACTACATTTTGAATTTCATTTTCCTCTATTTGTCTAATCAAGGAACCAATCTCAATATTAGCTAGCCTTTTCTTAATGAAGGAGCACATAAATGGAGAGGAGTTAGTGGCACTTTGAGAGAAATCATAGAAAGAGTTGAAGTACTTTTTAGCTTTCTTTAAAAAGTCCTTTTGCTAATAGAGGGTATTAACATTAAGGGAATTTAGAGCAGAAACCCTATTAAGATTCCTTCCTGTCAAGATAGACTTGAAAAAGAACTTAATGCATCTTTTCCTTTGCTTCAAACAAATTTGCCTTCCTCTCTACGTTAGTAGGCAAGTTTGATTGTTTAGGGCTTGTAAATACTCATTTTAAAAAATTATCTTGTTATTTAGTAAGGATCTATCACTAGGATATAATTGCAAGTTGGTTTAAATGAACACTAGGTTTTCTTTATCTATATATTAACTATAAGGAGAGTATCATATCCTTTGTATGCTTTGAGTAACTTAAGTTTAAGCTTAATTGTTTTGATCTTTTGCATATAGATGAATTGGAATGTTACAAAAACTCTATCATATAATCTCTTTTTAACCAAGTCTAGGAAACCTTCATTATAGAACAAATAGTTATTATAAACTTAAAAGTAAACTTCATTTTTAATATTTTTCAGTACAATATAAGTATGATTGGAAAAAGAGGATCTAAGAGGGAAGCTTTAGATTTAAGAAACTAAGAGCACATCCAATTCTGTTTCTCCAAACAGTATTTTCATCCATATATATAGGTTTTCTAAGAAAACTAACAATCATGCTTAGCCTTTTTAATGTCCAGTATTCTAAGGGAAAATTATATAAAATCGACCTATAATGTAATTTATTGAAAGCTAATTGAATTTGTTTAAAATCCAGGTTACAAAAATTGAAGAAAAAGATGAAGTTTATCACATATCAGGGGCCTTATTCCATTACCTTAAGAGCCTGAGGTTAGATGCAAAGGTGAAAATAAAAAAATATTATTTGCTAAGAGCATATCTAGAAGGCCATTATTCTTCCACATGGTGAATGCCCATTTTTGGAGGATAGGCAAGGGAGGTTTCTTCTCAAGGAAGAAGCCTATTAAAGAAGCTTCCCAATACTTCAGCCTAACTTGCAAGATGTCTGCATCCATCCTCTCTAGGGGAGTAGTAAAGGGAGAGGTCTTCATCCTCACCAATGACCATCTATCCTCTCTAAGGGGAGTAGTAAAGGGAGAGCTCTTCATCCTCACCAACGACTTAATTTCCACTTCTCCTTTTTCTAGGGAAGAAGATGATGATTTTTCTACTATAGGGGATTGAATAGCACAGGGTGGAGATGGTTGGAGTAAGAAGCAGGGGTTGGAGATGGTTTGGAGGGTAAGAGAGGGAATTTAGATAAGGTGTTAGGTTGCTTTATTGTTTAAGCAGAGGCCATCCTATTATTGTAGGAAAATACTAAAGAAAAAAAAGTTGTTTAAAAAGTTGTTTTTTTAACAAGAAGTTGGCCAAAAGGCAAAAAAAGGTAGGACTAGTAGATAAAAATGACCTTAGAGGATAAATCCAATAGAGAACCAAGAATAGTAAGGAAGTTTTGGTGGGAAGCAAAGGGGATAGAGGAGAAGAAGAAAGCATGGAAGAAGAAAACATGTAGGAGATCAGGGTTGAAGTAGGAACAATAGGGGATTTTGGTAGAAGACCAGCTAAAAACTGGATTCTTCCTGTTTCATATTTTATATTTTATATTATGGGATGAAAATCTTCTTGATAACATATAAAATACTAATAAACAATTTTTTTTTCTTCTTTCAAACTTAAAAGATAATGGTTAAAAGTTGGTAACTGTTATCAACTTTAGCGTATTGTGATAATAAATCTTTACTTTCATTTTTCATCTATTTAAACTTATTATTGTGGGGTTTTAATATAAAAAGAGTTTTATTCTTCTAAAGGACACTGTTTAATCTTTTTTATTAATAATTTCATATTTTAAATTTTTTTGAAAAATAAATTCATTATAAAAAATAATGCAAAAGGTGGTAGAGGTGGCAAATTAAGCTTTGAAGTATATGTTACAATGTAAAGCCTAGAAACAAAATATGCCATAAACAAATCATCTTCCACCCAGTTATAGTAGGTTACCTAACATTTTATCTTAATTCCATTTTCATACTAAGTTAATTGTTGATAACTTTACTTAAGATTATTTTTATAATATATTTTCAAGTAGTGAGTTGCAAATATGGATGTTCTATTGGGTATGTTGAAATATCCTTATATGTCTTTCTTTTCATATTGCATAAGCAATGTAATTGAAAGTGATATCGAACATCCTTATATGTCTTTCATTTCATATTACATAAGCAAAGTAATTGAAAGTGATCTTGAACAACTTCTTATGGATTTTGGAGTACTTCGCTTTGCTTAATAAACCAATTATTTTCTCCTGGTCATCTTTAATGCATTGACTATCATATAATTTTTGACCTTGCTTTTATATGACAAATGCATTGCTAGATTTGAAGAATAAATGCTTTGTAGTTTCTAGTTCTTTTCTATAGAAGGTTTAGTAGCCATTAGTTGTAGTTCCTCTATTTCTATTATGAGTCTTCAATCTCTTTTTAATTTCCATCTATAAGACGAATGAAGATTTTAGATTGTACTTATTAAGCTAGACAAAATTTTATCAAGAATTCTTTAGATAGGTGGTTTTAAAGATGTTCAAGTATGTTTTACAAGTAAATTAGAAAATTATTTTCTATCCGTACCTCTAAATCTTCTTTAGTTAGATTGGAGTTATATGTAGGTGGTTTATCCATTATAAATGAGAAGCCTCTAAAATTAAAACCATAATTCCCTCCCTATATCACTTCACTAGCCTTAGAAATGTCTAAGAGCATGTGCCTAAGGGTGTTGAACCCAAGGACCTTGTATATAAGTCTTTGACTATACCGGTTGTCAACCAATAAGTTATGTTTCCATTCTTTATTATGCACCTTATCTATTGAGACATAAAGTCTCTTAGTTTCAACATTTATAAGTAATGGCTATAAGGTTTTTACTTTTGGTTTGGATTTTCAAAAATTTTCTCCTTTAAGAAATTATCTACTCATCTACCTAACCTATATTCCTTGTCCATAAGTATCTTCCATATTCTCTTTGTTAAAAGCATTTTTTTATAGCCTTAATGGAGTTTATTACTAAATCACTTTCACATTTTGCCAAATAAAATCCTATTTATTTGACTTTTTCTTAAGCTACATTATTAGCTTCTCATGTCCAAAGGAAGTTTTTAAATATATCCTCAATGGATTTGGTCAAGCTTTAAGGGAGGTAAAAAGTGGGAGATCCATTGCACTTGAAGGTTACTAAGTATATAGGTGATGAGTTACAATCTTCCAATATAGGAGAGGTTTTTGTTATTCTATTTGTCAATTATTTTTTCAATGATATCAAATAAAGGTTTATAGTCATTGTATACGAGTCTTTTATTTTTTATTGGAATGCCAAAGTACATGAATAGAAAATTTTCAAGCCTTAAACCACTAATGTTGACTATATGTTTTACTTCATTTGAATTTCTCATTAAGACATCGATGCATCTATTATTTTGACTAATTGCTATAATGGAAAGATTATTGAACTTTTATCATTGTCATGATAAGAGTTTATTGATTTTTTTAGCTTCATATAAAAGAATTATGTCATATGTAAAAGATAAATGGTTAAGCTTTACCTTTTTCATTTATTGTTGAACTTGAAGGACCCCATATTGCTAATATGCTTATTAATCAGCCTTGATAGAACTTTTATGCATATTGTGAATAGATAAGGGAATAGGGGATCCCTTTGCCTTAATTCTTTACCCATATTGGGAACTTGTACTAGCTGGAAATTTATTAGAATGCTAAATGGATTTATAATACAAAACTTAACCCATTTGATGCATTGTTTGGGACATCCAAAGGCCTCCATTGAATTAAGGAAAAATTCACATATGATAGTATCAAAAGCAAGATGTATACCAATTTTCATTAGGCAACTCCTAAAGGCTTTATTTCTATGTTAATATTTAAACATATCTAGTAATGAGGGTATATTATAACTCTTTCTCCTCTTTTAAGTGAATGCTCGTTGAATTTTATTGATGAATGAGTTGAGGTATCTTTTAATATGGTAACTAACATCTTTGATATTATCTTATATATCACATTAGAATACGATATAAGCCTATATTCTTGTAATATGGAGGGATCATAATTCTTAGGAATATGGCACAAAAATGTTTTATTTACTTTCTTAAGCATTTTTCTTTTAGACAGAAGTTCAAGTAATGCCCTTAACACTAAATCTCCAACTAAGTGTCATATATATCTTTTTTTAGAAAAGAGTATACTGAGCATATTAGATGTTGGTATCTTTTTAGAATTCAAGTTACGAAGAGTTGTATCTATGTCTTTTATGCTTAGAGATCCATTCAAGTTGCACTTTATTAGATTAATATTGCTGTAAATATTTTGAGCTCCTATAAGGAAAAGAAAACTATTAATATTTTTATATGTTATATTCTTAATGTAGTTAAATTTTTTTCTTTATTATAGATTTTTATTATAATATCTTCCATTAGTGTTTGGTAGTGATGTTATCTTGTTGATGCTTTTATTAAGATAACATTGGGCAAGTAGATTATGTTTCTTTTCCCATTATTTAGCTATTGCCCTTGACCTTTGTTTGGTAAGAGAAGAATGTTTTTTAATTTATGGATGTAACTTGTGTTGCTACTCTCTCTTTTAAATTTAAGTTGGCATTATTTACATTAGCATATAGATCTCTTTAAGCTTTGATTCAGAAATTCTTTTATTATTTGAATGTAATTACTATGCTCTAAACCTTGTCCCATTTGATCCTTTAGTTCCTACTTGATAGCTTTAAGTTTCTTTGAGCATTTGTAGGGTTTAAATCCTTCTAGTGTTACTTGCAATCCTTTAGCTACAACTTCTTTTAGTCCCTACATATTTAGTAGATAATAATTGAATATAAAGTAGATTTTAGGTTCCTATTTCTATCTAAACTTCTATTGGTGAGTGATTAGAGGTGAGATAATTACTGATTATTCCTTACATAATGAAATAGCCAAAAAGCATTAACCATGGCCTAATTTTGTCCCTTATTAACTAACCATCTTCCATATTATTTATTACTCTAGGTAAAATGGTTTCCATTATAAAGAAATTCGATTGCCCTAATTTGACTAAAACAATCCCTAAAAAAATTATTGTGATAATTCAACAATTATATACTTTAGCCTATAATTATAATAATCTATTAAAGCTCTTAATATAAGCCAAGGAGTTATGACATTAGAGTGAATATTGTTGAGTTCATTCTATAATAAGTTCCATTAAAAAGTGAAGTTTATGGCATAAACATCAATGATATTTTTGTTAAAAAAGGATAAACATATATGATATTGAGAACTTCCATTGAAGTGGAATTAATGTTTTATTAGATTAATCCATGATTTTCCAAAGATTTATAAGATCTTTTTAAGCTTGTTTTCTTTTTATTCTCTTCTCAAATAAGCCCACCACCATTGTCTAATATTAAAAAAGCTAAAAATCACTTTCTACACTTTAGGGGAGTTAATACTCTTAATATTCTATACTATTATAGACGTTGGAAAAAAGTTCAAGGTTTCAAGATGCTTTAAGCCTTACTGCTTGCTATCTTTCTTAGTTTTCTTTTACTACTAAGTGTGACAACCTCTTTTAAAGTTTAACTTATTCCGCAACGTCAAGTTCATAATTTTTGAATTGTGGCTAGTTTTTAATTAAGATTGGATTTATCTTATAAATAGACAATTTTGGCTCTCACTTTCTTTATTTGTAGCCAACATCCTTGTCTAGTTCCCTTTCTTTAATTGTTTCTTCCAATATATACAAAATTTCTACAATTTCTTCTATCAGATCATGGATTGATTAAAAGGGGTTGCAATTTCCTTTTACTGAATAGGAATTTGAAGACCTTTTGCTTTTTGATTGTCTGGAATTTGACTCCTCTATCATTTTATTTGTTTCATTAGTTGTTGATATGTTCTAATAACACTATGTTTTGAGCATGATTTTGAGAATCGTTGGCTTATATTATGAGAATTTTTACATGATGTGGTTACTTAATTTAGCTTATATTTTATTTATGTTCATTTTAACTCTTTCACAAAGAAGAATGAATTCAAGCTAGTTTGCATTAAGTTGAAGTAGCAATAAGAACCTATGTTGTTGAATATAAGGGCACAAAGGGCCTATATTATTGAATATAGGGGCAACAGTGACCTGTGTTTAGGAATACGAGATCAACATGGAACTCTGTTCATCTTTTGTTCAACTTGTATTCTATGTTGATTCATTCCATTTCTTCTTATTTTTCGCCAAGAGTAATATACGAATAAGATGTAATAGTGCTAGATCCATGATGGTAGTAATTATTACATAGAAGAAGTCAAAAGGAGTGTGAATAAATACATGGCATAGAAAGTCCTATATTTAACTAAATCTTTAACATTTTATAGTAAAGAGAGGAAAAAGAAGAAGAGGAAAAGAAGGAGAGATGTTTAGGAGTAGAAAAATCAATCTTAACTTAAAGGAGACTTAAGAATACATTAAGTATGAAGACCTTAAGACCAAATCAAAAGCATCAAGATTTAAAAGTCATAAGCATTGATCCATTTAAATTGTTTGCTTTATCATCTCACAAACTAAATTAGGATATACATTTAGGTGGGATGAAAAATAAAATATATTATTTGAATTTATCTTTAATTTATAAGTTTCATTAACTATATCTTTAACTTCCTTTACAATTGGGCCTGCTACCATCTAGTTCCATTATCTTATCATATTCCCTTATATTGAAACATTTATATATTGGTTTCTAACTATTTTGTTTCTTTATTCTTAGATGGCTTCAATTTATTTGTAATTAAGATATTGGACTCTATAAAACTGTCATCCTTATTCAATCTCTTTAGTCTTAGTGTAATAAGGATCTGTTCAAGTTCACCTTTATGTGCATAACAAATACAAATTAAAGTTTCCATGCCTTCATCCAAGTAGATTGGGTTTCCAATAGAGCTAGCTAAATAGATTATTCCAATAATAGACTAATATTCCAACGAAATATTATAAAAGTGTACCTATATCGAAATTGAAATCAGGCTATCTCTATCTATATTTATTCCTAGTTTTCATTGTTGTAGTAAGATTTACTTCCCATTAACATGTCAATGACCTTGCTTCAATACATTCAGTAAGAGCATCATTGTTAAATTTAAATAAAAAGAAATTCTATTTGTTTGTAATTTTTCTACTCCTATCTTGTTCCATCTGACTTTTACTAATGCCTTCGTTTGTTGATAAAATGGCATTTTATTGATGAAATAGCCTATCTAAGTGCTAGACATTTTAGTGTTCCTACTTAGAGAACTTCTAGAGGCGGTGAGACCACTTTTGGTTCTTCTTCTTTGAACTAAAGAATAAACCCAAAATTTTCATATATGTTTTCATCTGCTACAACATGGTACCAAGTTCTTTTCATAGCATTTTAAGTAGAGCCCTAATGAGAGGAGTTCATTTGAGGTTCTTTAGGAGTTAATAGGTTCCTTTGAGCCTATGGTTCTTTTAGGTTATGAGAGGTTAAAAAAAAATAGTTGTTTTCATCTACTACAACATGGTACCAAGTTCTTTTCATAGCATTTTAAGTAGAGCCCTAATGAGAGAAGTTCATTTGAAGTTCTTTAGGAGTTAATAGGTTCCTTTGAGCTTATGGTTCTTTTAGGTTATGAGAGGTTAAAAAAAAAAGTTGGAGAGTTGGTGAGGCTTTTAGCTTATAAGAGGTTGAAGTAAATAGTTCAAGTCAAGGAATGATGGTCATAGGAATGATGGTCAAATATAAAAAGGCAAAGGTTAGACTGCATTCCTCTCTATAAACAAGGGCTGAAAGTAGGCAGGAGAGATCCTATCTACCTGAGTTACTAAAAATAGTAACTAAAAATTGAAATAAACCTATATGTAAGTCTAAGATAGCTAAAACATGAAGTTTTTGATAAAGGGTTGGGGATTATTTTCGAGTGATAACAATGACATTCCCTTGCATAAGTTTAGAGTATTTTTCTTTATTAAAAACCACTATATTTACCCTTCAAAATGTTTTCTTATACTTTTCATATTATTCTTTATATGTTAATATGCGTTTTAATTTCTATTTATTATATTATTATGTATATAAAATTTGTAACAGTTTACCCAATAACGATCCTAATTTTAGTTATTACTTAAATGTTGATACATCCTAATTTTATTTATTACTTAAATGTTGATACATATGAAGCACAAAATAGAAATCCAAAAGAATATTCTTATTTTTAATACGTGATTTCTTTTCAATATGAACTAAGGATATAATGTGACAGTTGATGAATTAGTCATTGACTTTTAAAACAATTGCAATTGTTTTGTTTTAACTTATCTTATATTTTAGGGATAGAAAACTTAAGGGTCTTTAAGTCCATAGTTAATATTTTATCAATTTTTGTCTAAATTTATTTTCCTAATACTTTCTTTTTTCCTAATTTTCTTTCTATTTCTTTTACTAAATGATCAATAATTTATCTTTAATAAGAATTAATAATCCTCAAGGAAATTGATATGATTTGAAATTAGCTAGTTCCTGTGAACATAAAGCATAATTGAATTATCTCTAGCGAATTAGTCTTAAATCCTTGCTTAGGATCCCAATGAAAATGGTCTTCAAGCACCCTCCAATTCCCTTAGTTTTGTTATCCATTAGCTTTAGTGTGATTAATTTGTTGCTTTTACTATTTCTTAGTAATAGTAACCTTGTAGTATGGCTCTTGACTTTTGAACTCCTTTAATGATTATTTAACAATTCATTTTCAATTAAAGGAAAAATAATTAATAGTAACAAATATATTCCTAGTAACAAAATGTAATTTTAAATATTTGATCATATTTTTTCGTAAATAATATCTTATAATATAACTTAATATTCAAAGAGTACATTATAAGTTGCCCATGTAATATTTAATTAATTTAATATAAAGATTTTTAATCAAGCTGTCCATTTAATTTTTCATTAATATATAGATTCTCAATAATAAAAGTATAATCCAATCTTTAAATAGGGTTGTCTATTTTATGCCCATATCTTTTACAAATATTATTGCTAATAACATTAAATGTGTTAAGCAAAAGATACTCAAACTTTTTTTGTAATGATGTCATATTTACTTTTGTTGCTAACTTAGACTTGATCAAAATATGTATTAACACTCTAATCAAATTTAAAAAGTATTATAGTCTCTAAGGCAACCTAAATAAGTGCATTTTCTTTACCTCAATAGGATATCTAATAAATATCTAAATAGTTATCTATATTAATAGGTTTAAAAAATAAATTACTCCCTTTTAAAATCTTGGACATTCTAGTTACAACAAAGAGAATTTCATATTCAAATTGTTAAGCCCTCAAAACTCCACCCGTAAGAGTTTAGGCAATTAATAGTGGTGAGTATTTGCACCTATCATGCAGGGGACTCGGGTTAGTTCCTTAGCAACAACGCAACTTGTTGAGTAAGTTTTAATTCTATAAAACCCTCAATGTTTCACAAAATGCACAGATTGTAAAACGTAGTAATTGAGCCGTCTATCACACGAGAATTAATTAAAACTAATTGAATCCTAACTTTATCTAAGGTTGCAAAAACATGAATTAAAATGAAAATAAAACTAAATAAAGAATTAAGCAATTGAGTATGGATTGATTGAAATTAAAATTCCAAAATTTAATTGAGTATGGATTGATTGAAATTAAAATTCCAAAATTTACACAAATAAATCAAAATGGAGCACTAACCACTTAACAAATGAGAAATTCCAATAAGACAAGATCAAATAGTTATAAGAAGATGGGATTCATTCTATCATCATTGTGCTACCTTAATCACTTTTGATCTAATCGGGTATCGATCCTAGAATTCCAAAGGGTTGATTATTCTCTCTTAAGATCTAGTCATTTAACCTTAATTAATAGTGCCTAATTGATTCCGAAATTTTGATTTTGCAATCTTTTAATTAACAAAAACAACCTACTTCTTCTATTAGTTCTTAAGCGATCCATTAAATAATCAGGTCCTCATACAAGATCTCACTTCGTATAATTACCAATATGATATTTATATGATCTATTAGGTTGTTAATTCTTATTACCCATCCTAATCATGTTACTATCGATTTAATCTCTTGATAAGTATGCAAAAACCATAAATATCAAAATACCCAAACATTTTATTAATATCAGAAACAATTAAGTCACAAAATGATTTGAGAATAAATACCACAGTGAAATTAGAACATCATTAACAAAATGTTCAACATTATCAAACCCAAGTCATACATCAAGATGAAGTAAATAATTAAGGAAAAGTAGAAAGGAACTTGAAATGTCTGTGTTGGAGTGGCTAGACAGTAGCAACAGATGCTCCTCTTCCCTTCTCTCCTTTTTTCTCTTCCTTATGTTATTTTTCAATTAGGCAAACAAACGCTCCCTTGTTTGGGGTCATTTTGTGATCTTATAGTCTTGGGGCCATTTAGGGTGAAAAATAGGTTTTACCCAAGCCAAAAAGTCCAAAAAGACCTTTGAAAAATCAAAACAAAAGGAGATCCCTACATTTGTCGTGTGCCTGTCATAATCGTAAATTTGGCTTCTGTTATGATTGTGACAAGGGTGTCATGATTGTGACTCGATCTTATTCCCTAATTTCATGATCGTGAGCTAACCTGGATCACTTCTATCATGACCATAACAGTGATGTCACGATCATAGCCCTTACTCTTTCTCCAAACTTTCTTTAACTTCCTTTGAACTTCTTCATCTGATCTCAAACACTAGAAAACACATCAAATACCCCAAGTGCACAGAATCTAAGTCAAACAAAATGCGCTAAACTACATAACACTAAAAAATATAAACATATAATTATATCGATATAATTCTAAACCTAAACATGCACAAATAATCTATTCAACACTTAAAAATACACTAAAACACCTACCAAAGCATAATGTAAACTATAACTATCAATTGTAATATTCAAATGTTTAGCCCCTCAAAGACTCCATCCATAAGAGTTTAGGAAATTAGTCGAACAAACTCTTAATCTTTGTTGGAAGACTATAATTGATAACCTTAATTCTTAACAGTACCACATTTGTTGGAGTTCATACATCTATATATGACCTTGAAATTGGTTAAATATATTCAGAAGCTAATAATAAATTTCCTTTTAATAAGAAAAGGCAACAATGTGTATAAGGATAAGGCTAAATGGTCAGACTTATGCTTATCAAAAGCTAAAGGGGGATAAAGAATAATCTCTATTGGAGTTGATAATAAGGTCTTACTTGCTAAAAGATTGTGGAAGCTACTAATAGACAAGTCATGATAGGTTAAATGGATGAACTCTTATTTCCTCAAATGATAGGGCATTTAGAAGATTAAACTTAAATGTAATATTTCATATGCTTAAAACATGTTATAATTTTGAGGGACCAAGTCTATATCAATAATAAAACCAAAGTTGGCAATGACAATCAAAATTTGTTTTGTTATGAAAATTGGCATAAGCTTGGGCATCATAATAAACTAATATAACATCTTAAGGAGAAATATACTAGACAATGCCAAAGTTGAAAATATTATTGATAATAACAATACTAAATAACTCATTGACCTCGCATCATATTGGTAGTCAAAATAAAATAACTAGACTACTACTATAGTCGTGGTAAGTCTAGGTCAATCCTATAGTGAGTGTGTGTAAAGTTTATAAAATGAAATTAACTGGTGTTTAGGTTTAACTTGGGGCTTTTGGATTTTGAAATAAGAAAACAAAATGAAACTAGATTAATAAAGAGAAATTAAAAAAAAACATGAAAAAATGATAAAAGTGGAGAATTTGGTAAGGACCGGTTCTTTAGTTCAATCTTGGCCTACATCCAAATAAAGCATATTTCATTGATTTGTTGTTCTCAAACCTCTCCTAGCAACTATTAATCATGGGTTAATAATTAATCTAAGTTTGCTCTTAGGTTTTGTTTAATCAGGATACGATCGTTAATTAAACCTAACCACCGAATAACCTAGAATATGATCTCTAGATTTAATTAGGCAGTAGCATTACAAATTAGGAAAATTGATTAATTAAGGAAACAACCACATACAATGCGTTATTTAACCTAGGTCATGTTATCCCTAATGATTACAAATCATTAGTTACTACATATGAATTTTAACATAACAATTACGAATTATATCCAAAATTCTAGCAATGGGTTTGTAAATAAACGATTTACTGAATGCATTAAAATCATCTTGCCACAATACCTAATGGGTTCATATATAAATAACCAAACAATAATGAAAATTTGATTATCCATACACAAAACCGAAATCGAAATGTCTAGGATAACACAATCAATTCAATAGGAGGGAAAGAAACAACAAAAATATTAAAGAAATGCTTAACCAGGATGTCACCTCCAACTTAGCTTCGAGATGTTACCTTACCGAAGACCCCTAGCTACTTTCCCTTTGTTTTTACCGCAAGCTTCTCTCTCTTCTATTTCCCTTACTATTCACTGATTTGATGAAGAAAACATATGTCCACTTTACTGTTCCCGTAACCTAAAAACCCTCCACCCTTCGTTTGTGAAGTGCAGACGCTGTCTACATGAAACGTAGATGTTGTTTGCGTTACACAAGACATCTGTGCAAAACACAGACTATGTTTTGCTCTAACCTCCAGCTACTGTGCTGCGTTTCATCTCCTTACTTGTCTTTCTATACTGCATTTTCTTCATCTTACACTATCGTTTTTTCCTCTTTTTCTAGCTGTACATCTTCAATCACTATTCTTTGCATTTTCTTGTCTTTTAATTTTCTTCTTCTTAGTCCGTAAAGACAAGTAAAAATTAATCTTCTAAAAATGGATAAAATATAGAGCTTTTATTCACTTTAACTTCTTTGCTTATGAGTTGTACCTAAAATCATATATGAGTCGAAGTAAGTCTCTTAGGAAATTTCATGTTAATAATTGATAAATGTTATGGAATAATTTGATAATCAATTAAGCACCTATAAATTTCCCCCACACTTAGCTTGTGGCTGTCCTTAGACAAAACATTAAAATCAAGCTCAAAGACCCAAAAACATTAACTCATTTCCCATATATTCTAAGAATATATAATCATAACCAAAGAAGAGTGACTTTCAAAAATCATAACAAGAACCCAACATTCCAAGCTTTTACTCATGATCAATCAAAATTCAATACCTTCAAAAACTGAGTAATATAATGGTAGACTTGGAAAATGTGTTTAACTAAAATATATCCACAGGTACACTCAACACCATTCATGATCATGTCATTCCACAACTTTGCATATCATTTCATTTCTCCACCACTAATGTTCACGTGCAAAATCACGGATCAAAAGACTTTTCAAGGTTGTAATGTGGACAAAGGTAAGGTGAGATGTATTTGGGTTAAATAGCATAAAAGCCATTAAGCTAGTAAAACAAAGTAACACTAATCAAAAATAGGGTACCATCAGCTATGACAAATGCAACATTTATATTTCATAACCCTATTCAGATCCTACACACAAACTACATAAAGCATATACCAATATGAAGGAATCATTTATACCATTTATGCCAACAATACATTGAAACCACAAGAGTGAACCTTCTAAGCTAACATCTATCTCATATTCAACATACTCAAATAACACATTCATTACAACTCTAGGACGATGCATTAATCATAAATAACTTTGCAAACTTATATGCACTTCCTCCTTGATAAATCTATTAAAATTTTTTTTATTCTTTTTCTTTTTCTTTCTTTCTTTTTTCCTTTTCTTTTCTTGTGCTTTTCTCTTTTCTCTTTTCTTTCATTCTTTTCCTTTCTTTTTTTAACATTAAAAGAAACTACATTAACATGGAAATTTCAATGATAAGATATAACAAAACATCCCAACATTAACTAACCGACACATATATACACCCTCACACTTACAGTTTTGTACATCCACAAACTCACCAATCACAAATGTTCCACTAGCTCTATGGCTAATGTAGGACATTTAGTTAAGTATAAAACATGTAATATGGTTGATACAAAAAGAAAGTTATAAAGCTTAAAGGTGCTTAACATGGGAAAAATCATGTCAATAGAGTAGGCTATTTGGCTAATGTAGTTTAGAAAAACAAAGAATGCCTAATCATTTCCATGTTATTACATGTGATAAAAATGTGATCTTGAATAGAAATTCAAAGCAAAATAAGGATGTACATTTTATGAAGGTCACACACTATCAAAAGATAATTAGACTAAAATGAAGGTGTTAGTCTAATAATGCTCAAAATCTCACCGAATTTGTCTACAACTAGTCACTACTCTTCTAAAGATAATACATATTGACCAATCACAAGAGTACAAATACATGCTAAAGTTTCTATGAAATTCTCTAGTCAATTCACACTTTAATCATAACTATATAATCCTAGAATCAACAGAAAATAGAAAATGTTTGTTTTGTTTGTTTTATTCTTTCTCTCATTTTAGTTGAAAACTTAAAACAAGCAAGAAACAAACTAATAAAGAACACACATGTATATAAAAATAATTGTGAAAATCTAAAGAAAAGAAATTTACTTCCTTTGGATTGCCTCTTAAGAAGTGCCTTTGTTTAGGATCACTAGCTCACTCCATACTTTCCTAACATGACAAAATTGTGATCTTCTGGTGGCACATGTGGTTCCTCTACGTGAGGTTTTTTGAGATAGGGCCTTGGTTGATGATTGTTCAGCTCTAGCGTCCTCCCTATCTTTAGATTCTTTATCTCTACTGAGTCCTCACTCTCTTGAAACAATTCAAATGACTCTTCACCTTTTTCTTCTTCGTTTAATTTTTCCAGCCTACTAGGTAAAAGTGAAGGGCTAGTCTCAAAAATAATTACAGACTAAGTACTTATCACTGAGCTAAATGATGTATCATATTCTAATTTAAGCTCTTTCTCAACTTCTTTGACACGAGCAATTTCTTGACTATTGCTCTTGAAATTCTTAAGCTCCTCATCACTCTATAAGGTTTTCACTCTAATGTTTATTAGGCATGCCTCGGGTTGATATAGCTGCTCATCTTTAATTTGTGATTCTAGGTAGTCAATCCTCGCTGCCATTTTACTCATTTGGCTTATATGTTCTAGTTTGTAGACATTATATGCCTCATTTTCTGATGGAACTGTTACAATTGCTATTATAGGATCTGTTGAAATAAGAGATAGTTAGCAATCACATCATTCATCAGTTCTTCCAAAGATATACCTGAGTTTTGATAAAAAGCTTCTGGTCCACACAGGAACGGCTGTGTGTCCTGCAACTATCATATAAGTAATTCTGATTACTATACCTTCCATAACAAAAGTTAGGATGACAAGTCCAAACATTTTTATAGGATTGAGAATATGAGTTATAAAAGAAATTACTTCCATCCACGAAAATTTAAAAAAACAAATTTCACAAACAGGAAACAGAAAAATGAAAGGATCATAAAATTAATAGTGCGTCATAATGCTAGTCAATTTTGTGATCCCTTCATTTCAATATCTGGTAAAAAATATTAAGGAGAAATATACTAGATAATGTCAAATTTTAAAATATTATTGATAATAATGATACTAGATAACTCATTGATTGTGTGTCATAACGCTAGTCAAATTAAAATAACTAGACTACTACTATAGTCGTGGTGAGTCTAAGTCGATCCCATAGCCAGTGTGTGTAAAGTTTATAAAATGAAATTAACTGGTATTTTGGTTTAACAGGGGGTTTTGGATTTTGAAATAAGAAAATAAAATGAAAATATACTTATAAAAACAAATTAAATAAAACATGTGAAAAAGATAAAAGTGGAAAATTCGATAGGGACTTGGTTCTTTGTTTCAATCTTAGTCTACACCTTAATTAAGCATATTTCATTGATTTTTTGTTCTTGAACCTTTCTTAACAACTATTAATTGTGAGTTAATAATTAACCCAAAATTTCCTTAGGTTTTGTTTAATCAAAATACGATTGTTAATTAAACCTAACTACTAAATAACCTTGGATACGATCTCTAGACTTAATTAGGAGGTGGCATTACAAATTAGAAAAATTGATTAATCAAGGAAACAACCACTAACGATCTGTCATTTAACCTAGATCATCTTATCCTATTGATTACAAATCATTAGTCGCTACACATAAATTTCAACATAATAATTACAGATTATATCAAAATTTTAACAATGCAAATAAACAATTCAATGACTAAAATCATCTTTTCACAATAGCCAATGGATTCATACATAAATAATTGAACAATAACAAAAATCTAATTATCCATACACAAAACTCAAATCAATTAACATAGGATAATATAATCAATTTCTAATGAGAGAAAGAAACAACAAAAATAGGAAAATATATTTAACCTAGGTCGTCGGTGTTGATATCACCTTCGAACCGAAGTCGGGATGTTACCTTTCATAGGTCTCTCCTAAAAAAATGTTTAAGACCCATTGATAACCCTATCGAAGACCCCTAGTTGCTCTCCCTTTGTTTCTACTGCAAGCTTCTCTCTGTTTTATTTCCCTCACTATTCACTGATGTTATTACTAAAGCATATGTCTACCTTATTGTTCATGTAACTTAAAAACCCTCCAGCCTTTGTTTGTGAAATGCAGTTGTCTGTGTAAAATGCAGACTGTGTTTTGCTCTAACCTTCTACTACGGCGTTGCAATTCATCTCCTGCCTTGTCCTCTTGCACTACGTTTTCTTCATCTTGCACTGCTATTTTTGTCACTTTTTCTAGATGTCCATTTTCATTCACTGTTCTTTGCATTTTTTTCTTCTTTTAATTTTCTTCTTCTTACATTATAAAGAAAAGTAAAAATGAATTAAAAAAATGGCCTAAATGTAGAGCTTCAACTCATTTTAACTTCTTTGTTTTCAAATTGTACTTAAAATCACATATAATTCAGAGTGAGTATCTTAAGCAATTTCATGTCAATAATCGCTAAGTGTTATAGAATAATTTCATAATCAATTTAGCACTTATAAACCGCTTGTTAAAAAGATTCATAATTATCACGATCATGCCTAGCTAAAAACAAATCATGAAATGGAAAACTCTCTTTTTCTATACACATATTTAAGGCTTTTGCTAATCTTTCATGCCTGGCATTGTTCATAGGTCATTTAATTAAATTTATTTATTCTAAATTAGTTTGGCATAATTATTGCATTCCCAAAACCATATTCATCTCGTAGATAATATAACAAAGAAATTGGACAATGGATAAAATCATTCTACTGCCTTAAGAAATCTTATTTTTTATTTCTTTGTCAATAGGAAAATGATACCCTAGATCATACCTTCTTCAATTGTATCTATTCTTTAATACTTATTTATCAATTTATCTCTCTATCTAAGCTATATTATATGACAAACCAATGGAGCAAAATAGATAAGTAGGTTTATGAGCTCCAAAAAAAAAAGAAAGAAGATATATTAAAAATTCAAGGTGTCCTTCAACTACTTAATTTATGAAACATGGAAAAAGAGGAACTCCAAAACCTTTAGAAATATGTAAATAGACAAGTAAAACCTTTTTTTATAAAATAACCAACAAGATCACGAAATAATGAACCTAGAAATAATTAATGTTGTCGAAGCTTAAATTAATCTAGAAATGATTACCATTGTAAAAGCTTGAGAATTTTCAATTTTAGCTAACCAAGGTAGTTGGGGACAACGTTTATTGTATATAACAAATTGGAGTGTAAATCTTGATCATAATACAAAGGAAGTTAGCTACTTGATAGCAATTGCTCTAAATTCAAATTAGCTAACTCATCAAAACATAACAAGTATAATTAAATTATCTCTACTGGATTACTCCCAAGTTCTAGCTTAGGATCTTCATGAAAATGGTTTTCAAGTGCCCTTTAACTCAAGAACTTGTCCTTCTAGTTTTATCCTTCATTATTGATCAATGGCATGTTCTTCTATTTTAGCTTTAATGTCTTTAACCTATTATTTTTGTTGTATCCTAGTGTATATATTCTTTTAACATGGGTTTTAGTCTTTAAATTATAATTTATGGATTATTTATCAATTATTTTACACTTAAGAAATGGTAGCTTTGAAGATCAAATTATACTTTTTGTATAAAATAATCTTCTATAATATAACTTAATAGTTAAACTGTTTTTAATGATAAGAAAAGTTAATAAGTGGGATTTTAGTTAATGAACAAAATAAATTTATCTAAAAATTTGAATTTATATTTTCTATAATCATATTTAAAATTTATTTTATAAATTATTTATACTAATTTTTGGATAAAATTTATTATGACATTTGAAATATTTGGAAATGCTATCATTGAATTGGCATACCAATTATCGCATAATAATTCCTTAAAAGGTTAACAATAAACATGATAAGAAAACTCAAAAGAAAAGAGAAGATGGTGATCCATATTGTTTGATTTTAAAACCTTAAAGTAACACGGAAAAAATTTGCGTAAATTTGTACAATTTCATTAAGTAAATCATTTCTTATTTCTCTCATTTTCCAATAATGTCAATAATTTTTAAAGATGTTACAATGTGTAAGTTTTGCAGATATAAATATTTCTCATTAGTTAAAAAGTAAGAGAAGTTCTCATCCTTTACTAGCTCCTCTTTATCCAGATGTATTTCCTTTCCATTTTTAACCTCCCAATTTTGTTTCTCCTTTTCCATGCATTGCTTTAACAATTTTCTATAGTTAGAGAAAATATACTATTTTCCTTGTCACCTCCAAAAACCTCACCGTAATAAACATCACTAATTCCTTTGCTCCTCTTTAATGTCCAAACCTCAAATCTTGGCTTGCTTTGCCTACTTTGCCTCATCTTGAACTGGTTTATACGAAGACATCTGTTTTGGGGACATTTTTAGGGTAGCTAATACTAAAAGGGTTTAGACTAAGGTTGTTCATAGTCCCCTAACTTTTGGTAAGCTTCTGTGTTAGATATGCCTTGAATCTTTGACTTATTATTCATGGGTATTTTTGGTACTTTCAATATTTTGTATTGGAGTTATGTGCAGATGAAAAACCCTAGTCGTACTCCTCTTGTAACTCTTCCTTTTTGATAGTGAATTTATGATCTGTCGTTGGTCGTGGACATATCCCTAATCAATTGGGGTGAACCACGTAAATCTCTGTATTGTGCGATTGATTATTTTGTTTCCCTTTCTTTTCCTTTTCTTGCTTGATTTTCATAACAAGCTAGTAGTAGAGCTTTTATTTTTGTCTAAATCTATTAATCAAGCATAGAGATGTCATCACACAACATTAAGTTCGATAAATTTACTTGGAAGAACAATTTTAGTCTTTAGTGCATCAAGATGCGTGCTCTATTGAAGCAATAATTGGTCTGGACACCATTTTCAGGAAAGAAGACAGGATCAATGGATGTGTTTGTTTTTTGTTGAACAAAAAGATAAGGCATACTCAACCATTTTGTTATATCTGGCGGATGAGATAATTTAAGAGGTGGTGAATGAAGATACTATAGTAGGTCTTTAGTTGAAGTTGGAAAGCCTATGTATGAAGAAATACTTGACCAACAAGCTATTATTGAAGCAAATTGTTTTTGGTGTTCGTATGAAGCAAAGTGTGCCTCTGAAAGAACATTTGTAAGAATTAAACTCTATTTTAATGGATCTTTATAACGTAGATGTTAAAATAGACAACGAAGATGTTGCTTTAATTTTGTTAGTCTCTCTACCTCTGTCATATGAAAATTTTGTGAATTATTTTATTGCTAGAAAAGGTATTATGACTTTAGAAGAAGTTAGGTCTAGTCTTCACACCCTAGAGCTTAGGCATAAGGCATTTGGAAATACTAAAGAAAGTTATACAGTTGGATTGGTGGCTAAAAATTCTGAAAAATCATGAGGACATCCTGAGAATGGAAAAGGAAGGTGAAAAGGCAAAGGAAGGTCTAAGTCTAAATCTCAATATTGGACTATAAATCTAGGAGACATAAGTAATTACTGTATAGAACTAAGTCATCGGAAAAATGAATGTCAAAAGAAGAATAGAGCAAAAACTCAACATATTATTATTGATCAAGATGATTCTACGTCAGAAGAAAAAATAAGGTTCTTTCAGTGATTGATCAATTAGATTTAGAGGATAATTGGGTTATAAATTTAGGCTGCTTTTATCATATATGCCAACATTGAGATTGGTTAATAACATATAAGAAAAAGGATGGTGGAAGCATCTTAATGGGAAACCACAAATTTTGCAAGGAAGTAGGCATTGGTTTAATCAAGATGAGATTTCATGAAGGTACGATTATAACTTTAGATGATGTCCGACATATGCTAGAATTAAAAAAGAACTTGATTTCTTTTAGAGTTTTGGACTTAAAAGGTTTCAAGTATAGTTATAAAAGTGGAGTACTTTGAATTACCAAAAGTGCATTGGCAATAATGAAGGGAGTCAAATATGGTACCTTATATATTTGACAGGGAGCACCAGTGATAGGTTCAGCTACAATAGTTTCTCTTTTAGAGTAATCAAAATCATATCAGACTAAGTTGTGGCATATGCGACTGTGTCATATAAGTGAAAAGGGAATGACTATTCTATGCAAACAGGGCCTAGCTCAGGGACAAACAATGCTGAGTTTAAAAAGGATGAAAACAACATTATTAAAGAGAGCTCAATGCATTCTCTTTAATGCTGGATTGATAAGAAAGTTTTAGGTTGAGGCTATTAACACTACTTGTTACTTGGTAAATCGTTCTCCAGTAACTACTATAGACTGCAAAACCCCTTTAGAGGTATGGTTTGGAAAACCTACTGATAATTATATTTTCAAAGTTTTCAATTGTCCTATTTAGTATTGTGATAGTGAAGGTAAACTAGAATTGAGGTCAAAGAAGGGAATATTTATGGGTTATGGCACTAAGGTTAAAGGTTACAGAATTTGGTCTCCATTTGAGTGTGGAGTTATTATGAGAAGAAATGTAATTTTTAATAAAAATTATATGCTTCGCTAGTTGTTAAGTCTATTGTTTAAGAAAAAGCAGATGGTGTTGATAAGCAAGTGGAGTTTGGAGCAACTCCAAGTAATAGCCATTCATAAGGTTCATCACCTACTAAACCAATTAAACAACATTCCTATGTTGAATCAAAATCAAAGCACTAAATTAAATCACATATTAATATAGAAATCACATATAATATGTAAAATAGACAAGAAGGGGGTTGACTTGTGT
>JANSVA010000005.1:17591777-17615565 GCA_025504915.1 Erythroxylum reticulatum | reverse complement strand
AACTCACTTTAACTCTTTTTCTTTCAAATTGTAACTAAAGCCAAATATAAAATAAAGTGAACGTCTTAAAAATTTCATAGCATTAATCACTAAGAGATATAAAATAAATGTACAATTAATTAAGCACATATCATAAGCATAAGAGTTGCTCCATTATGAATTGTAGTTATTCTCGTATAGTGCACCTTAACGTTAATTGTACATATTTAGTAGCTCTCATATATAGGTCAGTTCTTGACATTTATGCTTTTAGTGAGTACTCCCATAAATGTCGCAACATAGTATAGATATTGATTGAGCCTCCGAAATCATATGAGGAATCCTCTCTCTCTAATTTGGTAATGTTATAGATTGTGAAGACATATCCTAGCTTCCATAAAAGTATTGTCTACTATATCCTTCCATTGTGAGTTGTGGCTATAAAAATGAATCTTAAATCCTAGAATAAACCATAAACTCAAGATCAAGTAAAGAAGTTCAAAAGATAATTAAATGAACAAGCCAAAGATATAATAAAATAGAATAAAAATAAAATAAAATACAAAAAATAATAACTAAAGTAATAGCATTCGGGTGTTCCCAGTATCAAAGTCCCTGACAATGACACCAAAAACTTGATTGAATTCTTTTAAGTGTATCAATTATGAAATAACTATAAGTGCAGCGTAGCTATTACTAGTATTGATAAGTACAAGTCGATCCTATAAAGATGATGAATACTGGTATTTACCATTATCCTATTATATAGCCTAAAAATTTGATTTTGATTTTTAATTAAAGAAAATAAAACCTAAACAAATAAAATAAAGTAGTCAACGATATTGAACAGAGAAATAAGAAATCACCTAGAAAAGATCAACATTAGAAATTAGTGTCTAGCTTATGAACCCCTTAAAAACCCTCAAATAACCAACCTTTTATTATACAATTGTTTTATTGAACATTGGACAATGAAAATTCCTACGATATGCTAATAATTCGCTTAAGAATACTAGCAACTAATCTTAGATTCATCAACCTATATTATGGTTGCTTTCAAAACCAATTACTATTTTTACGCTAAAAATCATAAGTATACAGGATGATACTTATAGTAAAAAGCAGATATCGTCCTACAGAGATTATGCTTAGGCATCACTTAATTCAGGTTGTGCTTTGTTTAAGACTCAATTTCAAAGATTAAACTGAAAAGTAACAACAAACAAATAATGCAACAATGGAAATCTGTAAAGAAAATTAATCAAATTATGGGGGAGGGAATTTTACCTATCATTAATGTTAATCTAACCTTTTATGTGCTTATGGGATGTCGGTTCTAGACAATCGTAGGGTTGATTACTCTCTTTTGAGTTATAATCATTCCCTAAATTGTAAACCCTACTCAAATTATGAAACTTACAATCTCTCGATTCACAAACTACCCATAATTCTAATTAGTTCTAAAGCTCTCACAAGATCTCTCTCTATGAAATTACTGACAAGGTTGATTAAGTGTTCAATTAGATCGCTCGCTCTTGTTAATCCAATTTAATCATGTTTTTCCAATTCACCCCCTTGATTTGTTACTGAAATATGCAATATGCAAATACATCAATCAATCACAACACCCAACTCAAGTAAACACAAATCGACTAGATTAACTTTAAAGATAAACAAAATCCTAAAGGTAAAGTTAGAACATCATCAAAAAGTCAAAACCTACAACCATATAACCCATCTCAATCTTACACATTTAAATGAATAAAAAAATAAATAGGGAGGAAATGAAACTCAGGTTGGATGATTTGAGAGAGTAGCGACATCGAGAGATCACCTATTCTAGGAAGCTTCGATGTTAGAACCCTCTTCTTCTTTTCTCTCTCTCTCTTTTAGGTTTCCAAATGTAGCTAGAATGTAGTCTCCCTCTAGGGTTCCATCATTATCATTTTATAGTCTTTTCTAATTAAGGTGACCCTAGTGTCTTTTTAAGGCTCGAAATGTCCCTCGAAAACTTAAATCTAAAAATGACTCTGCGTATGTCTATACACAGGTCACAATTATGGCCTTTAGTGCATGATTGTGGCTTGTTCATCTACTCTCTATCACAATCGTGGTACACCCCCTTGATCGTGGTCCTATGCTTGAGCTTCTGTCACAATTATGGAATATGTGCCATGATCGTGGTATGCCCCTATATTTATGGCCTTATGTTTTGGTTCAGGTCTCCTCTGAAACTCTTTTGAATCTCCTAAAACACTAACAAATTCATCACGACACCTCATATATATATAATTGAAGCTCAAAAACGTGTTCTCACCCATAGAACACTTAAAACAAAAATGTTTATTAACTAACATAATTCTTAAGCTAAACAAACACCAAACAATCAACTTAACCACTAAACACATATCAAATTACCTATAAAATTCAATGCAATCTACACCTATCAATTATTTAGATTAAAAGTACTAAGATTGCTTTATTAATTTTTATATTTTGATATTATATTTTGATAATTAGCTCAAGGTTTATATTTAACGATTTTAGTGATAACTACATAATATTTCAAAATTCAAATTAGATTTATTTCCTTGTTATAAACATTGATATAATTCTTAAAAATAAGTAAAATCATATAATAATTGCTTCCTTTTTTGCACGAACCTTCTTTATACATTTACCCTTTTGGAAATGGTTCCATGACATCCAAAATGATCTTACTAGTTTGAATAATTATTTTTAGAGGCCTTTATAGAACGTCTAAATGTTGAAGATTCCAATAAAGATGATATCAGAGATACAAAGTCAACTTAGGATGGAAATGATGCAACAACTAGTTGAAGGAAATGCCTACTTAAGAAAAAGTCACTGTATTTGTAAAAGAGACAAACACGAGACTAGCGAAATATCTTAGAACATCAATATTTTGGAAAGTTATATTAAACTCTTTGTGCGTTAGAAAGTGATATCACTTTTTTAAGAGAGACTATAAATGTAACATCCCGTTACCCAGGTTAAGGTTAGAATAGTAAATATGAGGAATTATTGAGAGATTAGAAAATGCATTCCATACTTATGAATTATATGATATGCACATACACGTGAATGTTGAATTTTTGCACATAAAAATAATTGTACATGCATTCATTGATGAATTTCGGGTATGATTGATTTATATATGTGGAATGTAAATATTATTGAAAATTATGGTTTATTTGTATTGAAAATTAAAATGGAAGGTGTGTTTAGTGATTTAGAATTTTTAGAGAATTTGAGGAAAATTTTCCAAAAGGGTTGAATACTATTAAACTAGGAAAAATGCCACTTGGCGAGTAAATCGATGAATGAAAATAATAATAAGAAAAAAATGATATTGGAGAATTTTTGAAAATGAATTTGAAAATTTGTAGATGAATTTAAAATTTGCGAGAAGATGTTATTGGAAAATTTAGAAATAACTGCTATAAGACGATGAGAGTATAGGACTAGTTCAACAAGAACTTAGTTTAATGCCTTAGAAGATAGAAAAGTGACAATTGTCACTTTCCTAGTTAAGATTTACTATTCTGTTTTTTTAGAAAGACCAAGTTAAGTGTCCTTCGAACTAGAAAGACTAAGTATATAGTATTTTCATCTTCATATCCTTCCTCATAGCCTTCTCCTTAAATTTTCCTCTTTTACACAAAGTTTTTTATCAAACCTTCACCAAATCCTCACCTTGTTTTTATCTATTCATTTCCACTTCCATTTTTTTGTTTCCTTTCATTTGCATTAAGAAAAAAAAACTGAAGCTTGCCAACTTTTACAAGATGTACATGAGTTGCATGAAAATTAGGGATTCTTGAGGTTTCAACGAATTTGGAGTTTTGTTAAGTAAGTATCTTGTTAATCCTTTAGTGTTACTGGTTTTTGAAGCAAAAATGGTGATTTACTAACGTTACACATTCATAAGAAAAAATAGACATTTTCATGTATACCGTGTATATAGGTAGAATATATTGATATTTTGTTTGTGTGTTTTGATGATCAAAAACGTTATAAGATATAATAGAAATGATTTTGGAGTGGAAAGATCAGTAAAACGTGTATGAAATTAGTGCAAAAATTTATGAAAAATTATAGTTATATATGCTCTGTTTTACAGTGGATATACATAGGTGTTGATCATTGTATATACATGTGTGTGTATAATTGTTCGGGTGTTTTTATAACGATCTAGAAATGAATTTAAAGTTAAGAGATAGGTGTATGGTGATGTTAGAGATGAGAATGAATTATTAAAATGGTAGTTAGAAGAAGAAAATGAGGTGAACATAGAAAAGGAATATGCAGAAAAATGTAAAGAAGATGAAGAAAGTGCAAAAGAAAATTTTGTAATATGCATGAATGAATTTTTTTATTATGATGTATGTGTTTTAGTATAAAATTTGGAGTTGTTTTTGAATGATTTTATTTGAATAGGAGTCGAAAATAGGGTTGAGAGGAGTTAGGGAAGTTGGTTTGAAAGAAAAGAGGAAAAAGGGGTAAAAATGTGGTCTGAAAATTCCATAATTAAACTATATTAATCTAGGAAGATTTTGATAAAATTATCTTCATGAAAGTTGCACATCTTTCTTTTAGCTTTTTAATGATAAAAAGTTTGAAAATTTTGTATTTATGGATTGAAAGTTATTGTTCACTAAATGTCACAATCACGACGAAGTGCGATCGTGACTTCATAAGTCGATAGCCAAACTCGTGATCGTGCATAACTTTGTAAAGTTGAAGGCCAACTCGCGATCGTGTTTATGCACGATCACAACTTCTGAGGCTAGAGGCTGACACAACATCCTTCGATCTTTTGATTATATCTCCTTCGTCCAACCTCTAAATGACATGAGACTTGAGCCATTTTACTCATAACACACAAATCTACATCTTAAAATATCTTATCCATCTGAAATCATTTAGGAGAGATCTAGTGAAAAATGTGAGACGAGTCTGGTTGATTGTGCACAAACGTAAGTCACTCACACCCATGACATTTCTTCCTCACACTCGTAAGTCATTGACACCCATAACATTTTTCACACTTGTGAGTCACTCACACCTATGACTTTTCTTCGTCATGCACTTGAGTGTTTATTGGCTTTAATTGTCACATCATGACACTATGCTCTCTAATAGTTTATGCACCTGAGAGCATCTTGCAAACTAAATGGTCTTGCTTCTTTTAACCATAATTTCTTCTCTAGACCTCTAAATGACTTGATTCTTGAACCAATAGGTTCCTAACATATTTAACTCCCTTTGAAAATTTTTAACATTCTAAATTTATTTTAAAAAGATTTATTAATGGAAAGTGATGGAATCTATTGAAATAGTATAAACTGGTATAATTTCATTGAACATGCTTGGGTATTTCGGTTATATCTTATTCTATACTCATCCAAATGGGATGATTTTTTATTTTTAGTAAACCAGAGACAGAGAACTATAGACTCTATAAAAAAATCAAATTCTAATTCAGTATTTATGACTTTCAATTTTAGGATGGAATTTGAGAATAGTGTACTATTTCAAAATGAGAACAACCCAAGAATATTTGGGGTATAACTTTCATATTTCTAAACCAAATTCAATAATTTTGGTTCCGTTAGAAACTTAAGAGATAGAAAAGTACTTTTCTAGAAAAGAGGATTACCAAATTACTTCATTTTCTCTATCTAAATGATCAAGAACTGTGGACCCTAAAATTTTGTTTTTGGAAAAAATCTGAAAGTAATTCAATGAGTGATGAATTATGATTTTAATGGTTTTATTAAGGTATAAACCTAATTATAAATTATACTTAGGTGAGTTGTGAGATAGGATTGATTATGTGATGAGGATAATGGAAAAATACTTGGAATTGTCATGAACACGCATTGTACATATTTCATTATATACATGTGTATTATTAAACACTAATAATTGTGCAAATTATGATATATGTGTATGTTATTTTCTATAGAGGAGCAACAGGAACGTCAACCTACAGACGTTATTGGAACTTCTAGGCATTAGCTTCGGGAGCGACTTGTGAGTAACCTAGACGGTCTCACTCAATAAATTGTTTGTTTTATATCATATTTGTATTATGAATAAATGTGATTTGATTATCTAGATTCCAGACAATGAAGGCCTGATGATTATAATATATGAACGAGATATTGAAGTGTTACTTGTATGTGAATGTGACAAACTAAATGTTTCATGACATGATTAATTATGAGAGATGCATTCCATACATAAATGTATAATTAGATAATGAGAGTTGTGACCTGAGTAGCCATTCAAACAGAGCTTAAAGCTCCAAATGTGATTAGGAGCCAAAGGCTCACTATGTAAAATGAGCCTTATATCCCTAACTGATAAGGATAGTATGAATTAACCCGATATCCACAATAAATACGAGACAGTTTAGGCACTCAGCCACAACAATGTCATAATTGGAAAAGAATCACATGAGCATTTCATGTGCATTTTATTAAGCATGTTGGATTGATTGAAATGCAAAATTGTCTATTCTTGAGTGAGAATGTGATATGTGATGAATTATACAAATTTGTGAAATATAAGTTATATGTATTGATGTAATGCATGAATTGAGTGAATCATCGATGATGGTTACCTCATTGAGTTTGCAAAACTCACCAAAATTTTAATGTTGACTTTTCAGAACCAAGGGATGAATTTAGCTACTAAGGGATGACATTTGCTACTAAGGAACACTTTTACTTTTGGGAACAAGAAGAAATTGTTCAAAGGTCGGTCTATTGGATTTGGAAAGATTAGATAGATTTTGTATATTTCCTCTTTTATGTAGCATTGTATATTTCCTCTTTCATGTAGTACTTTTTGCATTAGGTTATGGTGTTGTATAAGTATGAATGTTGAAAGATACGTTATAGATATTCGGTTTCTATGAAATGAAATGAAATGAGGAAATTGGAATTTTAAAATATTGTGACTTTCCTTATGATGGTTATAAGGGAATAAAGATTGATGATGCCATGTTATGTGAATCTTGTGATTGAATGTAGTATGTCATTATCATAGGTTATATACTGGAATGTCCTCAAGGTGTTCTGATATTTACCCTAGAGTAAGGTGGTGCTAAAATAAAATCCTTCATGCAACTTTTGCTGAGAGCTTATAGAGGCTAGCAAATTGCTACTAATGTAGAAGATTGAAGAACCTTGAAAAATATACACTTACGAGTTTGAAGAGGCTCGTCAAAATTACTATTTGGTTTTATAGTGAAATACTCAAGTTAGATACTTGGGGACTATATGTAGGCTTCATTATAAGTCAAATCAGTATAAATCTATTGTGTCATTTTCTCTCCCTTCCTTACTTTTAAAATTCTACATTATAAGTTTCAAAAGGTTCCTTTAGTTTTTCAATAGGCTCTTTCTACTTTTATATCACAAGAGGTCTCTTTCATAAATTAGCAGGCTCCTATTGATTAAAACATACTCTTATCATTTTAAACGTTAACAAACTTCTGTCGATTGATTAGCTTTATTCTATTTGAGCGATAACATGCTCCTTTTAAACTAAGAGGCTACATTTTTTTTCAACATTGACAGGATCCTTTTAAAAGTTTACAGGACCCTTTTATTTATTTTATTTAGCAGGATCTTATCGATTTAAAATTGTCTTGAATTTTTATATACGCACAATTTACCCCCTCTTGAGTGTGTTTGTTTTATCAAAAACAACCACCTTTGCTTTACGGGATATAGACATACAAAAATTGGTTGAACCTAGTTTTTGATTGTGTTGTTATTTATTTATTGCATATTATTGTATTCTTGCTACATATACTTTCTGAACAGTTCTTCATATCGGCTTGATCTCATTCCTATAGTATATACAAAGCATTTTTGTCTCCAAAATCCACCAATACAGAGTATTTCTATATAACTGGAAAAGCTAGATCACCATTTCATATGGTACATATGTCCTTTTCTTAATGGTTTTAGAAGGAAATCAATATTCAACCAGATACTCTTTCTTATACTTCACAACTGTTAAGCTTTAGATGATCGAAGGGGTGCATTCAATAGTTTTCTGCAAGAAATGCCAGGAATGAATTAACTATGACAACATATTATTCAAATATTTCTATCAATGATTTTAGAAACTACTACTGATTATTAGTCTCATAATAATAGAGTTAACGCCAATTATGTTGTGATGTATGATTTCGAAAAGAATTCCTATCTCGACACTGACACTGGTATGCTCCAAGAGTCCTCTCGATGAGACGTCCAAGATGATGAATTAAAGTAGCATTCGTTGTTCAGGCAAAGTCTTTGATGGCTGTCCCGACTATCATCAAGGGGAATTGCAATCTAAAAAAGCGTAGTTGTACTTGGACCGGTTTTAATTGTTATGCTGTATCAAATTTTAAATCATAAACTGAGTGGCTGGACGGAACCACGGAATACAGATTCTTTGTGATTTAGCAGGGAGATGGAGGGGACCTTGTCACTAATAGAGAACATTATTTATTTCTTCTGAGACTTACGCCGGGAGGAAGGAACAAGTTATAGGCATCTCGAAGTGGTTGTTTCACCGAAGCAATTGGAAGTTACTGACAGGTACAAACACATAGTATGCATAGTTTCTTTCAGCTTCTTCTCTTCTGAAGCAAAAGGTCTTCCAGCAACAACGCAAATTTACAATACAAAACGCTGTTCAACGTTGAATGGTCTGGAAGCCGAAAGTTGAGGCTTCTGCATTCATTTTGTAAGAACTAATTCAGAAACTATGCTGTTGAAAAGCACAAAAAGTTTTATAGTTTTCAGGAAAATTAACGAATATAAGAAATTATTTTTGAAAATATTAAAGATTACTTATATTTTTTTAAAGTTACTTAAATAGTAGTTCAGGAATTCTTTATTGATTATTTAATGGCACAATAAGATCAATTTATCTATTAGAAGCTGACCTGCAGCAGCATACCACCAACTGCTCTCCTTAACATCCTTCTAGCAATACACCCCTTTTGATTCATGTCCTCCAAGAACTTGTGGATACAGTCAAGTAGCTCACCATATGTGATTTCAGGGTAATTCTTAACCGTGTCTACGAGAATGTATGTCAGAGCTCCATTCATTTGTTTCCCAGAAAATGCCTGCGTATTATTTTAGCAAAAGATTCAATTAAGATGTAAATTAAGGAACATGAAGTCGTCATTCTCTTACTGAAGTATCTGCAGCCACTTCCTCATCTTTGCAAGCAGCAAGCGAAATGGCCAATCCACCACTTGTGTGACCCTTTGAATGGGCTTTTTCCCATCTTTTCCTGTTCCAAGAGCTATAACCATTACTTCTCATGTTAGCCTCTCAAAGACAAGTGTGTTTTGAGAGCTGTTCATAACCAAGGGAATACAAACATTATTCGCATAGCAACGTCGTTTTTATATGAAGGATAAACGCAATCCTTAAGTCATACAAGTTCGTTAGACATTTAACTACAAATACTTAAGAGGACACAGAATCTTACTCAAATCTGTTGTAAACACGTGACAGATCAAGGACTGTCCCACTATGGCAAGCATCAATAATCGCGTGAAGGGTGACACCATCAGGGAGTGGCTCAACGATCGTTGAGTAGATCTCATTGTCTGTGATCATGCCTTCGTTCATATAATCAACAGGACAAATAGTTTCATCGAATCCATCAAGTTCTTCCCCTGTGAAGTTAGGTTGCCTTACGCCATGCCCAGAGAAAAAGAAAACCAAGTAATCACCATCCTTGCACTCTTCCAATAGCCAATTCATGTACTTCTGGATGTTCTTCTTTGTTGGAGCCAACTCTATTCCTTGCTTGAATTCTGCATAACATTTGATTTTTCTTTTTGTTTTTAATAGAACCAATCGTATATGAAATCATCACCAACCAATATCTTCTCAATTTTCTTGCAGTAAAAGCTGCTGCATCTTAGTGGGAAAATAGGTCAATACAGCACACAAGCTTTTCGAGCATCTAAAATTTCTCCTAGCTTTTGATCGGATATTATTCTTAGATTTGATAGATGTTTTGATTTTACACCAAACTAATTATTCTAATTTGACAAAACTACAATGGGATCTTAAGTTTGAGGCAAAACATACCTGTAAGGATCACAATGTCTTTTGGGTTGTAACCAAAATGATTCATCAACAATGTTTTCATGCTCTTCACATCATTGACTGTTCCCTTAAGCTCATACTTGAAGCTCTTGTAGCTTACTCCAATTAACAGCGCGCGTTTGTTTGGCCTTACTGTTGAAGAAGAGTCAACGGAGGTCCTGTTGGAAGATATTTTGTTATCGGATGGGGCTGATTTCCGACTACCAACGCCAACCCTACGCCCCCACATCTTACTGACAAATCTTAACGCTGCTACGTTTCTACCCTTTGTATGATTATGCCTTCCTTCCAAAGCCTCTTTAGTTCTTTTTCCATTGGGTAACTGATTACCAGATTTGTTGCAAGAGCACTCAGAGTTCATCATCATCTGTTATATTTCTCGCTTATCATGCAAAATAATCGAATCGAAGAGCATACAAGCAGGTTGGACAAAGCTTAATTCGCGGAACCTAAATTAAATGGAACATCACAAAAGATCATCCATCATTTGTCAGATGCAAAAATTGATCCTCCTGCCTTACGAACAACTTAGATTGATAACTATCTACTATAAGCATCATGGGCAACTGCGTGATGACTTCTTGTAGGCTTAACAATCTGTTTACAAATGCAAGAAGTGATGCAAATGGCGTCAGGTCTGTCTATGCCATGTTCCATATTAGAAAATAGGACTCGAGAGATTAGTTTACAGCCCAAATACCACTTTTAAAAACATTAACTAACTCTTCTAAGGTAACACTTAATTGAAGTTGTTAGCTGTGAACATTTGATTACCTTTCTGCTGCTCTTCTGGTCCAAGATAAAGAATTCTTTTTCCAGCAAGCTGACTGTATTGTGATGTCAGTAGCAACTAAGAAGGTCATGCATAGCTTCACAAGGGATAAATATTATGCGAGGCATACTAGAGAGCAAAATCTTTGTTTCTTGTAGCAGGATTATTCTTTGCCTCAGCATGCGTTCCCATAGGGTAAAGACAAGGGATATCTCGATGCTGTTCTCTTTATTCGGTTTCCAGAGACGGACTAATACTGTTCAATTACTTTATCTTACGAAATTGGGCTCTCTCTTCTGTATAGCCAAACTATGAAGCAGAATCCAATGTTAACATTGTTGGATTTGGGAGTTCACTTTTATGGAATTGGGAGTTAAACTTTTAAGGGAGATTTACATCCTAGTGAAGTAATATGTTTACAGGATTTCATACTATATTTCAACTCAAAATTTTAAAACATTAACTTTATTAAGTTCTTTTCACTTATATGTTCTTACTAATTCTCTCTCTTTATAATGTAAGATTTCTACTCACACTTGACATCTTAAGAATTTCCTTCTAAGTTTAAACTTTCAAGATATCTTATAAAATTGGACCTCACTTTTATATCGCCAAACTATGATGTAAAATCCCCTGTTAGCATTATTAATACGGAGAATTCACTTTTATTAGAAATTTATATTATGAAATTAGTGAGTGGACCTATTTATAAATTTTGACATCATAATTTAACTTAAAATTTTAAGATATTAAATTTATGAATTATTTTTAATTATATGTCTTTTACTAATTCTATCTCTTTCTAATATAAGATTTCTACTCATATTTGACATTTTAACAAATACATCATATATCGTTAACTTGACATAAACATACGAGAATTTAAAGATTCGTTGCGTTGAATACAACCTTCATTCTTCTTAATCTAATTAAATTAACAAATGTTTCTTTCCTTTTTTCTTAGGATAAATCAAATCTGATTTTTTTTTTCTTGGTCCATCCTCCCAGAAAATATATAACTGCTTAGATTAGCCTCGTCTTTTCTACACATATATATTTTTTAATTTAAAACAAAATCAATCTGCAACCGTAAGTAATTTATTCATGACCCGTACGTGATTGTCGTGAGGATCACAGAGGGATGATGAAGCTAATCGTCGATGCTTTTGCTTTCAAATTACGCTGACAGGCATCTAGAGATAGCTTTTTGTAGCATCATATCGTTGATAATAAATAATAGAGTAAACCTCCCATACAATTTCATTTTCTCTATAATTTAAAATTATTTGTGATATGAAAATATTATTAAAATTATTCTCTTAATTATAGTTTAAAATTATTGTTGACATTAAAATATTATTAATATAATACTATCCGTTAAGTTTCTATCAAATTATTATTATTATTATTATTATTTATTCTCACGTTCTTGAATCTTTTTTTGTCTCATTTATGTTGTGGACAAACTTGTTAAGATTCTGTCAAGACATTTTTCGTTAACATGATGACAACGAGTTGTTATTGCTACCGGGGTATTCAATCTACAGATTTTTTTTATTTGTACTAACAATTAAAAAGTAAATTTTAATTTTATCAATTACACTAAAATTTATTTTTTAAAAAAGTTCTATAGAAAACTCTTATGTTTTGTAAAAAGTCAAGCAATAGTTCCTCCATAAAATTTTAGCAATAATTTTCGCCGCCGAGGTTATTGTCTCTTTTGATGCGATGATGATTCTTCTAAGATCATTCTGTTATGTTTGTCTGTTGAATCCCATTACATTGTAAGTTGTAAAGTGCTTGGAGCTGTTGCCATACATGGGATGTGTAGTTACAATGAAAGAACAAATGTTTACGAGCATCTAACTTAGAGTTATAAAGGACAAAAGTAGGATTAACTGAGGGATCGTATTTGGTTATGTCTTTAGTTATTGGTCTCTACTTGATTGCCGACTACAATGTGAAAGATACTCTGTGATGATTGGTAAGAAACTAGGCCAACTTGCACCAAGTAACTATAGGAGGATTGATCCTGAGCAGCTTTATTTAGGTCTTATTCGTAAGGCTCGAGATCTGGGCATGAGCCGTAAAATTTTGTCCCTAACTCCTAAACTGGGATTGTAACCTAGTGTGTTGTTTATTGTAGAAGAGAACCCTTTAATATTAAAGGGAGGCCAACACTATGTGTTCCATCTGATGAATACTTCAAATTTTGCACATTCTAAAAGGTTAGCCATTAGTTTTAAGTAAAAAAACTTACTTAAAAAACTTGTAAAGGGGACCTTATGAATTCCAGTTATCAAAATAATATTCGAAGATTTCTTTATTCCCTGTGATGCTCATAATATTGGACTTATGGTATCCATTAAATTCGTTGTTTGCCTCAAAAGAATAGGAAATATGGTCCTTGATTTTGACATTTCAAAAACTTTATCCTTTTAAGAATTGTAAGTGAACTCATTGAATTCAGAGGGAATTATCTAAAAATAATTTTTATATTCTCTTTATTAATAATATTACATTCATAATTTTTAAAGATTTGATTTTCAAGACACCTTTTTTATCTGAAAAACATAACTCTGATCATTTGATTTTAATTTCAATTGAATCATTACAATTATTAACCCCTAAAAAAATTCTTTTTTGTGAAACAAAAGTTGGTATTTACTCTATTTGCTTCACCATTTTTTATTAATATTCTTTCAATTCTTTCACTCAATTATCATCTAAGGTGGTGGATTAATCTTACTCACAAAAACTATGCACAAACATATACTACAATTTTGACAATGAATTTAGGTAGATCAAACATATAAAATTTCATTTGTTTATACCAAAATTGCTAATAAGAGTACATTGCTTAACAATGATACTTTTTTTCATAAAAAATTGTTTTCTTTAATGATTGACTTATATCTTTTTCTCAAACCGTTACTTGTGTTTATTCTAGAAGTTTATGCTCATAAAATACTATATTTTATTAAATAATAAGAATTTCAATATAGATAGATCTTACAAAAATTGAATACACATAAATTATTAATTGGAGGCTCAATGTAGGTCATACACAATAATGTTTGATCCAAGCTTTTAGGTAGCATTATGAAATGATATCAAAATATTTTATTTTGATTCTTATGTTTTGAATTGAAAATTATACAAAAATCTATAAAAATGAATGCATCAAAAACAAGATAGTAAACATAAGAAAAATTACAAATGAAGACATTAGGTTAAATTTTAAAGTAATTCTAATGAATTAAAATGTTTTAAAAATTAAAATGATCTCCTTTCAATATTAAACGTTAATATTCTTAATGTGTATAATTGTTTTATTCTCATGAAAACTTTTCTTTAGTTAAGTAACTAAAAACAAAGCTTATTATTAAAGAGATAAGCTCTAGTTTCTTTTGCATGACTAGCTTCTTTTTTAACCTTTTTCATCTCTTTGTGGTCTATTCCTCAACTATTATGTCTAATCTCTTTCTCTTCCGATAGTTAACCTCCTTTCTTCCTTATTTATCTTTCCTTCTAGATTCCATCTTCTTCCTACATTGGAACCTTAGTCTCCTTGCTTTCTTTGTTCCCCTTTTATGGCTTTTCATGGCTTCCTTTTTTCCTTAGTCTTTCTCTTATCTTTTCCTCCTCCTTCCCTGTGTTTATAAGCTAATTTTTCCTTTTATTCTTCTACTCCTTTCCCGTTAGTTTTTCCCTCCCAAGCATTATTTTTAATCTTTTCATATTGTTTCCTCTTTTCTAAGTGTTTTCCTTTTTTTTATAGTAATGTCAAGTAATGTGTCACTTTCCTTAAAAGTGAACTTTACACTTTTTGTTTTTCCTTCCATCCTAGAACCTACTTCATCCTCTTCTATCCTTATTGCCTCGTCTAGGCCTTCCTCTCCTATATCCTTACATCATCCTTTAACCATTGAGGTTTAGTTTAAACATTCTCACTAGAAACCCTTATCTAATGTAATTAGAAACTCTTCCCTACTCTAAAGCTCCATTATTATCCCCCTTTTCACTTAAAGGTAAATATATAGTTACTTTAAATCTACATATTTTGAAAGAAGGAATTAACAAATGGGAGGCTATTGTGATTGGTTTTTCTCTTATATAAGCTACTATTTTATCCTTCTCAAAATTTTTGGGCTCCAATAAAGATATTTTTGTTCCTCTTCAGGTTTGACACACTTGTTCATGCTCAAAAGATTATCAAAACGAATCTATAGTTCTTTAATCGTAAGCCTATTTTTATCCAAAAGTGGAGACTTGGGGCCAAACTAAAAAACTCTCAAACAAAGGAAAAAAAAACCAAACTTGGGTTAATATTCAAAATATTCCTTTGAAATATTATATCAAAAATGGTTTAGCCATCTTGCTAGATATATTAGAAAGCCCTTATGCTTAGAAGAGGCAATTGATACTTTGAAAAGAGTAAATTATGCCAAAATTTGTATTTTAATTAATAGTTAACAAATCCTTCTTAATTCTATCGCCTAAATGCAAATAGATAATGAAACTCATTTGTTTGAGGATAAGGTAAGTATCTCATACACCTAGAGAATAAATAAAGCTCCTTCAAAGAGTGGCACCCTAATGGTCAAAATTTTGTTACAGGATACTTCCACGAGCTAGTAAGTGTAGAAGCTTACATAAATAGCTCAACTAAGGAGAATGTAAATGAGTTTGCGGTCAATGAAAAGATTGCCTCGAGTGGTGAAATAATTATTATTTGATTTTAAAAAAAAATCTATCTATACCATAAGTATACGAATCATATCTCTACAATATGAATAGTATCATACGCATAGGGATTGTTATTAGAAACCTTGGAATTTATGAAGAACTTTATTTAATGTAATCAATGAAATAATTGTGGCTAGAAAATAACTAAACTAGAGAAAATTGACAATTGAAAAATCAACGAAGTAGTAGTAATGAACGTGTGATAAATTAATGATAACAACTTAAGAATTACTTCTATCTTTGTTTTGATTTCACCTCACCTTCTTGATTTAATAATTCTTGACCATATATATCCAATAGTTATGGTTACCCTCTCTCGAGATATATTCAATTAATCCTAATTAAAATAGATAAGAATGGAATTGTCACATCTAGATTTCTCAAAACCCTTCTTAACTATCAAATTATATTTGAAGCACTCCTATGGATAACTAACAAACAATTAAGATTGCTCTTTAATTAACTATTAATCTAATGTTTATAGGTTAACTATGCTTTCAACCCTAGTTGTGCAATATAACATAGATATTTCAACATAATCCCTTGATTAAGATCACTGGTTAAACTATTAACCACCACATAGTATGTTTCTATTAAATCAAGAACATAAAGGTTTAATAAACAATTCAAGAGTAATTATTAAAACAAATTTAGTAAATCAAAGCTAAAATAAATCCACAATTGTTTATAATAAACATTCAAGAACAGGGAAATGTAAGGCAAGAGTAGTAGATTGAATCTTGGATGTATTTTTCTTCTTGCCCTTGAGTTGGAAAATTCTGCAACTTTGTTCTTTTGGAAATTTTGCCTCCTTGATCTCCTTATTACATGTTCCAGTCACCTCTTTTGGCCTTTCTCTTTGCCTTAAATACTTCTTGATCCATCTAGGGCTTTTATAGTGTTTCCTCACTACTCTTTCTTCTAAAAATAGCCCTAAATCACCAAAAATACAAAAATATCATAGCTTGGAAATTCTACCTTTTGCATAATTGAGCATGTGCACAATTATGCCCTATTGATCGAGTGTCAGTTGTATGTTATTTTTAATTATTTACGTCCGATAATCTACAAGTACACGGTTCATTAATGTAGTACCAAAGGTGTCAATCCCACGAGGAGGGATAATTTAATCCAAAAATCTAAGGCCAGAAATAAATACAAAAAATTTTAAATTGCACGAAACGAAAAATGAGAACTCAATTCAATCAATGAAATCAAATTAAGAATCAATCACAAAAATACTAATGACTAAGCAATTACAACATACCCAAGACTCATCCTAAAGAAATTACCAATTGAGAGAAAGGAAGTTTTACCTATCTTTAATGCTAACCTAACTGAATATGAATTACTGGATTGTTGTTCCTAGAAGATCCTAGGGTTGATTACTCTCTCTCGAGCTATAACAATTAACCCTAATCAAATTATGGAGGTTGAAATCTCTCAATTTACAATCTATCGAAAACTATAATTAGTTATGAAGTTTTCTAATAAACTATCAAAAACTTATGCAGGATCTCTCTTCACACAATTTACCAATTTGATTTAATTCTAATTTCTATTAAATCACCTCACTCTCGTTAGCTCAATTTAATAATTTTTATTCGATTCACCCTCTCAGTTTATTATTAAATTATGCGATCATAGAATTAAATCATAACAAATCCAATAAACACATCAACAATCAAATTTTATTAATTTAAGGGTAAAATTTTGAAGGTGAGTTTAAAACATCGTCAACATTCCAGATCCTATCTTCGACTATTTATTCCAATTTCATATAATAATAAAACTGAAATTAAATAGGAAATACAATCTGAACGAATAATGGGAGGCAGTGACATCAAGAAACTCCTAATCCGGGAAGTACATCGAGTGAATTTCTTCTCCTCTTCTTTCTTCCTTCTTCTTTTCCTTAATCTCTCGATGAATTCTCTCTAGGGTTTCTCAAGGTGTCTGATGCAAAAACTCTTCTATATTGTTGGACCCCCAATTTTTTTTCAATTTTGTAATTTGTTATTTAGCTTTTATTTAGGTTTTGGTTGATTATTCCATTTTATTTGGATTAATTTTGATTGTAATCATTGATTTAGTGGCATAAATAGAAATTAGAAATGGATGGAAGAAGTTGAATTTAGTTAGAATTAATATGGGAAGGTTAGAAGTAAGTTAGTAGTTGGATTAAATGAAAGAAGGGGCGAAATGGGGAGGACAAGGTAAATGAAGTGTAAAATGGGAAAAGACTATTAAAATGGTTTTGTGGTATGAGAAGAGAGAAGTGTCGTGAGTAATAAAGAGAAAGAGAGAGAAACAAAAATAGAAGAGAAGTTCGGTGAAAAGAAGAGGAGAAATCGAGTTTGTTAAGGTATGTAAATCCTCTTTTCCTTACTTTATTAAAGGAATGGGTTGTATGGAGGATGAGGGAGTTAAAGAGTAAAGAGGTTTTGTAGGAAGAAGATGGATTAGGAGAACCCAATTGATTTTTAGGGTTTCTAAACTAGATCTTAAGTTTTCTAACCTAAATGGACTGTGGGTAGGTTACATTTGATTTTTCATTGTATTTAGTGTGATTCTATGATTTTTCTAAAGTTTTTATATTTATTGAAATGTTGGTTTTGAATGAACCCTTGGTTGTTTTAGGAGATCAAGGAAATACTACCCAAGAGCAAAGGGAAAGGCAAGCTTGACTTGGATCTTCGTAAGCTTCTTAGGTGGGTAATGTATTTATAGTTATTGTGTAATTGGGAAAATTCTTGCCTATGTGTGTGTATATGTTGTGCTTGAAAATGAAATTGCTAAATTGTGAATTTCTATGATGCATTTTAAGTTATACATGGAAAGAAGTTTGACTTTTTTTTATAAAATTGAATTGTGATTTTGATTATATTACGCCTTGATATTCGGTCATGACATTTTGTATAAACGGAAAAGAAAGGAAAGAGCATAAAAAAGTATGAAAGCACTTCATAAAATGATTTGAGCGTGATTATGTGCTTCTATATGGGCGAGAGTGGAGCCATTCTGTTCGTCACGTGCATATTGACAAGAGCCTTATCCCTACTACCAGCTTGTGGCATATGAGCTCCAAATTTGAAATCATTCTGTTCATAGGGTAAACTTCGATTTTTCCATTCTGTTTTCATGGAACCCTTGAGCTATTTATTGTGCATCGCATCTTTAGATGTCCAAGTAGAGTGCATGGTAAAGTGACATGTTTACAGGATGACGTTATGTTGTGTATTGTCTTTGAATTATATTGAACAATGTTTAAATTGCATGACTAAAGTAAGAATGTTAGATATACATATACATATGCTTGACTATATGACCAATTGCCAATATCTATATATATATTAGCCACTGAGCTGTATAGCTCACCCCATTATTCCCTCCTCAGGTGCAGATCGGGAAGATAAGTGATCCTTGTAAGGCAATTGGGAAACTTCCAAGATAGTAGTTTTTGTCACTAAGTTAGTTTGCTCACTTTTGGGATAGCTTCATAAGCATATAAACATAGAGCATCCTTTGTATGTTGTATTTTTGGGGGTCAATCCTTTGTTCAAAGAATATTGATGTAATTAAATGATGTATGAGTTTCTTAGGCTTATAGAAATGAGTTAAATAAAGACACTGCAAGTCCCCAGGTGTATGTACAGGTTTCTCTGGTAGATGCTCAGTTTTTGATCTAAGCCTTTCATAGGTGGAGCAATTGTGTGCTGACTTCTAAGGGAAACTAGACTAATTGAAGCTAAATTAGTTAAATTTACCCTTTAAAAAGTTGTAGTTTAATTGTCTAACATCCATTGATTTATAGCATAGAAACTTTGGACTTCGGAGTGGAAAGTGATGGTCTTTATAAGGGTAAAGACGTATCGTCTATGATGACATCATTCATTTTAAGTGATGCATCATCTGTGAAGATCCATCATTTGTAAAGATGTATCATCTGCAAAGACGTATCGTTTATGATGACGTCATATCGTCTGTGATGATGTCATTCGTCTTAAGTGATGCATCGTCCATAAAGATGCATCGTTTGTAAAGATGTATCGTCTGTAAAGACGTCATATCATTTGTGATGACGTCATTCGTTTATAGAGTCACACCGTCCTAAGACCATGCTTCGTCTTAAGTTGACCCCGCATCGTCTTAAGACCATGTGTCCTCTTAAGTTGACCCCGCATCGTCTTAAGACCATGCTTTGTCTTAAGTTGACCCCGCATCGTCTTAAGACCATGCTTCGTCTTAAGTTGACCCCGTATCGTTTTAAGACCATCGTTCGTGACCCCGTATCATCTTAAGACGAATGCATGCTTTGTCTTAAGTTGCTCCTGCATCGTCTTAAGACCATGCTTCGTCTTAAGTTGACCCTGCATCGTCTTATGACCATGCTTGGTCTTAAGTTGACCCCACATTATCTTAAAACCATGCTTTAACTTAAGACTCTTTTCTTTGTCCGTTCTTTTTTTTTGTCTGCCCTCTTCGCTTCATCTATTCTTTTGTTTCATCTACCCTCTTCACTTTTTGTCTTTTGTTTCATTTTCCTTCTACGTTATGATCGAGACTTTTTCCTTTGTCCACTATTCATCTAATACCATTGTCTGGTCCATTTTGACTCTTCAGACGATAGATTCTGTCTTCACGTTCTTCACGAAAGTGGTAGATCTTGAAGTCCTCTTTTTTTTTTAAGCTACCCCAAAGAACACCCAAATTCGATACCCATGATGAGGGTTATTCCAGTGTCCCCAAAAGCAAGTTTAGAATAGCGAGGGTAAGTACTATTTTCCGTCAATTGTATCCGAATGTTTGGGTTCTGGAAATGGGGTCTAACAATTTTGGTATCAAAGTAACTAGGTTCTTCCTAGGCTTACATGCATAGTAGGATGAATAAAATCAATTGTTGTGTTATGTCAATTGATTGATTGCATTAAGTGACATACACGTCATGCATACATGTAGGAATTAAGACTAAAAATGAAATGTAGCTAATCGGTAGTGTTTTTATTGAAGAAGTAAGATGCCACCTCGTAGAAGGACACGAGGAGTATTGTAAGGATTGATTGCACCTGACACTCCACCAAGGGAGGAGAGTACCGATGAGTTTGTAGCCCCAATGAACATTAAGGCTTTTGTAAGGCCCAGTAGTGAGCCCGTTTAGTCACAGACGCAAAAGTCTCGTCTTCCGCAGGAGCAAGCACTTGCTCCATTAGATCCGATGATGTTCCAAGCCTTCACTTAGACGTTTTTCTAGGCTATGGAACAGATGCCTCAATCCTATACTCCGGCCCCTATTAAGAAGGGGAGGCAATTTGACAAGCTTAGGAAGCATGGGACAGTGGATTTTTATGGAACAACGGGTACAGAAGAAGCTGAGACTTGGATGAGAAAGACTGAGGGGGTATTGGATCAGATGGACTGCGAGGATGAGGACAAGGTTGTGTATGCTACTAGTCTACTTCAGGAGGATGCTCTGCATTGGTGGGAGAGTATGCTAAGGAGTCAAATGAGACCACCAGTGTTTACATGGAAAGATTTCTTAACCATGTTTAAGAAGAAGTACCTGTCTGAGGTATATGCTCAACAGAAGCAGAGGGAGTCTCACCTAGAGGGAAATGACGGTGAGCGAATACGAGTGCTAATTTACACAATTGGCCCAATATAAAGCTGAGTTGATGATGAGTAAGGCGATTAAGTATCGTAGCTTTGAATCATGGTTGCATCTAGTAATTTGAGAGAAAATGGCAGTGAAAAATTTCTATGATTTTCAACAGCTGGTTGAAGCAGCTCTGAGGGTTGAGAAGATCGAGAATATAAAGAGTGCAGTGAGCAAAAAGACAAAGAGAAGAGAACAATTCAAGAGGGGATGTGGTACTCTATGCCCGAGAGAAGTGCTAGGACTTTCCTCATGCAATTTGAGGAGAGGAGTAGTGGAGCAAACAGGCCTAAACTGATGAGGACTTATACTGTTTCTTATCAAGCTTCAATGGTGGGAGGCAGTAGAAGGAGAGAATGGGACGAGTCATTCATCCTTAAGTGCTACCATTGCGGCAAGTTCCACTGAGGGGAATGCTACAAGCTAACTGGAGCTTGTTTCAAATATGGAGAGAAAGGATATACGGCAAGAGCGTGCCCTCAAAATCCAAGACATGAGAGAAGTTATATGCAAGCTTTAAAGAGAGCCGAGACAGTGGGCACAATACTACAACGGAAGTGGGCAGTTCTAAGGCAGCAAAAAGAGTAAACCCTCTAGGGAGACCAAAGGGCCAAGCACTAACTAGAGTGTTTGCAATGACTCGAGAGGATGCAGAGACTTCTTAAGAAGTTGTAATGGTATGATTAAATTGATTGATGAAGATATGATTGTTTTGATTGATCCGAGTTCTACCCATTCTTTTGTTTCATCTGGTAGAACTATGTATAGTAAAGAATTGAGCCCGTTGGATACTCTTTTGATGGTGAGTACTCTAATAGGCCACTATATTGTGATTAGTCAAATTTATAAGGATTGTGAGATACATATTGGTAGGGGACTCATAGTGGTGGATTTGATGCCGTTGAAGATGAGAGGATTGAATGTGATTTTGGTTATGAACATCTTAGAGAAATATAAGGCCAACATAGATTGAAAACAGAAAATAGTGGAGTTTGAGCTAAATAATGGAAGAAAGGTGACGTTTATGGGAGACAAAAAATTTAGGTCATTGAGAATCGTTTCGGCTTTGGTGGTAGAGAAAATGATGAGGAAAGAATGTGAAGCGTTTTTGGCCTATATGGTAGACACGAAGCCAAATGGAGAGAAGTTAGAAGAAATTCCTTTAGTCATGGAATTCCCAGATGTTTTTCCCGAGGAATTGCTAGGACTACCTCCACCAAGGGAAATTGAATTTCCTATTGAACTTCTTTCAGGTAATGCACTGATCTCAATTGCCAGGACTACCTCCACCAAGGGAAATTGAATTTCCCATTGAACTTCTTTCAAGTACTGCACCGATCTTAATTTTGCCTTATAGAATGGCTCCGACGGAATTGAAGGAGCTTAAGGAGCAATTGGAAGGGTTGTTGGAGAAAGTTTACATTAGGCCTAGCTCTTCACCTTGGGGAGCTCCGGTCCTATTTGTAAAGAAGAAGGATGGATCATTGCGAATGTGTGTGGACTATAGGAAGCTAAATCGGGTCACTATTATGAATAGATATCTGCTTCCCCATATAGATGATTCGTTTGATCAGTTGCAAGGGGAAAGGGTCTTTTCTAAGATAGATTTAAGATAAAGTTACCATCTGTTGAGGATAAAGGAGTCTGATGTGTTAATGACTACTTTTAGAACACGGTATAGCCATTTTGAGTTCTCGATCATGCCTTTTAGGTTGACAAATACACCTGCAACTTTTATGAATTTGATGAAAAGAGTCTTTAGGTCTTTCTTAGACCAATTTGTCATTGTCTTTATTGATGATATCTTGGTATATTCTAAAAGTGATAGGGAGCATGAGGAACATTTGAGGATTTCTTTGGAGAAATTAAGGAAGAATGAGTTATATACCAAATTCAATAAATGTGAATTTTGGCTAAAAGAAGTGACATTTCTTGGATATGTAATTTCAGAGCAAGGAGTACATGTGGATCCGAGGAAGATAGAAGCAGTTGTGAAATGGGAAGCACCTAAGAATGTAGCTGAAGTAAGAAGTTTCTTAGGTTTAGCTGGGTATTATAGAAGGTTTGTAGAGGGCTTTTCCATAATAGCAACTCCACTCTCAAAATTGACGGGGAAGAATTACAAATTTGTGTGGATAGATGAATGTTAGAAGAGCTTTGAGGAGCTTAAGGACAGATTGATGAGTGCACTAATTTTGATTTTGCCTTCAGTTATTAATGGGTATATAGTGTATAGTGATGCCTCGAGGAAGGGATTAGTTTGTGTGTTGATGTAAGGAGATCAGGTTATTGCTTATGCTTATAGGAAATTAAAGCCTTATGAGATGAACTATCTTATGCATGATTTGGAGTTGGCTGCCATAGTTTTTCTATCGAAGATCTGGAGACATTATTGTTGGACCAATGGTGGTTGACAAATAAAAATCCCTTTATGTTTTGATAATTATAAAATATATAGAATTGGTTAAG
>JANSVA010000005.1:17548248-17572471 GCA_025504915.1 Erythroxylum reticulatum | reverse complement strand
GTTCGTAGCTCGCCCTTATCGTAGGATATGTACCGGAATGACCTGCGGGTGTCCCGGTGTGTACCCTGCGGTAAGGGGGCACTACATATAATGTATGAGTTTGGCATGTTTGAAACTTCTAAAGATATGCGGTTCACTTTACATGCACGTTTAAAAGGCGCCTCAGTGACTAAAGTAGGGTCACTCACTATTAAGTTTGCCATATATAAGAAATAATCATGTCATACAATGCAAAAGCATTTGATGCATATCTTAAACATGATAAGTGCGTTGCGTGATGTTAGTCATAAATTATCAAATGAGCAATAAGTAATCCAGTCATTACCTTAGAGCTGGGAGCTTAGGAAGATGCATCTAACTCATAATGAGAATCAAGATGATGGAAGATGCTACGAAGCATCTTATACTATAAGAAGAATGTCTTGAAGCCCCAAAAGTGTCTTAAAAGGTATATGTAACTGGTTATAGCTCATATGGAGCGGTTAACCAGAAGTGTAAGCATTGTGGTAGATCAAAATTGAAAAAAGGTAAGGAACATACCCATCATACTCAGGTCTCAAAGGAGGTGAAATAAAACTAGCATGGAAAAGGAAAAAATCCATTTAAGAAGCAAAACATGAAAAGAGTCAAGTTTTTTAATTGTGGCAATGAGTTTTACTTTGCTCATGATTGTAACGAGATAAAAAAGGTAAAATATTATTTTATAGACATTTGTTCCATGGATGGCTCACGTTCTACTTTTGCTAACTAAATCACATCCTTTATGCATTGTAGATTTAAGAGCAACCAACCATATAACAAAGGATAAAGATTCTTTCATAGAATTTTAAAAAATCCCTTATAGAGTACGATGAATTTATGGAAGAGATAACTCAAGGGTTGTTATACAAGGGATTGGAACTTGTCAATCAAAAATGCATGTTGGTCAATCCTTGATCTTATATGAAGTATTGTACGCTCTAGAGACTTGATAGATGTTGGCCCCTGGAAATTTTTTTATGAATAAGCATGATTAAATTAATTTTGGGGTTTTTCTAGATTAAATTGTATTGGAGTTAATTCGCATACTAATGTGAATAAGATATTATGTTATAGGTTAAGGGAAATAAAGTATTAGAATGATAAGATTTCATGAGGGGCATTGTTGGAACATCAATTAAGTTATAAAGTCTTAAAGCATTGAAGGAAGGGCAAAATAATTGTTGGAACATCAATTAAGTTATAAAGTCTTAAAGCATTGAAGGAAGGGCAAAATAGGAAGAAGAAATTGTTGGCTTGTATTTTAGAAAACAAAAATGTTGGTGAAGAAGAAGAGAAGAGAGAGAAGACAAAAAGTAAGAAAGAAGGGAAAGAGAGTGTCGGTGATAGAGAGAAAAAGAAGAGTTGAGCTAGGATTTAATTTTACTAAGCCTTCAAGAGAGATTTTGAGAGTTATCAAGGAGGGAAAAGAAAGAGAAAGATTATAGCTTTCATTAGAGTCAAGAAATTCATTAACTGGTGAAGACTCAAGATAAGCTTATGTTAAATCTTTTGGAATCTTAAGAAGGTTTTGGTTATAAGAGTGTAGAAAATGCATAGGTTTAAGTATTCTAGGATCAATTCATGTATGGGCTTCTTGAGTTTCCTATTGGAGTTCTTTGAATGAGTTTTCTGTTAATATTGAAGGGAGGCAAGAGGAGTAAGAGTAGAGATATCCTTAAACAAGCTTTCAAGAAAGGAGATTCAAGGTGGGTTACGTTTTATAGTTGAATAATAAGTCATCAACGTTTCTTTCAAGAAAATGGAAATAAAAGTTTTCAACTACTTCAAAAATATGCATTTATTAAGCCTTGAATGTTTTGAGAATGTGCTGCATGTTTTGCATATAAAGTTTGTTTGATATATGAAGATGATTTTTGAAAAGATATCAAGCTTAAGAAACCAAGTTTCCGAAATATGCCTTTTTGGGCAATATGCTTTACATATTATGTGGATTTGTGGTGGTCCCTTAAGTTAAGTCAAGTGCACTTTAACAAAAAGGCTTCTCCCACTTGCCCGCTAGTGGCCTGGAGCTCCTCTAGGGACTCTCCTAAGTTCATGGCTACATAAGACCCTTATGGGAATTATGTAGTACGTTCTGTTTTGGATCCACTTGAACTATTTTGATATGCTTATGTGCTCGTATTAAATTGCCAAAGGTGAAGCATACATGATGTGCAATAACGTAAATTTCTACATTGGAAAGGACTTCTTAAATGGATTTGCTTATTACCCATTATAAATTGTTACCCATGGGCTAAAGCTCACCCCCCTCCCTTTTTGTATATTTTGTATTTGAAGCAAATTTTGTAAAGAGAGGCTTTAGGTGCATTTTGAGCAAATCATGAATTATATACCTTCTGTATTTTGGAACTTTAAGACATTAATATATTTGAGGCTTGAATGCCTACTACAGTTTTGTAAGACTCTTATCTTTTGATGCAAATGGAATATAATTGCATTTTCGATCATGACTCTCTCTTAAGTTTATTCATTGCATTTTTAAGTTTCCATAAAGGAAAAGTCATATTTGGAATTCAAAGGAATATCTAAATTAATCCAGCTGATATAGGCAAATGTGTATTCTGAAAAGTTATTAGTCTCTCTTTTAACTTTCCAACCGTATATAGTATAGAATTTTCGGGCTTCTAGGTCGTAAGTTATGACCCTTAGAAGGGGAGATGCTTAGGAGTGTATAGATGTATTGTCTGTAAGGATGTATTGTCTGTAATGACGTCATATCGTCTATGATGACATCATTCATCTTAAGAGATTCATCGTCTGTACAGAGGTATCATCTGTAAGGACGTATCATCTGTAATGGCGTCATATCGTTTGTGATGACGTCATTCGTCTTAAGAGATGCATTGTCTATAAGGACGTATCATTTGTAATGATGTCATTTCATCTATAATGACGTCATTCATCTTAAGAGTTGTATCTTCTGTAAAGACGCTTCGTCTTAAGAGCAATATCGTCTTAGGTTGACTTTTATTTCATCTTAAGTTGACTGTCTATATCGTCTTAGGTTGACTTTTGCTTCATCTTAAGTTGATCGTCTGTATCATCTTAGGTTGACTTTTGCTTTGTCTTAAGTTGATCGTTCTGCCATTCATCTATCCTTTTTGCTTCGTCTGCCTATGCCATTTATCTGTCTTTGCCATCCGTCTATTTTTTAGCTTTGTCTACCTTTGCCATTCGTTTGTCTTTTAGCTTCGTTTGCCTCTACCATTCGTTTGTCCCTTTTGCTTCATCTGCCTTTACCATTCGTCTGATGCTATCGTCTGCTCCATTTTTGACCCTTCAGATGATAGAATTCGCCTTCAAGGTCTTCATGAAAATTGTAGACCTTGAAGTCTTCTTTCAAACCGTTCTAAGATGATATTGATCGAGTGTTATAAGATTGAGTTTTTTCCCAAATAAATCTATCCTGAGATAGAATAAGAGCGTTGTTTTGATGTTTGTCCTATTGGGGATCGCCACCCTTGTAAAGCATGCATTCAGATGTCACTTAAGATGTCTGACACGTGAACCCCGAGGGCGGGGTCCCAACAATAGACTCTAATCTTTATGTTAGTTTTAATATGTCTTGGTTTTGATGTAAATTTCCATAGTGATGGCATGTAATTATATCTTGGACATATTTATTATGGCCATAGTTTTATGTTATATGGTTTTATTGTTCTAGATGTTTATACAAATAGTAACATAAGTTATTCTATGTTTACATCATCTAGTAATTCTAATAATGATATATTTTTGTGGTACATTAGATTATGTCAAATTAGTGAAAATCGAATAACTCAATTAAAAAAAGAAGGTCTCTTATACAATTTACGTTAAGTAGATTTACGTATTTGTGAACATTGTCTATATTTGGATAAGGAAAATGAACTTCCTATCTATTGTAATTGATTCATCTACACACCTATGGTCTAATGAATGTAAAGGTATAGTATGGGGTTATGTATTTCATCACTTTATGGATGACTATACTCAATATAGTTTTGTTTATTTGATTTCTCACAAATCAAAAGCATTAAGTTGCTTCATACAACATATGAATTTAATAGGGAATGAATTAGACAAGAAAATAAAAGATTTAAGAACTGATTAAGGATAAGAATACTTGTCTGATAAGTTTAACATGTTATATGATGAAAAAGGAATAGAAAGATAGTTAACTATTCCATAAATCCCACAAAAAAATAGCATTGCAGAAAGACGTAATAGAGTGTTACTAGAGATGGTTAGGTCCATCATAACATAAGCAAATCTACCTATCGCTTAGTGAGGTGTTGCATTACTAGCTTACAACCACTTATTTACTTAATTGAATGCCTACAAAATCAATTACAAACACTCTATATAAGTTATGGACAAGAAGAAAACTCAATATGGAACATATAAGACCGTAAGGATATGCTGCCTACATTTATAATCTCTTTTATAGATATGAGAAACTAAACCTAAAAGGGAACAAAAGTATCTTTATTTGATACTTTGGATACTCAAAAGGATATATGTTTATACATGAACAAGGTAATGAAGAATTAACTGAATTTTCATCACGAGATGTCACATTCTTAAAAAACGATTTTCCAAAACAGGGTGAAATAGGAAAAGATTTATTTCTATATGAAACTCTTGATCAAAATGATTACATTACTAAGAATCTTAAAGAGGGACCTTATCCAAGTGGGAGTAATCTAAAACTTGAGAATTAACTCAAGGACAATTAAGATAACAATTCATTGAATGTTTACCTACGATGATGATGAATTTATTTCTCATAAACTACATTTTTGTTGAAGTAATCATGGTATGATTCCCCAATGTCATTTTGAAATAAAAGGGAAAGCTTCACATATTATCTCACAAGACGATGATGAGCCAAGGAACATTTATGAGGCTTATAATGGTGTTGTTAAAGAAGAATGAATAAAAGCAATGAAAGAAGAAACAACTTCTTTAAGCTCAAATAAAGTATAAGACTTGGTTGATCTCCTTAATGGTTGCAAAGCTATTGGGAACAAATGGGTTCTCAAAATAAAATGAAAATTTGATGATAGCATTGAAAGATACACAGCATGCCTTCTGAAGAAAGGATATACATAATAGGAGGGAATTGATTATGATGAAACGTTTTCATCTGTTGTGATGTTTGCTTTAATTTATCTAATCTAGGCTACAATAGCTAGTTTTCATCTTAAAATACATCAAATGAATGTAAAGATTGATTTTCTAAATGTAGAATTAGAAAAAGGAATCTATACAGAACAACCTTTAGGTTTTATAAAGATAGGCCAAGAATATTAAGTATATTGGTTATTGAAATCAATTTATGTTTTAAAGCAGTCATCAAGATAGTGGTCTATACATTTCATAACATAATCATTTGATTTGATTTCCATATGCTTAATGAAGACCACTATGTATATATTAAGAGAACTAAAGATAAATTTTTGATTTTTTCTTTCTATGCGGATGACATTTTAATCGCTTGTAATGATTGTGAGTTTGTCAAGCAAATCAAAGATTGGTTGTCATCTGAAGAGAAGATGAAAGTCATGGGCAAAGCTACATACATTCTTAGAGTTAAGGTTATTGTAACTTTCTCAAGTGACCTACAATCTTTTAAAACAATTTCGTATGTAAGATTGCACACTAATAGATAATCCTATTGCTAAAGATCAAGATCAAAACTTAAACTTTTTCCCATATATGTTACAAGAAAGTCAACAAATGTAGAAGATTCCTTATTCTAGTGTACTTGGAAGTCTTATGTATGTCATGATATGTATAAGACCATATCTTTGTTACGATGTTGGGATGGTAAACAAATATTAACCAAATTTAGGATAAACACTTTGGAAAACAGTCAAGAGAATATTAAGGTATCTAAAGGGTATTATTGATTATGTATTGTGTTATTGAGGTAATGATCTATGTATACAAAGTTATATAGACTACATCTGGATTTGTTTTCTTACTCAACAATGGTGCTATATTATGTATAAGTATGAAACAATCATGTGTTGCATTATCCACAAGGAGAGTTAAATTGACAGCATTTTTAACAACAGTATAAGAAGTTGTGTGGCTTAGATAATTTTTGAATAGTCTAGGGGCCACTTAAAGTGAGAATGATCTAGTAACAATAAACTATAATAGTCAAGCAATAGTCACTTATATAAAGGACCCTAAATTTCATTGTAGAACTAAGCATATAGATACTAAATAAAATTATGTGACATAGATACTAAATAGAACTAAATAGATACTAAATAAAACTAAGCATATAGGGCATATAAATATTAAAATACAATCCATTAACATTTCTACATGTATGTTCATTCAACTTATTGTCATGTTTTAAATAAAAATATGAGTTAACATTGTTTGTTAAGTAATAAACATTGTGTAATATTTGATTATAAAATATATGTACTTAGTACAACATATTTTGTCGTATGAATCAAAGAGTATGTCAAGTAGATAAAAGATTAACCTTCATGCATAGGCAAAATGAGACGTATTTTAAGTTTATTATCAAAGCGATGATAGAGAGCTAAAGAAACTTAAACTGCAAAAGATGACTTAGATGATTATTCAAAAGGAAATTAGTTTGGGGTGATCATATGGTCATCATATAGATCTTAAATTGCCAGATGAGAGTTCTGAAAGACAAAGTAACGAACATGTAAGTGAATTTAGGTTAAACTCTAAATATGTTTAAGCTAACATTTGTACAATATTGCATTTGTAAAAAGGCATATGCTCCTAATTAATAGGAGATGATATCATAGCACATGACTTTTATCATATGTGTAAAATAGACCTTAAAAGGGATAAATGTAAGTCTAAAGATCTTAACTTATATTGTTTGAGATCCTAAAAGTTAAGTAAATCTCTTAATATACCCTTAGGACTCTTGTCTAATTCTTAAGAATTAAATTTAAGGTTTGCTAGATTAGAATATTACCCAAAGATACACGATCTTATGGGACAACTCTAGGAAAATAAATTAAATTAAATTCAAGGGAATTGAGAACAAAGGAAGTTCATTCTTTTTTGTTAACGATAAGAAAATTTGGCATTCAAAGGTGGCCACCGACTCTGAGTAAGAGAATTAAATACATTTATGACTCTATACAATAAATAAGATCAAATGTTGGCTAATTGGTTTCAACTCTTCACTCAAAACTCTCCTTTGTAGGAGGTCTTGAGTTCGAGTCACTAAAAAAGGAGGGGAGAGGGGAATTTTCCTTATTGATGATCCTCTAGCCCCTGGGTATGTTCCTTGGTTGGATCAATTACGGACCTCTTGCTTCCAGTGGTAGTGTGGGAGTTGGAGGTACTAGAGAACTTGGGGCTAATAGGAACTTGATGCTAAGCAGGGCCAGTGATCAATTAGCAACTGATCAATCAATATGTGACGACTCCTTATGCGCAGAAGTGTACAGGCTACGTAGGAACCTGAGGGATCTTGGGATTCCAAATTTACCTCCTCTAGGGCTCTTGGGGTGGGGTATTAGGAGCTTAGGATTAGTCCAGCAAAAGCTAGGATACCTAATGTATATTAAAAAAAGGATATTGAAATGCGAGATATGACCTAAGGTATAGAATATAAAATTTACTAAAGGATTGATTCATTAATTGAGACGTCATATATTCCTAACAAATATATAACTATATGCTCTCGTTGTATGTTGGTTCGTTGGTTGCATAGGTTATTGGACAAGTACGAGAACATGCCGAAACCATGTTATCTAAACTCATCATGTGTGATTGGGAGATGATAACGAATAGACATAAGGATTGATTCATTAATTGAGACGTCATATATTCCTAACAAATATATAACTATATGCTCTCGTTGTATGTTGGTTCGTTGGTTGCATAGGTTATTGGACAAGTACGAGAACATGCCGAAACCATATTATCTAAACTCATCATGTGTGATTGGGAGATGATAACGAATAGACATACTTGATGAGTTTAGGTTGTGATCTTTCGTTTCTTAACTATCAATGCTCAATTAACAAATTGACATTATCTATAAATATGAGATAATATTTATTTGAAAGATATGATGATAGTCTTCAGAAAAACAATAAAACACTAAATGAAATTTTTGCAACTTTCAAGAGTTCTTTAATTAGAGGATTACGATTAAATCCAAATAAGTAATTTGGTTAACTAATAGCATATGTTTGAAAGATTTTGTGTATATCTATATGTTAGATAATATTTCTTACACTGACTCTTGTAACTTTGAACAATATACGATTGAAAAAAGATTTGAGAATGCAGACAACAGTGGCCTTATATACATGTATATTACAACTTGAATTCTTTGTTGTATACGTCAAATTTCTCTGAAGATGATAGCTGAACATCCTGCAACATTAAAATAAAGAATTTAGACATCTGTTCAACAAACTTCCCCTTAAAGAAATGTTAAATTAGCTATACATTAATTTTCTTTTATAAATTTAGTGATACAACATTAATCAGTAACTAATTGTAACCTATTATTCTTCTTTAAACAATTCCTTGTCATACCAAAATTAATTGAGGGGTGGACAAGCATGAAGCTTACCTGCAGTAACTTGGACCTATAAAATGTCCTCAGGATGCAAGCCATAAGCCCTGTCGGTTCATTAATACCTTCGTCAATGTTTTGCTGAACAGAGGTTATAAGGTCGCCATAGGTCAGTGTAGGATTGTTCTTAGTCTGATGGATGAAGTTACGCGTCAGAGAGGATTTCCCGGACAAAGTCTGCCACATAGAGAAGCAACGCATAAATATTAGTTCCTATTAACTAGACATTGATTGTCTCCAACCGCAAAATCAGGAACTAAACGTACGGTAAATATATCTTTGGTGCCTATAGATTTTAGTGGCTTTTATGACCAATACAATGAGCATATGATTTAGGTCGGATAGTTTATTAAAAAAAAGTTATATCAGAAAATAAAGACTTTTCTACAATTTCAAAACTAGAGTAGTTTCATTTACGGGAGGCTTATATACTCGTACAATCTTTTACTTTGACCTCCACACGTACGTATGGATGGATAGTTGCGGTGTTAATATTCGTTCTTACATTTTACAATGTTATTTTTATTTGGTAGCCAAAAAATAGTCATATGATAACAAAATTAGCAATAACCTACCACACTTTTACGTAAGCACTTACCGACGAATCAACGGTTTCTTGGTCATCTCTGCAAGCGCCGATGCATATGGCAAGGCCGCCGCTTGTGCCTTTATAAGCACCTGATGGAGGTTGGTTGTTTATCCAGTGTTTGCTACATAATTAATCAAAAAATGTTTGTTGAACAGAGAAGTTAATTATATGCTCATAAAATATATGATATTAAAAGACATATTTCAGTTGTAGGAAAATACTTTTCCCATGTTATTAAAAAGACATATTGATTAAAATTATAAATTAATAATCCAAATGGTATAAGGTAAAAAAATTGATATGCTGATGAAAATTTATAAAAATGATAAAAACATGGTGTCAAAATATTCCTTAATACACAAAATGTTAACACATTTATAAATATGAAATTGCAATATTCTTTGAAATTTTATTACAAATATATCTGCCTTATTATATTACATATAAAAGATAGACCAAAATTTAAATGAATCTACCATTTACATTTAATTACAATATATTTTTAAAATTTTGGCTCGTGACATTTAACTGATCTCTCAGCATTACAAAACTGAAATAAGTTGTTACTATTTAAACACAAAATATATAAGCTTATTAAAATTTAACTTGTACTTGCTACATAAAAACTTAAAAAAAATTAAAAATTTTAAATCTTGGGCACCTCATCGAATTTATATTCTATAATATTCAATGGTAATACTTTGTTATCTTTTTTGGTCTTAAATAATTCAATGTTATGGCTTTTCAATGTAAGAAAGGAAAAAGGTTCAATTCGTGTTACATAATTTGTTCTTCCAAATTAGTGGATAGCAACAGACTATCAAATTAGGCTAAAAAATGAGTAAAAAATAGAGTTACTCTTTTGTATCAAAAATGTAGGGAAGATCTAGCATCGTTGCACTGTGACAAGTGTCAATGACGGCGTGAAGTGTGACCCCAGTTGCCAATGGCCTGACTATGGTAGAATTGATGTCATTATCAACTATCTTTCCCTTTGCTTCAAAATCAACCGGACAAATTGCTTCATTACGTCCATCAAGCTCATCCCCCTCACTCTCCGACTCTTGGAGACCGTGCCCCGCAAAGTAAAACACCAATGAGTCGCGAGAACGACTGTCCTCCACCAGCCATCGTAGCCCCTTCTCAATATTCTCCCTTGTCGGACACAGTGTTGGGTCTTTTTCTTCGTCTGCAACTTCAACTTGTTAACCATAATCACCTAAAAACTCTTAAATAAAATTAGTTATCGAAACTTAAAATTTACAAGTTATTTAACACTAAGCTGATATCTCAACTTAGCAAATTTCCTTGCCATCTTTCAGACTATTCTCATATAAGGGATGTAGAAAGCATATCAAATATTCCTACTCACTGACGAAACTCTTTAGACTAGATCTTGTTTCATGAAATAAAAAACTTCATAAGTTACCAGTAAGGAGGCGAATACAATCATCTGGAAACTTAAGGTGACTGATAAGCAAATCTTTAATGTTCTTGGCATCGGTTATAGCTCCCTTAAGCCTATACCTGCCACGACTCTTCTTGTAAGTCACTCCACAAACAAGAGCGCGCTTTCTTGGTTTTCGTTCAAACGATGCTGACTTTAAGCTCATGTGAAGAAATTGGTCCCAGGCAGCAATAGTTTTACTTCCGGCATGGTTATAAGTTTTGGTGTTCTTCACGTTACCATTCCTGACCAAACATACTAGGTCATTGGATTGTCCTTCATTCACAAGTAGCTCTTGTTTGCAAGATATGCAGTGCTGTGTTTTGGCAGTTGCAGGTAACCATGAATGTTGCCTACACCTACTACACTTTAATATTCTGGCTTCCATTACCAGGTGGTCTTTTAGTTAGGTGGTCCTTCATGATTAAATATGAAAAAATTTTGAAGATATTTTGGCGACATTCGTGGGATATTTGATGGATTTTGGATTTATAGCCACGACAGTTAGATGCGATAATGGATGCGGTACAGATTCTGAAATTTGTACGATGAGAATAAGATTATTTCTTGGGCAATCACAAAAATATTGGTTGGCCCACACTACCGAAAAGCAAAAGTAAACAATTGATATAGTATGTATGGTATATATTGTCTAAACAACACAATCAAATATTCATGCATTACTTTGTTTGAGCACATCCAAATATTGAATTGCATTTTTCCAGAAGTAGGAAACGTAAAACATTATACGAATATTTTGACATGATTCGCGCCATCCAGTATTGGGCAATAGCCTCCGATAGGATAAGAATCTAATACCCTAACATTTTATACAATGGTTGGAGACGAATATTAGCTGAATTGGCCCCTACCTTTGAATTTGTTGCTCATAACTCTGATCTTAGAGCTGCCGAAAGGTGGAGCTTTAGAGAACAAATGATGCATCCAACGTGTCTTCAGCATGCTTATCCACCTTGTCAATTGTATTTAGTCCAAGAAAATCTTTTCAAGGAAAAGGTTGACAGAGCATACAGGAGAGTCATTTATATTCTCACAATACACGATATTCGAAAACAGATATGACACGATAAGAGAGATGATAGCAATAACTTGCAAGAAATTATTGAGAAAATTAGAGAGAGAGAGAGAGAGAGAAGATAGAATAAGAATTTTACATTTGGTCAAAAAAAATTTATATTCTTTTATTTCAAGGGTTAATTTTAAAAAACATCTCAAACAAATTTTACACTACTAACTCAAATTTAAAAGTGATGTTATGGTGTCCCAATTTTTAATTTGATGTAAAAATAGTCAGATATTAAATTCTCTATTAGCATGTTTGATGTGACTAGCCAAATAGCCCTTTCAAATTGGTACTTTTGTCATATAATTGTCACGTATTATCTTTTTTCATGTAATTATTTTACTATTTTAAAAAATTAAAAATGATAGATAAAATTCCTAATTTTATTGTTAGACTCTTCTCCATGTTTAGTTACTCATCCATTCTCCTTCTCCACATCACTACTATTTCTTGTCGATTGCCCTACTCCTTTGGCGTGATAGAGTTAAGCCACAAGCTTTGCTACAAACCTATCAAAGTAGGTATGTTCTGGTACTATTTTTCTGGTCTCTATTATCTTAATCTCACTTTGTAATATTTTTATTCTTCAGTGGTTATATAGGAGGGTGATTTGTGCAACCATATATTTGATTTCCTTTGTTTGTTTGTTGTGAGTGATATTCTTTTCTTCGGGGAAATAATTTTGTGTTGTATTACACGTTGTTGTGTTTGGTAGGTTTGCAAGTGAATTCAGGTTTGCGAACTCATTGAAGGCTAAAGTCAAAGGAATCATGTACAATGTTGATCCTTTTGAATTACTTACAATGTAGTTACCCAATTTAATGCAAAATTGGGTAACTACATTGTAAATACAAATTGTAGTTAGATATAATCATGAAATAGTTTGTCACCTCTGATGGAGAAATTAGAGAATAAATCTTTTAAAGTCTCTATGTGAATTGGATGAAGAGAGTGGATCCATTTAAATTTGATGTTACTAGATTTCTATCTATTATTTGCCATAGAAGGATGTAGAACATGTTTCTTTTCTTGATGCAGAAATAAGGGGATATTGCTTGTTGCTAATTGATGCTTTCTATGCTTATAACAAATTTGTCAATGTTAAAAACTGTAAGTGCACAATGTAGTTGTAGCTAGCATAGGAAAATATTGGCCCATCACATAAGGATTGTAAATACTAGTAATTACCCTTTTTCTATTATCTAACCATGAAATCATATTGTAGTTTTAATTTAAAAATTAAACTAAACAGCTAAACTAAGATTTAAACAATACTGAACTCGAAACAAGGAAATTACTAAAAAAAGTTAATATTAAATAATAGAACTTAGGTGATGAGTCATCCTAAGTATCCTCAAATATTGACCATTTATCATGCAATTATATTATTGATTATTGGATTGTGAAAATTTCTATCTTATGTTAATATCTTTCCCAAGACTATTAACAACTAATCCATTAGTTGATTAATACAAATATGTCTATTTAAAACCCCTAGGATTGCATTATTGATTTACGAATTTCACTATTAGGTTTGACTATAATTTAGAGGATTTATGTCGACCTATCTTTAGGTTTTACATGTAAATCCTTCTAATTATGGTAGATATTTCATATAAGAGGATTTCTCAATCTCAATCATATGAAATAAAATCATAAACTAATATTCCAGATATATTAGAATAAGAATAAAATGTATAAATCTCTAACTAAAATATGATGTATTTAATGTTTATAAGTGAAGTGCATGGATTTGGAAAATAAGGTTTGGATATCCAAACATGGATCTAATCTCAAACCTTAACTCCAAGAAACTTGTTGATAGACTTCTAAGAGTCAAGTTAAGAAAAACAAGGTGGGTAGTGCTCCCTAAATGGGAAGAGAGAAACAAAAGCTTATTCATGACCAAAATTTAGTAGCCTCCGTTAGAATTTTATAATTACTTAACATGGATTTGTTTGGACTACTATAGTTGCTAGTATATGAGCAAAATGCATGCATTTTCATAGTAGATGAATTTAATAGATTCATATATATTATTTCTAAGTAGAAAAGAATAATGCTTAAGGGCAATAATTTAGTTTTCTCAAGAGAGTTCAAAATGAAAAAGAAATCTCAATTGCATCAACTAAGAGTGAATATGGTAGAGAATTTAAAAACGACACATTTAGGACCTTTTATGAATAAACTAGTATCTTTCATAAATTTTCTACTCCTAGAAACCCTTAATAAAATGAAGTTGATAAAAAAATAAAACCTTGCAAAAGATGCCTTGAATAATGATATATGAATATGATCTCTCAAAATAGTTTTGGAACAAGTTATAATAATCACATGTCATATGTCCAATAAAGGCTACACAAGAATAAATATGGATAAAACTTATTATAAGCATTAGAATAGGAAAAAGCTAGATATTAGCTATTTTAATGTGTTTGGTTTTAAAGTGTTATATTTTGAACATTAAGGATAACTTGGAAATATTTGATTCAAAAGTGGATGAAAGAATTTTTCTAGTTTAGTCCTTAACTAGAGAAGGATATAGAATATTTAATAGGAAAACTCTTCTTATTAAAGAATCAATGCAGACTGAAATTAGCCCTTGAAGAGAATAAAAATGGTCTTTGAGACACCCTATAAGAACAAATTATTAAACCAAATGAGAGAGAAAAAAAGCATGTGAAGCTTCCAATATATTGGAAATTCAACAAGAATCATTCCTCAAATCAAACCATAAGTGATGTTCAATAAGGACTAATTACTAGATCTTTCTTTTATTTCTTAAATTAAACCTTGGACTAGGTTATTGTTATGAATATTGAAGAATCAAATCATTTTAAGATAAGTAAAGTGTAGACCTTAGTAGTTAGATTTAAAGATCACAAATTATAAGCCTAGAGTGATTTTTTAACAAAAATATTAGATGAATTAAAGTGCTAGTGTGACAAATAAAGCTAGATTGGTGGCTAAAGTGTACAATTAAGAGGACGTAATAGACTTTGAGAAAACTTTTGCTTCGGTATATATAATATAAATTATTTGATTATTATTATTTTTATATGAATTTAAAATGGACATTAAAATTGAAAATTTAAAATGTTTTACTAAAATTTTTTATGCTAAATAACCACCCAGTTTTGGAAAACATGATGTACTTAACCATATATATAAATTGCTTGAAGCATTTTATGACTTAAAACAAGTCATTAGAGCTTGGTATGACCAAAAGTGCATTATTTTCAAAATTTATTACAATTTTATTGATTAAAAAGTATAAACAAGATGTAATAAACTTTTAAATTTATATTGATGATATTATAATTGATGTTACTAATGAGAGCATATGGAAATAATTTTTCCAGTTTATGAGTAAAGAATTTAAGATGAGCATGATGGGAGAGCTTAATTCTTTCTTGGACTTCAAATCAAGTAAATGAAGGTGCACATCTTCATTAATCAAGCTAAATACACTAAAGAACTAGTCAAATGTCACATAATAGAACAATTCATACTACTATGGCCATCTATGATTATCATAATTAAGTTTAACAAAGATGAAGAGGTCATGCTGGTTGATAGAAAACTATATCAAGTTTCATCGGTAGTTTATTTTGTCTTACTATAATTAGTATGGTTTCATGTGCTATATTCTAATTTCAATCAAATCCAAAAGAGTTTCTTTTTTGGTTATTAAGCACATACTTAAATATCTATCTAATACCATGTCATTTGACTTTGGTATCCTAAAGGTAAATTCTTTAAATTAATCTAGTATGCAGATGTGCATTATGTCAGTAGTCATTTACATAGGAAGAGAACATTTGGTACTTGAAAATTTCTAGGCAAGGCATCAGTTTCGTTGTTTAGTAAGAAACAAAATTTAGTTTCCTTATCAACTAAAAAAGCGAAACATATATCCATTGATATATGCTTAATTGTTAATACATTTAATACAAGACACTTAGTGATTAATGCTTTAAAATACTTAAGACACTCACTTTAGTTCATTTTTGATTTTATGTACAATTTGGAAGCATAATAGCTAAAGTGAGCCAAAAGCATGCTCATTGGACCATGTTCTTGAGATTCACACTCAATTGTCTTCATGGAACAAGAAATAGAAGGATTAGAGCAAGAGGAGATAAGAAAATGCCAAAAGGAATGAAGAGTGACACATTGTTATGCCTTAAGATACATCTCATAACCATAACAAATAAGTCATGGCTTTAAGAGTGTTGTTGGGCGTGACACTCCATGTCACGCCCATAATTCAAACTCACGAGCATGACATATCTAGTCATACCCATGAGTTGCCATTTGTCCATGTCACGCCCATAATTCAAACTCACGAGCATGACATATCTAGTCATACCCATGAGTTGCCATTTGTCCACCTATAAACCTAGTTTTTTTACTATAAAAGCATTGTTTTGTGACGACAAAGAGGAGAATCAGATATACTAGATATTTCTTCATTCTTTTTCAATTTTTGTCAAAAACAGAGGTAATTCATGGCTATTTCTTATAGATTGATGGAGAAAATGGAGGGCTAACTTTTTCGTCGTTGGTTTAGAGGTGAAGTCGACATCGAAGAGCATATTTAAGCATATCATTTTTGTGTATCATGTTCTTTCCCTCTTTTCGGATTATTTATGTTATCTTATGTTATTGATTAGGAATTATTTAATAATGATCTTAATGCTATATTAGATTGTTGTTTTATGAAACCAAAAATTGAATACGATACATAATAGTCATGTTTGAAGTCGTATGTGGAAACTAATGGTATTAAATCTTTAGGGATATCATAGCATAAGTTAAATAACCGGAGCTTATATGGTTAGTGCTTATATTGATCCATTTTTCTCACTTATAATGTGACTGTCTAGTTAAACTTAGAGAGCTTATTCTAGGTTATTCCATAGTTAGGGTTAATTAACAAGCTCTTCTTAATTAGATATGACCTAAAAAATCGGTTAATTCACAATAAATAATCTAAAGAGAGGTATGAATACTATAATGTAATGAAGTATGTGAAATTATGCATAGGTCGAGATTAAACCAAAGAACCAGATTTGAACCCATTCATAATTTTTCTCACTTTTTTGTTGTTTAATTTGGGTCTTTTATATATTCACTCTTAAGTTGTTTTTTAATTTGCATCAAACCTAAATCCCATGTTTTACATATATAGATAATTTAGGAAAGTAATTAGATTTAATCTCTATGGGATTGACTTAGACTCATAATTGCTATAATTTTAGGTCTAGTTATTTTGAGTTGTATTACGATATGCTACGTCAATTTTGATGTTGTTACTGGGCATTAACATCTATTACTTTTATGAATTTATTTGTTTTTCTTTATTTCTATTTTTGATTAACTTCTTTTATTATTTGGTTAGTTACGGTGCATGACACGAACTTCACACTTTGGTGAATTGATATTTGTACCAGAAATTGATAGAACGCTATATAGGTTGAGAAGAAGAGTTGCACAAAGTTTTGAGGATCTGTCAACATCTGATAAGAGAATTGACTCTTCGCTAGGAAGTCAAATAGCCTTAGATTTTCTTTTTAGTTCTTTTAGTAATTCCATTTACGAAATAGACTATAACATAACAGAGCAAAATAATAATCGCACTCTTAAGCAATTAGCTACTACTGATTTTGACCAACAACCTTTGTGCATTGATTTTCCTACTATTGATGTTACTTTTGAGCTTAAATCTGGTATGATTCATCTTTTACCTACTTTTCATGGTATGCTAGGTGAAGATCCTTATAATCACCTCAAGGATTTCCATGTAGTCTGCTTTAGTATGAAGCTAGCCAGGATACAAGCAAAGTAGATTAAGTTGAGGGTATTCCCATTCTCATTGGGGGATACCATCAAGGATTTGTTTTACTATTTTCCCTCTAGATCGATCACTATTTTGAATGAGATACAAAGAATCTTTCTAGAGAAGTACTTCCCTGCCTTTTGAGTTACGAATATTCAGAAGGAAACATGTACAATTTGATAACATCATGGGGAGACATTATATGAGTTCTAAGAGAGTTTCAAGAGGTTGTGTGCTAGTTGCCTCTATAATCAAATTAGTGAACAACTTTTGATTCCAATACTTTTTGAGGGGCTTTTTCTATAAGAAAGAAGTACAATAGATGCAACAAGTGGAGGTGCATTAGTAGTTAAGAAACCTATTGAAGCCAAAAATTTGATTTCCAGCATGGTTGCTAACTCTCAAGAATTCAACATTTGAGAGGACTCCATACCATTAAAAATCAGTGAAGCTAGTGCTACCACATTAGAGTGATAGATAGTTGGGTTGACATCTTTAGTGAGACAAATGGCTTTAAATGGTCCTCAATAAGTTGAAGTATACGAAATTTTCACAATGATACGACATCCACCTACTATGTGTCTAACCTTGCAAGAGTCATCCACGAAACCAGTTAATGCTTTTGGAAGTTTCTTGGGTCAACCACAAAGGAAGTATGAACCTAGTTACCCCTATGCACATAATTTAGGATGGAAGAATCCTCCATTCAATAAGTATGGGCACAAGGATAACAACTAGGCTCCTACCAATAAAAATATGAAAGATTAGCTCAAACATCAAGCTCTAGACATTCATTGGAAGACATAATGAAAAAATTGACTCAAAATACCACTCAGCTTTAAAATGAAGCCGTATAATTCCAACAACAAGCAAGAACTAGTATTCATAATCTAGAAAATCAATTAAGTTATATAGCTACCACTATTAGCTGGTTAGAAAATCAAAGTTCAGGTAAACTTCCCTCTTAAACAATTGTAAACCCAAAAGATAATTCAAGTATTATCACCTTGAGAAGTGGTAAAGAAATAGAGACACCATATAAGACTCCTATTATTGGCCATGATGAAGAACTTGAAAAGGAACTTGAAGTGTCTCTAAAAGAACCTGAAATGGGAACTCAGGTAAATTCTTAATCTCATGTGGTTAAAAATTTTACTAATACTTTGCCTATTTTTCCTAGTAGGTTTGCTAAATCAAAGAAAGCAAAGCAAGATAAGGAGATTTTGGAAATGTTCAAAACGGTACAGAAACACACCTCTAATTGATGCCATTAAACAAGTTCCAAGATAAGCCAAATTTCTCAAATAATTATACAAATCCAAAAGGAAATTAAAAGGAGACAAGAAAGTAAGTGTGGGGAAATTTTGGCAAAGGAGTGCAAAACCCCCGAAAATTGTATTACTATCTTCTGAAATATTTTCAATGTATACTCAATTATTTTTTTAAAAAAGGTTCTTAAATTTGATTTGGATTGTTTAATTTATTATGTTCTTTAGAATTATAATATTATTTTGGTAGATTTTTGAATAATTGATTCTTTTTAATTAAAAAGAGAGAGAGAAGGTTACTGATATTAAATTTATGGGGAGTGGTTAATTTGAGGGATTTTAATTTTTTGTGTTTGACATTAATATTGCACTTAAAATTATTGAACTTTGGATTATTAAAAACTTTATTATGTTGATTTTTAATTGATATTGTAATTAGTTCCATTTTGACAATCTTAATAATTAGGTTGATTTATGCTTAAAATATGTTAACTTATAAGTTTTTTCAATGATATGTGAATTTAGGGGAGCTAACTATTCATATTTCCTTAGAATAACAAACTATATGTGTTTGTTTTACCCTTTGTTTTTCCTATTATAATAAAATATGTTGTCATAATAAAAAAGAGGTAGAATGTTGAACCATGGTAGGCTATAATCCTTATTTTGATGATAAAAAATAAGTACTACTAATGAGTTTACTTTTAATTAAAGTAATATAAAAGTAATAGCAATCATCTACAAATCAAAATACTTATTATGAAGACACAAGAGAAAATTGGAGTTAAACTCATTCAAGTGAAGAAAAAATCATGTTCAAGGAAGAACAAGGCAAACAAGGTTATAAATGAATATGTAATGTTTATTGTACTTTCTACTTAGTTAGTTTCGCACTTAAGAGGTTCATCATTATTAATCACATCATCATTTTAATTCATTGTATAAGTCTTTAGATATTTTAGGAATCATTTAAGAAAATTTTGAATTAATAAAATTGAGTTTGGATATTTGAAGATGTTAAAATCATGATTTGGTATTAGTTAACTAATATAGGTTAATGGTTGACCAATATAGATTAAGGTTGTCAAAAGTATACATTGATGCTATATAGTTGACATATTAGTTGACCAATATTTTGCTATAGTTAACCAACATACCACTAAGGTGTATATTTGTCATCTAGCAAGTAGTAGTGGTCCATCAATGTCCCAAAAATTAGAAAGTTACATTTTCAATGCTTATTAGTCAATCAATATGCAACAGTGGTCATCCAATATGTATTGGCAAATACATTCTTGTTATAATGAATTTTTTAATCCTAAACATCATAAATGCATGATATTTCATTGTTTTAGATAAAGAAAAATATATTTGGATGCTCTATAATCACATTTCAAAGAGTTTTTCAAAGATTTTGTGAGCATTTAGTATCTCTACTCCCTTATATAGCATTCTTATTAATGGTTCACCTTTCAAACTTTTTAAGGGAACTAAAGGAATAAGATGAGGAAATCCTCTTTCTCCTTAACTCTTTGTCATTTTTGTGGACATTCTTAATAGAATTATTTGTATCAATGTCACTAGAAATGCTTAATTCAGATACCATAACAAATGTAAGGAGCTTTCCCTCACTCATTTATTTTTGTAGATTATATTTTACTTTAACTTTGGAGCTAACTATTCCTTAATTTCCACACTACACTGTGCTTTTACGGATTTTTTTATGCTTTCTAGTTTATGTATCAACAAGTATCTCGGCGTCGCCATAACTTTTATGAAGCTAAAATATCAAAATTGTCTGATGATTCTCGAGAATTATAGAAAATGATTAATTCTTGACAGAATTGAGCACTTTTATAAGCTGGAAGAGTACAAGTCATTATTTCTATATTGAATAACATACACATACATTAGAACTCAAACTTATTCATACCCAAAAGAATCAACAAGGAAATTGAGAAATGCATTAAAAATTTTCTTTAATTTGGAAAGAGTGAAAACTCAAGAAATGCTAAGGTTATATGGGAAAAAAATTGCTAGAGGAAGAAATAGGGGGGACTTGGCTTCACTTCAATCCAAACTTTTTAAACAATGAAAGTGGCTTAGAGTGGGTATTTAGCTTGAATTCAAACCAAACTCTTCAAACAACGAAATTGGCCAAAAGAATTTGGAGGCTATTTAAAGACAAATAATCTCTATGGTGGAAGTGGATGAATGAATTTTACATTAAAGATTCTAGCTTATGGAAGATTTCCAAAAGGAAAGAGTACATATTGCATTTCATTCAAATGTTAAGAAAGAGACAAGTTATATATCCATTCATAAAAATTAAGGTGGGGAAAGGTGATAGCACCTAGTTCTAGTTTGATAATTGGACATCTCTTATCCTTTCTTTCTAAGAGATGATATTTCTAATCTTACTAATAGTATATCTTCTCAAGCTCGAGTCAGTTGTGTTATAGATCACAACTCCTATTTTTTCAGTAAGAGGGTAAAAGACTCCAAGGCTATTTTCCCAATTATTTGCCTAATCCTTTTTTAAATGATCATCGTATATAGTCTTTGAACAACAAGTGGGACTTCTCCAACTCTTCTTGTTTCAAAGCCCTCAGATCTCACATATCTCTCATTACCTAGTTTAATATTGTTTAAAAATGATCTCTGAAGCCTAAGGCATCTTTTATCACATGGTTAGTAGCTAGAAGAAGATTGAAAAACAAAAAGACAGGATGATTGGTTCCAATGAACCTATTTTTTTAATGATGTCCTATATGAATTATGCAATTTGGATACTGAAAATATTGAACATCTTTACTTCAAATGCCAATACAAAGTTTCCATTTGGGTTAGAATTCATGACATTTTGAACCTTTTTCTACCCTAAGACAAAATGGGAGAACATATTAATTTAGGCTAAAGATAAGTATCACACCTTAAGATAAGGCAGGACATATTTAAGTTTTAATCTGAATTGTTCAATTTACACGATTTGGATGGATGTCTACTTTTCTAGTCATTCTATCTTATAATTCCATATTGCCTTGTAATTATCCCTTTTGATGCCTTTTATGGCTTTTAAATAAATTATTATTTAATTTTCAAAAAAAAGACACAATTTAAGGTGGAAGAATTACCTAATCTGTTCATGGAGCAGTCAAGTAGCTCAAAGGCAGACCCCACCTAGATTTTAACAACCATATTAAAAAAAGTATCTAGTAACAGAGGAAATTTTGAAAGATTTTATATAATATATTACATCTTGTCTTTAGAATGAAGATGATTTGATGCAAAACCTTGAAACTAAAATTGTTCAATTGAGAAAATTTGTAACTAAAAGACAACAAGGGATATTGCCTGATGACACTACGCATAATATTAAAAACCATATTAAGGTAATCACTTTGAGAAATGAGAAGGAGTTGACCATTATATGAAAGAAGAAGCTAACATACAAGTTGAAGATGAAGAAATGGTAAAGGAGGGAGTTTCCTCGCCGAATTAGATGAAGAAGACAACAACACCTTCCAAACCATTCTACAAGCTAAAGGATATAGAGATTTTTACTAATTCCTATAATGGTGGTGTCTTTGAAGGCATTAGTGGACTTAGGGTATAATATTAATTTAATGTGAGGAATAAGAAACTAAGCATAGAATAATAAAAAATCATGGCAACAATGCTTCTTCATTGTAGTTGGGTTCTAATCGGGTATGCCTCTCATGGAAAACTAAGACATTAAACTCTTTTCCTGTAATAACCTGTTTCTACATTTAAGGATTTAACTATTAGATTGAGTCATATCATATGAGAATACATGAAGTGCATTTCATTTGCCTACATCATATTCGTATACAAACATGAATTATGATTTAGAGACATTGTAAATATATTATATGCACTTAATTGACTTATTCTGGGGTATGAAAGATTTTAATTAATTATAATGTTATTACGTGATTGTGTATTAAACAGGTCTTGAATTTTGGTTTTATGGACTATAATTAGTAAATTGGAATTTATTGTTACAATTGGGTGATTGATGAAGTGATATGTGCACCTAGACTAGGAAAAATGTTAAATGGCAAAACAAATTAATACATGGAAATTTAGGGTGACTAGGCTTGTAAAATAGTGACATATGATATTAGTACTAGGATGACAAATGGCTTGGATAAATGAGTGAAAAATGGTGGTATAATTGGGTGAAAAATGGCTTAAATTATATGACAAATGGACAAAATATTAAGTGGCATTTGGTGGTTAGAGTAGAAGACATGTAACATGCCTCTTTACTTGACAAGTGTCCAAACCCTAACTACACACCCACACTCATGATTTCCATACTTGAAAGACCATCTTTTTCTTGATTTTGGTTACATGCTCCCTTCTTCTTTCTTATCACCATTGACCTACACCCATAACCCTCATAACCTTAGATTTTTTCTAAAATTCTGCACTTTGCCACTTCAAAATTCTGCTACCTTCATCTTATTGTTAAAACCCCTTCATGTTTCCATCTTATTCTTAGAATATGCTTTATAGTTGCATGTTTGGAGGCAAAAGTTAGCTCGATGATTAAGGAGGTTTTATAGCACCCTACTATCGCAATGCATGTACCCGACATCCTGAGTGATGTCTGAGTACATACCCCGCAAGGGTTGCAAACTAGAGCAATCGATCAGTCAAACACTCGAAACTAAGTACCAATTTTTCAAAAATATCACATGTGTACGCAAAAATCAATATTCAAATTTGGGCCCATACATTTACTTCATAAACATCAAAAACCCCACTATTATTACACTTTCATAAATATCATTTGCAACACATTTCAAATTTTGAAAGTCATTACATACAAAATTATTCAAATATACATTGTATAAAAATAACATAAAATACAATTTGAAGCAAAAATAAGAAAACCAATGCAGACACGAACTTATCCCGACCTCTATGTCTTATTCGAATGTAGTGGCTAGACTCCAATTTGATTAAGTAGAGATCTTCTCTAAGCCTAAAAAATATTGAAAATTTTGGGTGAGATTTTGCAAACTCAGCGAGTGACCATCCTCGATGGCTCACTCAATCACATAACACATCACATCATTTTTTCACATAATTTACATCACTTCATTTAACATATATCATCACATTCAGAGTAGTCAAATCGATCATTTAAAATACACATATAACTTATAATGCAATGCACATGAGACTCACTTTCATTTATTACTTTCTTGTGACTGAGTGCCTATAATTGTCCTATATCTATTGTAGATACTATTGGATTGGAAAAACAAAGCATGCTATATTTGGAGAAACGGTAGATTTCAAAACTTTTAAGAAATCATTACTTGCAGCGGAAGC
>JANSVA010000005.1:17529321-17543061 GCA_025504915.1 Erythroxylum reticulatum | reverse complement strand
CATTAATTTAGATTCTTATAATATACATGTTTCCCATACATCTCTATGTATATGTATATTATTTACAAAAGAATCTTTGTTCCTTTTAACTAGATATATAATGCTCACGCAAATAAAACCAATCTCTTTTGTTTTATTAATAATAAATATTTTCATTACAAAAACTGTAACTAAAGAAAATAAAGTTACATGTAAATGCACTTGCTTTCTAGGGCATTATATTTACACAACTCCAACACTATCCCTCATTAGGAATTTCCATTTTTGAATTCAGCAAAAAGCTTCTTCATGCATCATTTTTCGCCACTTAAGTGCTTTTAAATAGGGCATTTGTGTGTTATCTTTAAAATTTTGAACTTGGTTTTTGAGGTGAATTTGAAATTGTGTGGCATTTTTCCACATTTTCTATGTCTCTACCATCTTTCACCACGGCCATCTTATGGTTTCTCTGTGGTGAAGCTCTCCAGTTTTCACAATTTTTTTCTCATGCATACTTCGCCATGGCCAACTTATGGTTTCGCCATAGCTATGTCTGCTCATTTATATACTTTGTCACAGTCAACTTTGTTTTGCCACGGCAAAATTCCAATTTCACCACAGCCAAGCCAATCTCTGTATAAAAAAAACAATCTCATTGCTTTGATTCCCTCACTTTAACAATTCTCCCAAATTAGATTTTTAATATTTCTGTGTTTTGAAAGTTTTGAAATTTAAAAGTTTTACACATGCTTTTAGAAAACCATCCATGTTTTTAAATGATAGTTAATTTTGGATAATTCCATTTTCAATGTTTTCAATTAGAGGTAAGTGAGGGTACACTAAGAAAGTGGCACTATGCGTTTTTTAACCTGGAGATTGCTTAATTGAGATATTGACCTTGTTGGAAGGATATTTGGGCCTGAATTCTTTCATTTGTGTGTATTTGCTTAATTTCATATCTCTCTACAACTTGTTTTAATTCTTAATCAAGGCTTGATGAATTAAAATTTTGTGAAAAGGATAGAGGCATTCATTTCAAAACCTTTCTTACCCAAACACAAGCCCCAAACCCTTAACCTTTGCTGGCCCATTGAGCCGTCCTTTTAAGTGCGTGCACATTTCTATAAATTGATGTAAATATTTTATCTCTGTTTTTCTAAATATAAGTTGATCTTTGTGGAGAGTAGGATTCATAGGTTGGCTCGTTACTATTAAAAAAAGCTTCCTCCTGTCAAGAAATACAAGTCAATTCATTAAACATTTAAGGAATCTTGTTTACTCTGATTTATGGCATTTGGATGAGCATCTTTTTTGAAGTATAAAATTCAATTGTGTAAAAAATATATATATACATATATTTGGAAATAGAAATAAATAGCAAAAGAAATGGTACTATGTTAGAATTTTAAGTGTTTTCTTTAGAATAGTTGACGCTTGTTTCATGAGGAGAATAATTGTGATACATGTTACTCATCTTTTTCTTTTATTCCATCCATTTCACTTGGCCTTCATTCACCATTACAACCCTGAAAGTCCTCTTCATTTGTGAAATTATGGTTCTTATAGTGGAGAGGTAGAACTATCACATGCTTATGGAAGGGAATGGACTAAGCAGATTTTAGAGTGAAATTATCCTAAGACAAGTGACTTGAGAGTTAAACAATTTACCGTAAGATAAATCTCTTTTTCTCAATCTCTTGGATTAAATACTTAAAGCGTTTATCTTCTTAACGCTCCTTCAGCCTGCTTTGGTTAATTTCTGAGAAAGTGGTTTTAATAATTTTCTGCTCTCATTTCTAAGTATGGTCGGTATTTTCTTTTACACTTATATATCTTTGATTTTTATGAGCTTTGTCTAGAAGCATAAAGATCTAAGTGTGGAGGAATTTGATTGAACCTAATTTTTCCATATTATTTAGTGATATTTTCATGGTTTTTGTTATACTTTTTGGCTTTTTATTGGATATTGTGGTTAATTTAGCTTAAAAGTGCTTATTTTGAATTAATATAGTTTGAGGGTAAATATGTGATAATTAGTTAGTAATTGCACACACTTGGTTCCTAAGACAACTAATATTGCAAACTATTGCTTGTCATTGCAGGACACTCAACAAGTAGAGCCAAGAGTGAAGACCAAGAAATTGCAAGTCAGAAGATCAAGTAAGATAAGCTCCCGAGAAAAGTTCACCACAGCAAAGTCATTCTTTCTTCGTGGAAAAACCTTCAAATCAACAACCCAGACCCTAACCATTTTTTGAAATTTCATACCCATTCGTGCAAACCAACCAGAATACCGATTTAGAAATCCTATTTCGGGATAAGTGACATATGACTTTGAAGGGAGAGCCTCCATCGACCATCTCTCATCTAACTCTAATTTCCTCCATTTTTCCACTGTCAAACTTCCACTATAGGTGACCCATATTCATTCCCAATTGTGAAGCTTTTGGGTACAATGCGTGGCTAGGCATTTCTTTTCCTCTTGAAGATGTATCAATGGATGGAGTTCAATAAGCTTAAAAGGGGAGTAGTTTAATCCATTTTTCAGATATGAATTTATAAATTCCTAGGTCTAGGATTTATAATTTGTAGTTGAGATACTTGGTTATAGTTTTAATCAAATGTTGGATATTCATTTTGTGTAGTTTGGATTGATTTATGTAGAACTTTGAGCTTAAATATATGAAATTTCATATTTGTCTACTTGTAATCTTCTTGATTCATTCTTATGTTGCATGGTTATGTTTGATATTGAGTTGATTCTGGATTTAATTTGACTTATTGCATTGGTTGATCCTACTATACACACTAAGAGCACTTCACAGGATCTTAAGAAATGGAGTCCAATTGATTAAGATCTTGGACTTAAAGAGTACTTTAAGGTTTACAATTTTGAAGCTTAGTGATTTCTACTCCCACTAAAATAAATTTTGAACTATGATAGCCAGAGCTCATTTTCAAGAGGATTCTATAATTGTTTAATCTCATGTTTTTCATCTTTCCATTTTCTATACCCCAAAAATCTAAAAATACATTTTACAACTCAATTTAGTTCAATTAATGATTTCAAAAATCAATATCCCTCTTTTTCCCAATTATCTTGCATAACATGGCATATAGGTTAACTTAGGTCCATTCATTTTAGGTTCTAATTAGGTGAACGACCCGGGGTTGCACCTTATAGTGCAATCCTTAGATTATTTTGATTTAACCTCCAAGGGCTTTATGACTAGGTTCGAATCATTCACACTCAAGATAAAAACACACAACCTTCCCACACTTAAATAACACATTGTCCTCAATATGAAATGGTATGCAAACACACTAAGGGAAATCAAAAACAAAATACAAAAACATAAGAAGAACATACTAACAAAAATGAAAAGAGAAAGGGTTAGAACACGAAACTATCATAGTGACTGAGGTAGTAATGTGTTAGAGGCAGAGACCAAATGAACTTGATGCTAGCCTTATTTCCATATCTTATGATTGCTTTAAAAAGAGTAAGAAGGTTAGCAATCCAAAACATTCCAAATCATTAAGAATTTATTTTTAAAATTTAAAACAAATCTAACTGCACCACAATTTAAACCTAACTACCAAACATGCTAATTTTATGGTCATTAGCTTGACCTTATATCATTTGAAACTCAGTCGGGATCAATTTTAAGTAGCTTACTTCCACTCTTTTCATTCAACAATAGTTTTGTAGCCTGTAAGTAAGCTACAAATTGAAAATTGAACAGAAGGACAATATTGATAAAGTTAACAAAACCAATTAATTCAGTAATGTCCTTTTTGTTAACAAACTGTCAATAAAATAAGGAATAATGAAACTCCCTAAATCTCACATCAAATCCAATAGTTTGTCCTGTAAGAAGGTGAGTTGCTCTCTTTCCACTTCGCGAACAAAGACTTTCATAGATTCTTCAAACTTAATGTTTGTTGTCATTTGTTCTTCATCCTTTTGTTCTTTTGAAGATTCAAACACATCAGTTATCTTGATTGAACTACTATCCTTTGGATTCTTAAATACATCATTCATATTGTATTCATGAGCTACTATCCTTCAGATGGATAAGGTTCTTTTTATAAACATCTACCCATGATTTTTTTATGTTCACATATGATATATCAAGAACTGGTGAATAAAAGGGAGAGTTGGCATTCTTTTCTTCATCCTCTTTCTTCGTCTCTCGGTCTTCAATAAGGTGGGGTTCAACTTGGTGTTCCATTGGTTCTTTTAGCTCTTCCCCATTCTTAAATATAATAGCCTCATATTTCTCTTATTGATATAATTCCATAGTTCTTGTAGAGTCTTACACATTTCTTTTACAAAATTCACGAGAAAGTTGTTTTACTTACATCTCTAGATTGTGAATTGAAGCAGCATGATTTTCCGTTACTTGATCAAATTGCTCTTCTAGTCTCTTCTAATTCTCTTCCATGTCTGTGAGCTTATCCAAAAAAATTTCTAATTTGGAATCCCATGAACTGGACTCATCTTGCTGAAATTCAGATGGGTCTTGATTTTCCATGTGAGTACTTGCATTGTTGGACTAATAGAAATCCGGGTTGTTCTGCCACCTTGGAGTGTACATGTTCCAATAAGGATCATTACTTCTCCAAGCATACTATACCTTGTTGTAGTTCGCAAAAGTTCCTTGCTCCCTATAGTATACATCCTCTATGATCGTTCTTTCCATTTCTTCTTAGCATCTAGCTCTTCAGATGTCTAATTCTCACTTTAAAATGTCTTGATGTGTCTCTACTTTAGTCCCTAAATGTCATCATCTTCTTCTTCTTTTTTATGCTAATTATTTAAAACAAAAGAAAGTAAAAAAGCCTTAGACTAAAGAACTAAACTAATCACCTCCTCGGTAACGACGCCAAAAAATTGATCCCAATTTTTCGATATGAGTTAGTTCTAATATTTAACCTCGATATTTCGCAAGCGTATGGATTGTTCGCGTAGTACCTAAGGTGTTGATCCTACAAGGAGGGTTAATCTAATCCTAGAATCTGAGGTCAGAAACTATTAAATAGAAATTTAATAGATAATGAATTTAAACACGAGAACTAAACAATCAAACAAACCAAATCAAATAACAAAACAATAATTGACAATTAACACTTAACGAAAACAATCAAGGAACAACGATTAGAAATTTCAAATTAAAAATGATAACAAATAATAGAAATTGATTAATTTGTTGAACGATGATAACACACCCAAGAATTCAACCTAGTGAGTTAACCAAATGAGAGAAAGGGAAAATTATCTATCTTTAGTGCTAACCTAACCAATTATGATTTATCGAATTAATAGTTTTAGATAATCCTAGGGTCAATTACTCTCTCTCAAGTTATAATTGAACCCTAAGTTCTTAAGTTCTCTAATAAACAATTGGAAACTTATACGTGATCTCTCAACACAAGATTTACCAACCTAATTTAATTATGAATATATTAAATTACCTAACTATTATTAGCCCAATTTAATCATTTTTTTCTCGACTCATGCTTTCAATTTATTATCAAGATATGAAGTGCATGATTAAACCACAATTAATTCAATAAACACATAAAATAATTAGATTTCATTAAATCAAAAATAATATTATAAAGGTGAGTATAGAACATCAATCAACAATTCAATTCTATCATCAAAATATATATCACAATTCTACAATCAAATAAAACTTAAATATATAGGAAATAGAACTTGCATAGACGATGGGAGGCTATGACTTCAGAAAGCTTCTTATTCAGGGAAGCATGTCGACTCTGCATCATCTTCCTCTTCTCCCTTCCTTCTTCTCTTGCTTGATCTCTCAAAGTTCTCTCCTTTAGGATTTCGATGTGGTGACTGATTAAAATCCATTTCTTTCTGTTCTACTTGTTCTATTTATGTTCTTTTATGTTTTGGGTTGAATTAAGTTTTCTTCGAGGTTTGAAAGGTTCAAAAAATTCCCCAAAATATGAAGTTTAGGAGTGGTACACGTCCTAAACCTTCTGTCATGATCATGGCCTATTGTGCCACGATCGTGGGCCTTTGTTTGGCCTGAATGTCCCTAAAACTTCTTTGTTTTTCGATGTTGACATTGAAACACTAACAAACATATCAAAGTACCTCAAAAACATCATATTTAAGCTCAAAGCATTGTTCTAACCTATAAAACACTTAAAACACAAAAAAATCAAAAACTAATACAATTCTACCTTAAACACATACTAAACAATCGAATAAACGACTAAACTTATACCAAACTATACCCTAAAATACGATACATCTCACACCTATCAAACATATGAGAATTGAGTAAATGCTTTTAGGTTTATAAGCTTAATTTTGATGTTTTGCTTAAGGACAATCAAAAACTAAGGGTGGGGGAAATGATATGTGCTTAATTAATCGTATAATTATTTCATACCACTTAGCAATTAATGATATAAAATTGCTTAAGATACTCACTTTAGTTCATATATGGTTTGCACTTATGGTAGCAAGATACATGCATGGGTGTGAGTTATTCCTCACATCTATATAGGGTGTGTCACACCTGTGACACACCAAGTCACGAGTGTGAGACTTGCCACCTCACCCCTCATTTAACCTAGCATTTTAATACATACTGGGGGTGTGATGACATAAAAGATATGAAAGTTTTGGAATATTTCAACTAGGGAAAACTTTAGTAGCTTTGGGAGAGCACGAAGAGGTAGGTAAGCTCTCTATCATGAGAAGACCTATAGAAGGGTAGCTTTCTGACGCCAGTTTGGAGGCAATATCAATGCCGACAACCCCATTACACATTCCTTCTTTTTATTTTTTTGTTTCTTTTTCTCTTTATGAATTGATTTTGTTATCCAATGCTTAATATTTGGGTGTTGTGAAAAAATGATTGGAATGCATTCATTAAGTCATTTTATTACAAACCCATTGCTAAAATATTCAATATAATCCATAATTGTTATGTTAAAATTCATTTGTTGCGACTAATGGTTCGTAATCATTAGGAATAATATAACCTAGGTTAAATGATACATCATATATAGTTATTGCCTTGATTAATTTAATTTTCTAATTCATAATGCTATTATCCATTTGAATTTAGAGATCGTATCCTAACTTATTAGGTAGTTAGGTTTAATTAATGATCGTATCTTGATTAAACAATACCTAAGAGAAAACTCGGGTTAATTATCAACCCAAGATTAATAGTTGCTAGGAGAGGTTTGAGAACAAAAATTTAATGAACTATGTATAATTAGGATGTAGGCCAAGATTGAACCAAAGAATTTTGGTCCCTAATGCATTTATCATTTTTGCATGTTTTCTTTAAATTGTTTTTATTAGTTTAGTTTCATTTTATTTTCTTGCTTGATAAACCAAAACCCTTCTAAAACCTAAATACCGATTAATTTTATTTCGATAACTTTATACAAACTCTCTGTGGTATTGAACTAGACTCACCACTGCAATAATAGTAGTCTAATTTATTTTTATTAATGTTACAACACGCCATCAGATCTGAATGATTATAAAAACAAAAAGTGGTAGCTAAATATATCAAAGCAATAAAAACAAACGTATTTTGTCTTTTGGAAACTAAATCAAAAGGGATAAATGCCTAAGTTTATGATTATTATTGGAAGGTTACTACTGATCATAATAGGCACTATAGAGTAATGGCTATGGTTGCTTATAATTCATATAAGGTATTAGTTTATAATTCTCAATGCACTAATCATTATATTCATATGTTAATTAATATTGCAAGTTTAAGAAAGGCTTGGATCAACTTTGTCTAGGCATCCAATTTTGCATTGTGAAGAGCTTTATTGTGGAATGATTTGACAAAATTCAATAGCAGAGTGAGTGACCTTTTAATTATACAGTGTTAGCCATAGAAACTGAGGGTGATATGTACTTATGTAAACCTTGTAGGGATTTGAAAATATGTCTTTAAAATTTCAAGGTCATTGATTTAAGTTACAATGGAAGATTCTATGCATGGACTAACAATAAGGAAGAGAAATGGCATTTAAGGAAAAAGTTAAACATGTTATTAATCAATGTCTTATGGCTTTAGAAGTTTAATTCCAACAAAGCTCACTTTAATAATAATATATGCGTTATCCACTTCTTGATGGAGATCCATGACATCATGGAGAAAAATAGGGGCTACTCTCTATTCAAGTTCTTCAACTTCCTTGGTGAAGTGGAGGATTCTAAGAAGTTGTAAATAAGGGTTTAGGCGTCTAAGTTAATGGTTTTGCCTCATACCAATTCCATGGAAAACTTATGAGAATTAACCAGGAACCTAAAGCTGGCTAACATTTCCTACATAAGGATACTCAAGAGGGAATTAATAAAGCCAAAGAAGCACTAAAACACTATCAGGATAATCTCTACATTTACCCTAGTGATGTTACACTCAAGATTAATGAAAAGCAAGCCTTATTTGATTACATGAATTTCATCAAAACTCAATCCTTTTTAATCATGAAAAATCTATATTCTATTGGTTAAGGGAAGGAGGCTTAAACTTTAAGTTCTTCCATAAATCATCACTTACTAGAAGGAATTACAATGGAATTTCAAAACTATATATTGAAGAGGGGAGCGTTGTCATTAGTCAAATAAGCTCAAATCCTTTGCATTGGATTACTTTACTGGAGTTTTGGGATCTCCAAGTGATTAAATTCTAGCTTATCTTTTTAATTTCCTATTTATTCCCAAGGTGATATCTTCTAAGCAATCTAAATTTCTTAACAGAAATTTCTCTAATGAGGACATCAAGGCAATGGTATTCTCACTTAAACCCATAAAGGCCCTAGGTCTAGATGAATTCAATGCTTTTTTCCTTTCAACATGTATAGAATTCCATCAAGATTAATGTATGCAAAGCTATTTAAAATTTCTTTGATAGTGCTAAATGTTAAATGTATGGAATTATACTCATTTATGTTTTTCCCTAAAAAAATTCTAACTTATATAAGGGATTTTAAACTTATATCTTATTGCAATACATTTTATAAAATTATTTCCAAACCATTTGCCAATAGGATGAAACAAGTGCTTCCATCATTCACTAGCCAATCTCAAGCTGACTTTAATCATGGATGAAGATTTTAAGATAATATTATGCTTTTGTAAGAACTATTAAAGACCTATCATATCAAAGGTTATGGTGTTAATTTTCACTTTTGATTTTTCTAAAGCATTTGACTTAATGAATTAGGACTTTATGATCACTACAAAAGTTTGATTTCCCTTTTAGATTTAAATGGGTCTCCAATGTATAAGTACCACTTCTTTTTTAACATTGATCAATGGGGAAACCACCAATCTAATTAAGGTTGCTTAAGGATTTAGACAAAGTGATCCACTATTCCCTTACTTCTTCACTATATGCAGTGGGTTACATAATTGTATCATTTAGAAAAATGTGCTTATTAATAGTAGATTTAAGTATCATAAGAAATGTAAAAGGCTCGTTATCACCCTCCTTACATTTATTGATGATCTATAGATATTATATAATGTTAATCAAGCTTCAATTGCTTGTATATTAAGTTCACTTAAAGAACTTAGCACTTGTTTAGGGCTTAAGATCAGCAGGTACAAGAGCTTCTTAATTACTTATATGGATGCTTTGGACTCACCTCCTTTGTTATCTTCCATATTTAGTTTAGCTCTTAAATCTCCTCCATTCATTTACCTTGTCTTTCCTTTCACTCTAAGGAAGCTCTCATTGACGGATTGCCAAAGGCTAATTAGATATGATAAGGAAAAGAATTAAGGTATAGACTACTAAAAGTTTATCCTTTACAGGTAGGTTACAACTTATTCCATCAGTACTTAGTATTTTGTATATTTACTATACTCCCACTTTGCTATTCAAATGAAGCTTTCTAAGGAAATTTAAAAACTCCATAAAAACTTTTTATAGAGTAGCAATGAATCCTTTAGGCCTTTTTGCAAAGGTAAGTTGAAAAGAAATTTGTATGCTAAAGAAAGGAGGTTTAGGAATCAAATATATAAAGATAGTAGAAAAGGTAATGTTGATCAAGATTCTTTGGACGGTAATTTGTGACAAGGAGTCCTTTTAGGTGAAATGGCTTCATGAGCATTATTTAGTGGGATCTAGCTTATAGACAGTTAAGCCCAAAACGAATGTATCATGGTACTGGCAGTAAATACCAAAGCTTAGGGACCTCTTCCATCTTCTCATCAAATATAGGGTGGGTAATGGAAGGAATACATGAATTTGGTATGAAAATTTTAGTTATTTGGTCCCCTTTATGATCATCCTAACTTTGCTAATCTTAGAGTAATTTTCCCTTTAAACAAAAAGGTTAGTTGACTAATTAAGAATGGAATATGGCATTATGATAATAAAATGGCCCTATTCTTTCAAGAATTCTTCATTTAAGTCCCTCCTAACTCGCAAGCAGAGGGAAAAGTTATCTAGCTCAAGCATTCCTCACGCTCATTACTAACAAATCTTGTAAGGATATGATTAGGAACCAAGCAATGATGGTGTGAATTTAGCATCAGTTTGTTTGAAACAAACTACTTATCCCCAAAATTTCCTTTATATTATAGCTTGCAACTAAAGAAAGGCTTGCCACCTTGGATGGAGCCATAGGCTTCTATAATCTAAACTGTAAGGTACGTTTACTTGATCAAAACTTATGCTTATCTTCTCTTTAGATTTCTATATTCTTATAACCTTGATCCACAAGCTGATGATATAAGAGGAGTTCTCTGGTGGCTTTCTTCCCTATCTAGACTTATAAAGATGACTCATGTCTACACAACTTGGTCCTTGATAGCTCATTCTATAATATTTGGTGGGAAAGGAACCAAAGGGTATTAATTACATATCCAACTCCTCATAAAAAGTAAGTGAATGCAATATTAGAATAACTACAGAGTTGTTTATGGTTAAAGGGTAATACTTGTCAGTTTCTCCAACTTTGAGATCAAATTGGCCCACCTAGTAAGCAACCGAATCCTTTATATGGTTTATGTATGGTGCTAAAATTAAGCTTTTATTATTATTGAATTGGATTTTTTATTTACAATTTAGTTCTTTCCATATAGACTCAGGTTAGTTTTAAATCAAATTTATTTACCTTTCAAATATAATTCATAAGAGAATTTTATTGATTCCATAATGAATGGTAGAGAGATATTTCCATTAGTGACCTAAAGGATGCTCAATAGTTCAAGAAATTAAAGAAAAAGGTCTTTGACATATATGAATATGTATCAAATTTAGGACTGATATCTCTAGAGGACGAAACAAGGAAAAGGTTTCTAAAAATTACAAGCATAATCTAGATTGAACGATCAAGTTGTTCATTGCTTTAACCATAAAGTTAAAGGGAATTTTAAAAGCAATTGTCCACGATGGAAGAAGGGAAACAAGAAGAAGGAAACACAAAAAAAAGCAAGTGTTGCTATAGTGTAGAAGAGTTCCAATGAAGTGGATGGAAGAAATAGCGATGTTTAATGAAGAATAATTTTCATTACGTGAATCGATAGGTGATAGACACTAAGAACACTTATCAAATGAATTTCAATGAAGACTAGTTATATTATTTTAAAGAATGGAATGGTACTATCATATTAGGTGATGATGAAGCGTGTTGTCAAAGAAAATGTTTTTATGCATATTAAGATAAATGATGAAACTATTAGAATATTGGATTATGTTCTTGAGTTTTAGAAGAATGTGATTTCCATAGGTACTTTTGATATTTAAAGGGATAAGATTTTTGGTGATGATAGGCAAATTAAGATAGTAAAGGATGCATTGATTATGATAAAAATAAAATTAAAATATGAACTTTATTTCTTAATGGGTAAAACAATAATAAGATCAATAGTTATGTCTTAATCTTTAAAAAAGAGAGATAGTGCTATGGTATGACACATATGATTAAGTGATCTTGGTGAGTGAGAGATGATGGAACTTCATAAAGGGAGCTTATTAAAAGATGACAAACACAAAAATATAGAATTTTGAAAGTTTCATATGTTTAGTAAAAAGTATAGGGTAACCTTCAAGGATATAGTTTTAGGGGATACACCCAATAAGGAAAACATATAGAAATTTTGCACCAGAGTCAATAATCAGTAGTACTTGTTCGAAGGTGGTACTAGAATAGCCTACAACATATGTTAAGTAGATTGGAAATTCTATTTTAAAATAATTTCAGGAAAAATCATCATGATTGTATAGTCCACGGTAGAGCTAGAAGGATTGCTAAATAACTAAGAAAATATGGTTAAGGGAAACTCAGTCATTTATGCTCTAACCATTAGTGATAGAGATAAAAATATATTTTAAAGGGCTAAGGAAAGTAACGTGAAAGATGGATGAATGTGTCTACAGTCAAAAATGTAAGGTTTTATAAGATCGAGAAATTTGTTACATTTTGTCATCTTGTTGAAAAAGGTTTACACTTTTAGAGGATCGAGTTAACATATTGATAAAGTTATTGCTTGCAAAAAAGTTGAAGCACAACTTTGACATGGTGAATATTGGCTCAGTATAAAGATCTTTAGGACTTGTATGGAAAGACTACTTCTTAGTTAGTGATTGAGCCCAAGTTTATTACATAAATTGGTGACATTTTCATGATTTTTGCTACACTTTTTGACTCCTATCTTTAGCTTTTGTACTTAAATTAATTTTTGAGTGCTTACCTTTATTTTATGTAGTTTGAAGGTAAAAATTGTTACAAATCAGTATTCATTATACTAATTAATGTTTTGAGAATAATTGATACTCCAAACAACCATTTTTTTTATTGTAGGAGACTCAAGAAAAAGGAAGTCAAGAAGAAGATGCGGAATGAAAGAAGGCTGAAGTGAAGTCAACAAGAGAATGAGGCGCAACAGGAAGTTCTCCATGGTAAAGTGGATCTGTCATCACGGCAAAGTGGATCTGTCGCCGCGGCGAAGGAATCAAAAACAAAGAAAAACCTTTCGGAAAAAATTCGCCACGGCGAACCTTCGAAAACTCGGACCAATTTTGGAAAAATCAACCACTGTGTGACCCAACCCAAATCATCTTTCCTTTAAAGACCTACCAAATTAGGTTAACAGCCGACAGAGAGAGAAGGGAGACACGACAAGAACACGTCTCTTCCTCTGCACTTGACCATCATCAATCACTTCTTTCCATTTTTCTATCGCCACATTCATTATCTGTTGCTGCTGCCATGGATGCTCTTGGTGAGTTTCGGGTTGTGAGTTCTCCCAATGTAATGCTTGGCTAAGCACCATTTCCTCTTGAAGATGTAGCAATGGCTTGAGTTCAATGGGCTTCAAAGTGAAGTAGTTTGTTCATATTTAACTACATTATTATGAACTCTTTAGTTAGGATTTATTCTTTGTAGTTGGCTTTTCTTGATTATAGTTTAATCAAATGTTGAACAATGTATGATGTTATTGGGTTTGTTGATATAGAACTTGGAGCTTGAATATATGAAGTCTCATTTATGTCATTTCGTGATTTTGTTAATTCTCTTCTATCTACCTAGTTGTGTTTGATATTGAGATGATGCTAGATTCCAAATTGACCACTTGCCTTAACTTACCCATTGCACACTCTAAAATGCATTCAACAAGGTTTTAAGAAATGGAATTCATTGATTAAATCCTTGGACTTAAAGAGTTCTTTAAGGTTTATCATTTGAAAACTTAGTGATTTTCACTCCCACCAAGATTTGTTTTGA
>JANSVA010000005.1:17513090-17527594 GCA_025504915.1 Erythroxylum reticulatum | reverse complement strand
AATCAACGTCATACATAAAGACAACCATCCTAGGATCATGTGAAATCCAAGGACATAACCGAAGAGAAGCAGACATACAACACTCATCTGTAGGGCCAACGTCTCATCAGTCTTTGAGGTAATTACTCAGTTTCCTAATGCATGTTGAATTGTCCGAATGCAGAAGGAAGCCAGAATTCACTTGACGTCAGCCCTGATCTCAGCATATAGGTATAACCTCAACTTCATCTGCCTAATAGAAACTGTCATCCAGACAACCACCTACAACATAGTTCCCCTCCCTTTTCACGCCAAGGGTACTTAGCATAAAAGAGATAGAAGATCAAGGTGCAGTACTGCACAATGGTCCCCCTCTAGCAGTCAGGCACATGTTCAGCATTCAAAAGGTAATGTGATCATGGGGGTAAAGTCTGTATAAGATACGGTATACCGTGGTTTGAATACGCAAGATCATAACTGACCGAGTAATGACTGCAAACTCCATCTGAACCAGATTGTAGGTTTTCCAGATTGCATATGTAGTACAAAGGAGACCAAGTCGAACTGCTTTGCTTCTCAATCGCGCCCCAACAAACTCTTTTCGAATCCAACGGATTGCCCTGCTCAAAGTAGACATAGGGCGTGTAAGTCCTAACCACCTTCTGATGGCACACTATACTGCACCGGTGTATGCACACTTAAAGAACAAGTGTTGAGCACTTTCAACTTCACTATGGCAAAGAGCACAAGTGCGATCAATGTCCAAAAACTGTAGGTTGTCTTTGGTAGGTAATCGGTTCCAAAGGCTTAACCAAGTGATGAAGGAATATTTAGGGGGGATATAAGTCCTCCAGATGAAGAACATCCAAGGTTTCCAAGGAGTCGAAGTCCACAAAACCTCATAAATCCATTTCGAAGATAAGATTCCACTCACACATAGCCTTTGTACACCCTGCACGACCTCCATAGGCCCTCCCATCTTAGCAACCAACTGGTCGCGTATCGTGGCTAGCTTCTTCAATAGGGGGGAATCACGTGGGTGTGGAGTCCATTCCTACACGGATAGGCCCCAGAGATACTCTTCATGGATCCACCGAACCTATAAGGAATTAGCTTTATCGTGTATATTCCAAAGAACTCGAGCAAGTAATGCATTATTCCAAAAACTCAGCTTCTTATTCCCACGTCAAGAATCCACTTCTTAAGTTTCATACGAGCTTTACTAAAATGCCCCTTTATATTGTTTATCGAGAATTATAATCTCTCCTTATGGTGCATAACATGAAGACATTAATCTAGAAAATTAATTATGATAAGCTGCCCACTAATAATCGAGATATATCTCCAATTTACAGGCATCCCTGATTTCACAATACGAAAGGAGAATATTTTGCATGCATTTTGGGATTGACCTTATTATGCTTAAATATGGAAAGAGTTTACCTTAGTGAATGCCTATTTTTGTTTGTTCATGATTAAAAGAAAACATAATTAAGGTATTAGGTTAAAGAAAATATATGCTTCAATTCTCAAAACACAAATAATGTTCTTTATTCTATTATTTTTACTGAGACTGTAAAGAAATCTAGAACTAGCATAACAAAATGCTACATGATAATGAGTTTAATTGACTATCAAATGGAGTCACATAAATTCATGACTGTAATCATAGTGTGAATTAGGAAAAGATAAGGACTTCAACTGATGGTTATTATTACAAAGGATTTCCTAAACATTAAACTTATATTATATTAAAGTTGTGGCCACTCTATTGCATAGCAATCTCACTTAGGTCTATTTAAGTAAAGACTCAGCCTTTCCATATGATTGTTGATCAATAAAACCTTGTTCTCGAACGTCTCATGACCCTCGAAGTATTTAACTCATACTCTTGTGAGAATACTATGAAAGCAATAAACTATTAACTGAAACGACAATCACGCAAGAGCTACGGTAAAATCCTACCTTTATTACTTACTCGAAAGTATACGAAGGAATATTCTCTCTGAATGTGTTCCCTTCCTATCTATCTCTATTCTCTAGCAGCAAGACTCAAATAAGCTATTTACAGACACCAATGACTTTACAATCTATAATCTTAATTCAATTGGACTAATTAAATCACATCTTATCTTTATTAGAATATATCACATTAACCAATAAGATGACATTCTTATCTAAATAGGACTCCACGTAATGGGATTTAGCTACATCACAACTAATAAGATAAGATATTATATTTAGCTATGAATGATACATGCATATACATGAAGAACTTCAATATCATTAAATGATCATCCCATATGGTCTTTATTTTTTAGAGTTGATGTAGATCTATTGTAATCTTATCCCTCATATCATCTAAGATCTCTTATTGATCTTGATTCATTGATGATAAGTCATCCAAGCTCAAAGTCTTTTATAGCACATTGATCTGGTCCAATTCTTACCCATACCAAGTCCAATAGTTATGGTCCATCTATTTAAGCACATATGTAAGCCCTTAGAGCTCTCACAAGTTTTCCTTATATATGCGATCCAGCTAACCTTCAACTTAAGGTCCACCTTAAGTTATCTTTTGATCTCATTTCTAAATAACGCATCTCATTAAGGATTTTCACCAATGTACATCAATACATGCTAACTCATCAACAATGCCTATTTTCCTTGCCTACTCTTAAATTTTTGCCTTGTTTGGTCATCCCGAGTGTTAAAAATTTGTCAAAGCTTGCCGATATCTGCACGATTATGCGATTAGAACTTAAGGGTCTATCAGTCATTATAGATGGACAACTCCTAATAGAGCATGCAAAAAGTTAAATGTGGTAACTTGTAGCTTTTCTAACTAGACAATTATGTAATTAAATACCACTGTGGAGAGTATATGCTCATATATGAAATAAAAACTATATCGAACCTCTAAAAATCGAGGTGGTTAAAAGTTTGCTCAAGGGCATAAAACTAGTTTAGAGAGAAGCTTCAATGAATTCATTGAAAAGACAAATATAAAGAAGATCATTTCATGGATAAAAGATGATAATTATCCAATGCAGTTGCATATCATGTCATTAAATTAATTAAGCATAAGAAAAAACATATGACCTGTAACATTTAAATGTTAAACAAAATAGTCATACTTAAGGGTTAGTTATTCTAATTCGAAGCCTACGATCGGGACTTCATGTTTTTTACTCTCCCATACGAATGTTATGACCCTATGTTACAAGATCTTGTTTTCCATAGTATTATTAATATTAATTATATTGATCCATTTTTTCCCCAAAAAAAAAAGAGACAGCATCTTCCTACACTCTAAAAATCTAGAATCCAGAGGAAATATAATCCATTCATAATTCAATGGTGACTTATATATATATTGTACTATAATAAAGTCAAATCCTTAAAACAAAGGAGACATAACTGTATAGGAAATAATATACAATTGAATGCTAAATTATTCATATACTCACCTCTAACGAAGAATCACAGACAGAGTTACTAGACAAGAAGCCCATAATACATCAATCAACAACCCTCCTCAAGACATCAATCACCAACCTTCCTCAATTCCAAACGAATAGTTGGTACAAGACTATATATATTATGCCATATAAACTAGTACAGGTCCAAAGACTCAAGAACCCTACGAGCTTGAATTTGTAGACCAGTCAGTCTCTGTTCTGGATCCAGTGTCGAGCCCCATATCAAGGAGGCTGACTTCTCACCAAGAAGTCGTCTAATGTCTTCATGTATGGTTGCCATAGGAGGCCTCTCTCTCCCATTAACATGGCCAATGAGCAGCAACAAGAACTCTCCACATTTCAATCTAATCAATAATCAAACTTCGGTTTCAGCTGTAAGATATAGCTAGATTAGAGAAACAAAATCATACACATAAATGACCGGAAGACGAGGAAGTAAAATGAAGGTTTTAGGATAAAAGACAATTTCAAAACTCAAATTGTAATTTTACGAGGATGACACCGTTATTCTACTGTTGACAAAGCTGCTAACTAAGGGATTCAACTTATACATTGGTTTATTCAAGTTAAATCTTTTTTATACCAAGTATGGTAAAAATCAAAAGTCTAAAAGGGCTGAGATTGCCTGAAACCATCAAACCTGACTTTTCAATTTTCTGATCTGAAAACAACACATTTTTCACCTTAGGCTATGTTTGGTAGAACTGTTAGTAATGGAATAAAATGAAATGTAATATTATTCTATCGTTTGAGAAGAGAGTTTATAATAGAATGAAATGGAATAGCATAAAAGGAGAAAGATTCACATTACATCATATTCCATTCTAAATAGTAAAAATGAGTTACCTCTAATTTGAGAGGTTTAAAATAAAAAATATGTACTACCTGATATACCCTCAATAATTTTTTATAATAACAATTATACCCTCAACAATAATAATAACCCTATTAACATATGTTTTGTTCTATAAAGGGTAAAATAATCATTCATTATTATTATACATACACTATATTACATTTCATTCCATCCATCTTCCAAACAACATTTCACTATATTACATTATGAACCCTTTCATCTCTCATAAATAACAATTTTTTAATATTAAATTCATTTACATTCTATTAAAAACTTTACGTCCAATCAAACATAGCCTTAGGAGTGATTCCTCATCTAGTATTGGGACTGTCCTCTAACCATTCTATATCATGAACATCTTCAGAGTATAAAAAACTTCCAAGTAAAATGAACAGAAAGTAATAATGTTTTGCTAGCCCACTCTCACTATTGCACACAGGTGAAATACTGTCAGCATGACAAAAATGGAAAATTCCAACAGAGAAGTGGCAGAAGACAATAACTATGTAGATGGAAGGAACTGGTACTACAATCACAGTAAGGTTTTTTAAGGAAAAGAAATAACGATGAGAAAATATAAATCTGCTCACCCAAAATCATTTACCATTTCAAAACTCAGATGTGAAAATCAAGTTCTACCGTACCTTACAAAATAATCCACATTCCAATACCAAATCATACCCTAATACCAAAATAAATAAAAAATGAAAAAATTGATGGTCCAAAAGCATATGGTAGTTGTATTAACAAATTTAAGTGAAACCAAATAATAAAGTTTGCAACACCAAGCAAATAGACCCTTTCCACTAGAAACTAGATCCTAAGCATCCAATGAACCACCAAAATGGAAAATGCCTAACTAAAATGCCCAATGTGGCGTTATATAAAAGAATATTTCAAGTCATTATACATAAGAGTTTGATTTTTTTCTCAAGCCAGCAATGCCAAAAGTGAGAATATAAAGGGGATGAAATGATGATTGCCAGGTACCTGAGACTTTCATCTACTTGTTTATCCTTGATGAGCATTGTCACTTCTTCAATACCATTGCACTCCTCAAAATCCTAAGGAATTACAATGTACCATTGGTTAGATAATCAAGCTTCCTTTAATATTGAAGAAGATTCAGAACTTCTTCATGATCATCAAGTATAACATATATCCATAAAATAAAGCAATATCCAATATACAACAAGAGTACGAAGCTTGTAAACATATCTGTGATGCAGGTCATCTTAATGAAAATTCAATATATGCAAAAGGCTCGTTTAGGGATTATCAAATGCAAAATGGAGTGTTTGATATTAAGGATAGAGAATTCGAAAGGGAAGCCTAGCAACATATTTTAAATCTTTCCAAAGTTAACCTTTAGAATTTCAATAGCATATTGTATTTCCATTTGACAATGCCATAGCTCCTAAATTTTGTTCCAAAACAATAGCAAACTATATCAAATCCAAATTATAGCACAACAAATGGAAATCAACAGATTCTAAAGCATGAGCAAAAAAATGGATATACCATTTGATTGGCTGATGATTCTAGCATAATTGATATTAGGGCATCTAAACAAGCACCTTGTTCCATTACACCTCTGGTCGATAATATATGCATTAAAACCTGCATCATATAACTAATGTCTATGAGTTTAACTGATCACAAACATAATAAGAGAGTAAAATTCTTGAAGTTCTTTTCTCTTAAGAAACTAGTAAATCACTAAGTTAAACTAATTTCCTTTTACAGGGAATTGTAAAAAATCTTCTTCTCGATAACTCAAAGAGAATTTTCTAGACTTAACAACCTGGATGCCTCGTTTAGAATTGTGATACAACTTAGTGGTTCACTTTTTATTTCTGCCATGTCTCAAAAAAATCAAATTGCCTTGAATAGTACTAAGAGATGTGTCAGATTATAGCCGGTTCCTAAACAGCTCATGCAAAGGTAGGAGAACGAACACCGTCTTTACATGGATTGACAATGCAAGATTAGGGGAATTAATTCCCATCACTATATGAATATAACAGAATTATGAACAAATCGACTGTCCTAAATCAACATCTTCATAAAGTTGTTGATGGCAGACACAGGACAAAGTGATACTAAAAAGTTCATTAATCATCTAGTTTCAGTTTCAAAGACCACAATCGCTGACCTGGATTGCCTTTTGTTGATGAGCCAACACAGTGCTTTCTCTATGGAGCAAGCAACAACCCTCCAGAACACGAAGAGCAAGCGTGACCTCCGCATCCGTGGGAAGGCTAGTAATCTTCATAGGTTCAACGCCAAATACATGGTCCAAGCTTTCAACTTTATCATCCTCCGGCGAATCTTTAAGCGAATATTGAAATAAAACAGGAACCACTGCCCTCAACAAGCAAAACCCATCATGGGCAATCACAAATTTCAAATCCTACCAACCCTTTATCTAAAATTTCAAGAAAAGCAAAGGGAAAGAAGTAACCTTGAAGGTCGGAAATGGACTGGGTATGGCAAAAGAGGTTGATGGTGAAATCTGAGTAAGCGACGGATCCCAGGAAGTTGAGGAGGGAACGGAGGGAACGAAGGCGGAGGAACGAGAATTCAGCGCGAGCGTCACGAAGGCTGGTGCGAAGGGCGAGAGTAACCTCTCTGTAAAGGCGCTGCTTTTTGAGCGAGTTAACAAGATCCTCCACTGCGGTCGTTGACGAAGGTTCAGAATCCGCATTATCGCTGGTCTGAGAACTCTTATTCAGTCCTTCACTCCACATCGCCTTCTTCAGATGCATTGTTTCAAACGGATCACAGTCAAAGAGATGAAGGAATCTCATAACAGAAAGCGAAAAATGAAAAATGAAAGAGCTGGATTTTTTTTTTCTAAATTTAGTTTAATTTTTTATAAAACATTTTTATTACTCTTAATCAATGTTATAAAGTGCAACTCTTCCTTTGCGACCATAAAGTTACAAGGTCAAATTACGAAAAACTTCTTTGTAAAAATATTAAAAGAAGATTACGTAACAATACTAGCATTAGTATCGAATTTAGTTCTAATATAGTATTGTACCGATAACAATCAATATTGAATAATGTTTCAAGTAAAGTTTTAAATTCATAAAATAATCTCTTAATCGATTACAATCAATATTGAATATCGAGTAAATTTTAAATTGTATAAAATAGTCTCTTAATTTTTAAAATTTAAAACATAGTCTCTCAATATATGATAATGTCTAATTTATAATTTTATATCAACTACATCTTTAAAAATTATAACAATAGAACTATGAATTGACGACAATCGATTTATTTTTATTAATATTACTTTTCATATATTGCATATATAAATATAAATACAATTAATATGAAAATGGTCATTTAATCATTATACAAATATAAAATTAAGGATAATACAAGTATTTAAAATATTATAATTTCATCAAATAATAAATATCTATAACTCTCTGGTTATTACAATTTACAAAGAAAATTCGTGCCAAGAAAATAATCAACTAGAAGCAAAATATGAAACAGAAATATTTACAATTATATTTAGAGTGCATATAAAGAATTTAATATACACATCAAATATAAGTGAAATTAAAAAAAAAAAGAGAAACGAAAACCTAAAACTTCATTCAATTGAGTATTCACTCAAGTCGCATTGATCCTAATTTTTATTTGATACAAAATCTTCATCATGAAGAGTAGTCTTATCATCACCATCATTTAAATTCACTGCATTAAATGACATGTCAATACTTTCTCATCCATAATTATCTTCCAAATCACTCTCATCTATCAAACTCAATTTCTCATAAACCTAATCCCAAAAAATCGATATGTTCAAAGCAAATTGTATCTACAGAACTACTTGATCTATTAAGAGTCTTAGTATAAAATAACATTAGATTATTAAGAAATTAAAAGAAAATATGTCCAACTTAATAATAATAATAATAACATATCTTTTCCGAAGTTTTAAATTATTTCGAACAAAGACCTAATCTTTCAATTGTGTGTTCTAATCTATTTCTTTTCTTGGAATCAATTAATTTAAATATATTTCATTTCCTTTCAAACCCTGTCATATTCATACATTAACTTAAAATTTGAATTGCAAATTTTTTTAATCCTAGAACACCACTTCTAAATTGGTCTCATGAAACAATTGTAAGACAACAAAAGTAATATTATAAATAAATAAAGAAATGTTAATTTTCAACAAGTAACAAAAGAAAAAATGTATATATACCTAGATTATGTTTTGTCTGTTTGATGAATAGCAATAAACATCCCAAAATTACCAGAAGCATTTTTATAAATCTTCATTTATGAGTTTGAGAATTCTTGTATCATCTCATGGGCAACAATAGTTATAATAGGTAATAACATTCTCCTATTAACTTCAACTTTCTTTATAAAATTTAGTCTGAAATAGACATTAGGATTCAAAAATGCCCTAGCTGCAAACATTAGAGAGTAAAAGTGTCTTTCTCCTCTTTCATTGATAACTATAAGATAATGAGTGTATAAAGAAGACTCACTTTTCATATTGACCTTGATTGCTTCCTTCGCCTTCTCTATAGCATCATAAAAATGACCAATTATTACTTTGTCATAACTTTCCTTTAAAGGAAGTATCCCTCACAAAAGACTCACAAACTTAGATGACAAATTAACATTGTGATCAAAATTCATTATCTTCAGGTATAATTATAGTAACCTTCAATCCAATATTAGATCTAGCATGCTGAGATGTAAACCACTTATCACATATAAATATTTTTTTCAACTCCTTCTTCATCAAAATAAAGCATTGAAGTGAAAAGAAATTAGTTAGAAATCTTGAAATAATAATATGACATAAATTCTTACCATTTATGAAATTCTTTCTCTTTAAATTTAGGATCCATATATGATTGTAGATGAATGTGGTCAGCTTTTTTGCTTTGTGTACAATCTCATTAGTAATAAGAAATTATCTAACATCTCTTATATTTTTCAACATTTGGTCAGTATAATATGCAACAAAAGGATCCCATTAAAAAGGAATTATAGTTGCTTTGCAATCTTCTTCTATTTGCTTTATAAGTAGAATCATCGTCAATAATAAACTAAACAATATTTTATAGCCCAACTCCATTAACTATCTAAAATAAAGTATTAGCATCCCTAACAAGGATAGATGCGACAATATAGATGAAAAACATTGTCCTCTTTGTAAAATAAACCAAATAATAATAATAGATTCATATCTTCTATTTGTCCAACCATCGCACATGATTGAACACCCATAAGTAGCCTAAATCATTCTTCTTTCATCAAAATGACTTTTTATTTCATAAATAGAGCTACTTAAAAATTTTATAGTCATTAATTGAAGGAGCTTTATATCTTGGATCGTAAGAGGCAATAGCCTCTACCATAGGTTGATAATACTAAGACTGGACAACACTGAAAGTTATACTTGAATCATACCACTATCTAGTCATTGCCATGTCCACATTATGAGTCACTTTTCTAGATTGTAAGGCACTATAGATTGAAGGCTAAGCTCCATGAGTTATTTATGGTGCAAAAAAAATTAAACATTCGTCTTTTTCTTTTCCTAACGTTAGGTGCAATATTCCTTTGTTGTTAAGTAGGAATCCTACTACTTTTGACGTCCCTACTATCATCCTGACCTCTAATAAAACAACTACTACCAATTTCATAGTTGAATCTTTGTCTTCTATCTTTCTCATGCTAAGAATGTTCAAACAAAGTCTTCATTTGTCATCTCATATGATGACTCACTTTTCACAAGGATTAACATCACCTTTGACCCCAGTTAAAGTGGCTTAATTATTAGTAGTACTTGAACTTTTTTCCATTTATCTATAAAAATAAAGGAAGACGTATATCAAAATTAACTTAATAACGTCGTATCAAAATAAAGATGTGTAAAAAAAAGGAGGAAATAGATTAATAATAGTTTCTTGATAACTCATGTTTCTTTTTAAACCCAAACATCAAATATATACTTCGATTATTGCACTTTCACAAGTATAACTTATTTTTTTGTGATTACATAATTCAAACATAAGGCCACAACTATAACTATTTTGTGTAATTATATAACTCAAAAATAAACTCATAACTATAACCTATTTTGTATGATTATATAATTCAATTATAAACTTACAAGTCACAACTATAATTCATTTTGTATTATTACATACTTGAACTATAAAATCACATCAATAATTTAATTTTTGTAATCACATAATTCAACCGTAAAGTTACCATAAACTCTTGGCTACAACTTATTTTGTATAATTATTGATTAGTTGCTTAAATAATCCTATCATAAACAAATGCTCACCACTACAACTGAATTTGTGTAATTACTAATGATATAATTTAACTATAAATTAACGAATACATTTTGATAATTACAAAATTCAATTTATAATATATAACCCAATTCATAATAAAGACTAACCTTTCATTCAAATTTCAATGTATCTTAATCTTAAGTTTTAGACAGGAACACACTCAATTAATAATTCAATTCTAAATTTTAGAGAACAAATGAATAACTTCAAACTAGTGATCCTATTTTAAATTTCAAACAATAATTGAATAACCTCAATTTCATAATCCAATTCAAAATTGTTGTTTCCAAGCATCATAGAAACACAAAAACTTTGAATTTCCAAATAACACTGTTAATTTTTATGAATGACACAAATTCAAACTTCCATAATCACAATTCACAAGCTATACACCATAGGTCCATAAGAATACAATATAATCAATCATATTGTCAATTTCTCAATTATCACAAACAAACACACACACACATGGTTCCACTTCAACAAAAAAATTTCTTGCAAATTGCAACCTTTGCTTAATCTCACAACACTGGAATTTTAAAGAACAATATAACATAAAAGGGTGATGTGATGTGATGGTAGAGGACCAAAGGTGGAGCATTAGAGTTGATAGGTGTAGATTATATTATGATTTGCTAGATGTTTAAGTGTGTTTTTAAGTGTTTCCTAGATGATTATCATGTGTATAGGCTTAGAATTGTGTTATTGTTAGTATTTGTGTGTGTTGTAAATGATTGTTTAGTTTAAAGCAACAATTATATCCTAATTTTATGTTTCAAGACATGTTTGATGTATTTATAAGTGTTTGGAATTAGGAAATCTAAGAATGAAGAAGATGTTGGATGTAGGAAGGAAGGAAGGCATGATCATGCCACAAGGATTCAACAACATGAGCCATAATTGTGCCTTTTTGTATAATTACGATAAGCGTGAGAGACATAAAATTCCAACAGATTTTAGCTTTTCCAACTAGCAACATTTTTGGTCTTTTGATGTTTTGGGGCTATTTTTGGAACCAAATTAAGTAGGGAAACCTTAGAAGCCATAAGAACTATTTAAGAACAAGAAAAATACAATTCATAATAAAGACTAACCTTTCCTTCAAATTTCAACGTATCTTAATCTCAAAATTTAGACAATAACAAACTCAAATTAGTAATTTAATTAAAAATTTCAAACAACAAATGAATAACCTTAAATTAATAATCCAATTCGAATTTCAAACAATAAATGAATAACGTCAAATTTGTAATACAATTAAAAATTCTAGTTTCTAATCATCACAGAACATAAACAATTCCAATTTTCAAACAACACTGTTAATTTTTATAAGTAATACAAATTCAAATTTCCACAATCACAATGCATAAGCTATGCATAACCAATCCATAAGACTACAATATAAGCAATCACATTATCAATTTCTCAATTATCATAAACAATCACACATATATGGTTCCACTCCAAGAAAAGTTTTTCTTGCAGATTGCAACCTTTGCTTAAGCTCACAACACTGGAATTTTACAACACAACACAACACAAAATGGTGATGTGATGTGATGATAAAGGATCAGAGGTGAAGCATTGGAGCTGATAGGTGTAGATTACATTTTTTTGCTAGATGTTTAAGTGTTGATTTAATTGTTTCTTAGATGATTATCATATGTATAGGCTTAGAATTGTGTTATTGTTAGTGTTTGTATGTTTATAAATGTTTGTTTAGTTTAGAGCAAGAATTGGATCTTAATTTTATATTTCAAGAGGTATTTGATGTGTTTACAAGTGTTTGAAATCAGGAAATTGAAGAATGAAGAAGATGCTGGATGTACGAAGGAAGGCACGATCGTGCCAAAAGGCATAATCGTGATAGAGAGGATTCAACAACATGAGGTGTGATTGTGCCTTTTTACACGATCATGAAAGGTGTGATAGACACCAAATTCTAGCACATTTTAGTTTTTTCAACTCGCGAGTTTTTATGTCTTTTAACATTTCGAGACTTTTTTTGGAACCAAATTAAGTGGGGAAACCCTAGAAAGAACCTTAGAAGCTTCAAGAACTATTTAAGAACAAGAAAACACAAAAAATGCACAAGTTGCAATGGAGAAGGAAATAGGATTGATGTTGGTCTCTTACATGTTAGAGAGAATTATAACTCAAAACCTAATAAAGTTTCAGTAAGTTTAAACTTACGTGAAAGTAAAGTTTTACTGTACTTAAACTTCTTAAATGTTACCATAGGTTATAAGTACCTTAATAAACGCTTTGTAAAATATAACCTTTAAACGATTAAGAAGATTGTTTTCGTCTATTCTCCTTTAATTTCTTACCTCCTTATGCATAGATGTAAATCATATAAATGGCTAAATCATTAAATTCTATCCAAATCATTAAATTCTTATGTTTTTTCTTTTTATTTCTTTTCCTGTATTTATTTCATTTGTATGATAGAAATAAAGTGGTTTCAAAATAAAAAATTGAGAAAGAAAAAGAGGCCAGATATGGAAGTTGAATTTTGCTTCACTGGTATAAATTACAAGAAAGAGAAGAATATTATTTCTTTCCTTTCGTGGATATTCATAAGAGAAGTTGGAATTGAAATAGAGAATTGTTACATATAAAATATATATTGAATATATGAGTAAAAGGTGAAACAATTAACTTAAAACCTTAAGGACAAATATTTGGATTGTAATTACAACTATCCTAAACCACTGACGATTAGCAAAAGAAGGAAGATGAGTTTAAGGTGATAGAGAGAAGGATAAGCAGAGAATTGAGGGAGAGAAACAGATGTTTAGGTTTTACCCATAAATTAGTTAAATGATGTCCTCTTAACTTAATAAAACAAAGTTATAAAAATAAAATGACAATAGAGCCTCAGGTTGAGATGAGCTCGAGCTATGAAGCTTAATTAAATAAAACTTGAGCTTGAATCAAAACATACCAACTCATGCTAAGTCGATCCATCTTTTTCATCCTTATTTATATTGGTTAAATATATGTAGAACCTTTTTCTATACAAAAGAGAGAAAGTTTCAATTTCCATTGTAGTCTTGCTCTTTAAATAATGCTTTAGTGGGAAAGACATCAAATCAAATATTCATTCGTTAAAGACATATATTGGAATATGTTTTAGAGAATCAAATGTGAAGACCAAATAAAGTAAGAAAAAGAGAGAAACAAAACCATGTGGATAATTCCATGGCCTCTCAATTGATTTCTAGTTACAGTTATCTAGTTATAAAGTGAAGCTCTCTCCTTTAGATGTAGTTAAGCAAAATAACAACTTACGAAAGTGAAATGACATGGAATGGAAAAATAGTCTAAAGTTCAAATAAGATTCATTTTGTTTCTGTCCTAAAAACATGACTTGAATTAATTGTTATAATAAATTTCTTTTTATATCCTAGTGCAATGTATTTCCTTAGCCTTTTTTTCTTTTAAGTTATATCTTTTATATCTATACTTTTGTAATTCTATATATTATATTATTTTTATATAAAATAAGGTCAATGTTGGGACCCGATCTCGGGACTGGACCCCAACCCGAAAAATAGAAAACGGGTTTATAGACGTGAAACAAAGGACGATTTACAAAGCCAAACGAAGCGACAGTGGGCCTAAACAAATGCAAAATAGAAAACGAATCGAAAATCATAAGAATCGAAAGCGAATCGAGACGGGAGATTGGATAACAAAATGCGGAACAAAAACGAAAGTACCGAAGCAAAACGAAACGAATCAAAAGCTCATACAAATCAAACAATACAATTTCCCCTTTTTGGAACATTAATCCTTATACAAAAACTCAATCATATTAACAAA
>JANSVA010000005.1:17493867-17511913 GCA_025504915.1 Erythroxylum reticulatum | reverse complement strand
ATGGAGAACAACATATCTTAACACCAAACTCAAAATCTTAATGTAGAGAGAGATGAGACAAAATTTACCTATACTTTTCTTTAGTGATATCTTCAAATTCCTTTAGAATTTCTCAAATATAATGATAGACTTGAGTTCCTTGACCCCAAATTAGCTTAGAACACTTTGGTTTGGGTTGAAAAGCCAAAAAAATGGTGAAACTTTGGGTGATGGCCGTAAATCCTCTTATCCTCCTCTCTTCTCCTTTCTTCTTCTTTCTTTTAATAAAAACTACGTGTTTTAATGCCCATTTAATGGGTTTCATGGCCACCAAATGTAGAAAAGTCTAGAATTTGACTCTTCTTTGACTAAACAAGATGAATTTACCAAATTGCCCTTAGTTATGCGAAATTACCATTATACCCTCTAAACTTTTCCCAAATTTACAATTGAGTCCAAAATTTGGTAATGACCAAAAATTTTATTTTCATTTTGGTCCTTGGACTTTTGAAAATTACAATTAGCCCCCTCAACTTTATAAAATTACAAATTGGTCCTCAAATAATCGAAAAATTACAATTAAGTCCTTAACTTTTACAAATTTTGCAATTAAGTCCATATGTACACCAACTTCTCCAATTTAGCTTTCTGGGTGTCTAATAAGTCTATAAATCATGCCTAATCACCTTTAAGGCATTAGAATATCACCTTTAGTGCCAAAACAACTCTTCTTCATATAGCACCTTCTCCAATTTTGTATGTAGATACTTTTCCACATTGAGGAGATTTTTAGAACTGCCACGGTCTATGACGTTTTGGATTCCAACTGATCTTGCTAGAAGATTAATTTTTTGTTTAACAATATTCCCAAACACTTCTCAGTTCCAATCCCTCAGATTTTTGGCTAGATCGGAAAGATAACCACAGAAGTCATTTGCATCTTTCCTCCAGTGGCTTTTAAGAAAAGTATAAAAATTCACGTTGGACATCCAAGCCACTTGGAAGATAAACGAACGAGGTCTTTGTGATTACTGTAAGGTTTCTCAAATCTGATCACAATTGGGCGATGATCTAATTTAAGAAAAGATAAATGGAGAACTTTGGAGTCTTGAAACATTTCTTCCCAAATAGAGCAGAAAGCCTTGTCTAACGTTGCTAGCTTGATTCCTCTTCTCCATGTGAATCTTGGACCAAAAAATTCGAGATCATGTAACTTACATCTCTGAACACAATTTTGAAAACCTCTGCTAATAACCTGACGTGTGCTAGCCCCACTTTGCCTATCAATTCACCCTAATTTAGCATTAAAATCACCTCTTAGCAGCCATGGAGCTGAAGTGACCTGGGCAATGCGCTTTAGGTATCTCCAGATATGCTTTTGGAGACAATAGTTTAGACTTGCATACACAGCGATGAACACAAAGAAATATCATCTTTCATAATATTCATGTGTACAAATTGACGATGTGCAAGAAGAATATTAACATCTACTTCCGTATTCCATAAAATCCAAATACTCCTTATGAAACCCAGAGCTTCAACTTGATAAGAGTTCACAAATCCCAATCTGCTAATAACCTCATCTATTCGTCTACTGCTAATCATTGTTTCCACGAGGACTACCATAAACGGCTTGTGCAATCTGACATAGTTCTTCAAAATAGGCTTGAAGTTTTTTCTCAAGCCCCTTGGCAATCCCAAATAAGAATAGACATAAAAGTTTGATAGAGATGAAAACGCTTTTAAGCTTGCGTGTGCATCAAGTCTATTGTCTTTATAATATCAGCATTGATAACTTGGGTCTTTGGCACCATATCTATCTCTGAATTACTTGAAGATTCCTCCACCATCATGTCCATATTGGCACTTGGAGCAGGTGGTCTTGTGGGTGGTAAGTCATACCTACTATTAGTAGTGATCAAATGATTACCCGCCAAATCCTCTAATACATCGTCATGATTACAACAGGCCATTTCATCCTTCACGAGTAAGAAAAAGGAGCTGTCATTGGTTACAACTTCCCGATGAATGGGAATTTGAATTGTTGTATGATTGCCTCTTTTATCTAGCGTGGTCCTCCTTGGAGAAGACGAGCCTTCCTTTTCCTTGTCTAAGCCTATATTGCCACCTATATTTACACTCAGCCTCTGAGTCAAATTCTTTCCTTTGCAACGTGTATTGACCTTTGTATTTGGCCCATTACTTTGTTGGGCCGAAAAGGTCATTCCTCTCTTAGCATCAGCTAGCATCTATCCCAGGTCCTATGAACTAGGCTAGCTGCTCTCCACATTTAAAGGGCGATTGTTTAAATTACCAAGGATTTCATTTTCAGAAAGGATGGTGTAGCTTGATCCTCGCAAATCCCCCTAATTTTTCTCGATATTGAACCCATTCCCTGATTATTTTCCTTGACTGTAGGACGTTTGTTATGCCTTTGTAGTTGGATCCAAGTGTCAGCGCTGCTTCTTTTACTCCCACTGGGATTGCCCGGTTCTTATTTCTATTGCCGTGATTTGTTTCTACAATCATCTATTGTTTAGCCGGACAATCAACAGTGGCATGCCCCACGAGTCCATAAGAGAAACAAATTTAAGGTAGACCTTCATAACCAACTTTTATTTCCTTGCCATCAAGTTCCACTCTCAATCTCAAAGGTACTGTAATATCCACATCAACAGCCACCCTCACGAACTTACCCCTTTGGGATTTATTAGTGTTGTCATCGATCTTCATTGTATGGCCAACTAAATTCCCCAAGGCTTTAGGATTAGAGGATGATAGCGGGAGACCAATAGCTCTAAAAATTATCGAACCCAAACAACTACCCTTGATATTATGCCAGAAGAAGGATGAAAGTTCAGGTTCCATGGCTGCACTGAAAGTGCATGACCCATTATTACCCAAGTCGCCTTAGTGAGTGCATCTAAGTAATCATCTTAGTTAACAAATTTAATGAGAAAATAATCATAATCAAGATCAATAATCTTCATAGTTCCCTAAGGCTTCCACATGATTTTCAATCTATTACTTAGCAGTTTGTATCCAATGCGGCGCCCTAACAGTTTTACCACCATTGCCCTTTCCCATTGTTTATCCAACCAATCCCTGAAAGTATTGGAGAGTTCAATAGCATTCCCAAACTCTCCTTGCACTAAGGCAATGTCACCCTCCTCAATCGCAACTAGTTGTTCTTCAGGCCATTCCTTATCTTCCTCCTCCTCACCTGATGTTTTCCGATTATAGCAGCACTACAGCTAAGGCGAGATTGGATTGGCAGGGGATCATCCTCCCTCTCTCTTATTTGAACCTTTTTGGTCATGAGGCCGTCGTAAGGTTCCTTTCTTTTTTGGGCTCTTCTTTTACTTGTAATGTCGTTATTTGACTTATACGTGTAATCGCCAGAGTTCTTTAACCTTTGATTGGTTGAAAATTAAAAATCTTGAATTTATTAATTTCTTTTAATATTTAACCTTTTAACTTGATTTATTTTAATTATTATTATTATTATTAATTAATTAATTCATCGAATTAGTAAATTAATAAGATATTATAAACTAAAATAAATCAATTAATTTTCATTTAATAATTTTGTTTTACTTTTATCATATTTGAATTTTTAAAATTTTTTATTATTTATTTAATTTTATAACAATTTAATACTTTAAATTTTGTCTCATTAATTTAATTCCGATTCAATTTTTAAAATAACTACGTAGCAATAATGTTTCATTTAAAAAATGTATATAGTTTTCACAGCATGACTTATCAAGTCTGTGCATTTCCGAATCAACGACGTGAAAGTAGGATTGAATCATCTTAGACCAGACGACAACTTTCTTGTAACAAGAAACATGTCAGATTTAGGACACGTTTGGAACTGAATTTCTATCCAATTTCTACGGCTGAGAAACTTGAACCACGAGAAAAACGTAAGCCGGTTCGAGGAAATCTCTCTCAAATCGACCTATTTGAAATCTTTCCTCCATCATATAAGTTGTAGCCAGATTCCATGCGAAAGTCAACCAACGTAGTAAACGATCTTACATTACAAATGACGCAAAATATGCCTGGAAAGATCACATGCATTGGCGTTGCTCTAATCGCCATTGTTATTTCGGCAACCACCGTTAGCTCCGACGATGCCACACCGATACCCGCGAACCGAGCCCAAGTAGAGGCCTGGTTCAATAACAACATCAAGCCATTATCGAATCGTAAGGGACTTAACGATACCCTTTTAGCTGCGGAGAGTGGTGCTAAAATTGTAAAGGTAAGGAAAGACGGAAGTGGACAATTCAAGACTGTGACCGATGCGGTTAACAGTGTTCCGGCAAATAACAAACAACGTGTGATCATAGACATTGGTCCTGGTACTTACAGAGAGAAGGTCACAGTTGAAAGGAACAAACCTTTCGTCACGTTTTATGGAGCTCCAGGAAAAGTTCCAACCCTGTCGTTTGATGGTACGGCGGCTAAATACGGAACCGTTTACAGTGCAACCCTGCAAGTTGATGCTCCGTTCTTCACAGCCGCCAATCTCATTATTGAGGTATTCATCAAGCTTATATTATATATGTATCATTTTGTTCTTGTGGTCATCTTACTTTTTGCATTATTTGTTGGAAAGAAAGCACGGAAAGAATACAAAAATTTTACGTGGAAAACCCCAATAGGGTAAAAACCACGGAGAGAGAAGAATTTCACTATAACAAAATAGGGATTACAAATTTAACCCTCTAATTTGTTTAAGAGGATATTTGATTTTGGTACATAGAATAAGGAGGAGAGGGCTTTCTTATATAGGCCCCTCTCCTCTCTCATTTTCTCATCCCACCGATGTGGGATGAGTGTCATGACACTCTTCAACTGCGGTACATATCAATTGAAATTAAGGGCAACTCAGTTTCTTCCCTTTGCTTGAGGATGTTGGACAAGATAGCAACACCACCTGGAGATCGTAAGAAACAAATGCAGCAACATGGGATAGGTACCATCCTTAATGGACATAAAGCTAGCATCAACTTGGGATAGGGACCATCCTTAACAGACATAAAGCTAGCATCAACTTGGGATAGGGACCATCCTTAGTAAACGTAAAGCTAGTTGTTTCTTTATCATAACCTTATTTCCATCTCTGGAAGGGCAAATATTCCTACATGCGACTTTAGCAATATAACCTCTATTAGTGTCTAAGCAGCATAAATACATCGAATTTAGGATTGAGTTTATCAAATAGGTTCGTCCAGTAAAGGTAAGGCATTTATTGCACCATCTACTAATTATCTTCTCATTCTTTTAATAAGGGCAAGAAGTCATTGTATGTAAGTTTCTTATTAGAGATAGGTATTCCAAGATAGTTGAAAAGGGAGTTGTCTTACCTAGAGTCCAATTAGAATTATCCTTCGAATGTCAAACTTCTTGACTTAATAGGTGTACAGGAATATACAGATCTACATATATTTAAGATTTCTTATTATATAATTATTTTAAAGCTCTATATGATTTACAACATAGTTTTGACTAAGTCCTAAAGTATTAGTTTGACTTTATAAAAATATGTTGCTTTAATTAGTTTGTGATTTTCAATATGCTTCTTATTTTAAAATTTATTTGAAAAATAAATAAAGCAAAGTAAATGTGTTTTTAAAATTACATTATGTGAGGAAATCCAAGATTTTTAGGTTTTCTACAATATATTTGGAAACAAATATATGTTTTTCACAAAGATTTTGAGTCTTATTATGAGCCTTTAAAATTCTAACCTTAAGAATTTTATAGTTTGATAAATTTTAAGACATTGGGAAGATTTTTACGTATAAAATTGATTATACTGTTGTGATAGAATTTAAAACAATTTAAAATTTGGTTAATAATTATGCTCACAATGAGATGTTATAACTTAATATTGTAGTGTAATTTCATTATAACTTTTCATATAAATATTGGAGTAAGATGATTTAAGAGGCTAATGAAAGATAAGAGAATTCTATACAATTATTAAGATATACCAAAGTTTGACTCAAACATACTAGTAAACAACATTGAGAAATTGGTTGACATACATATTTGTTAACTAATTCAGCTTGACCCAACATTAAGAGAGAAAAGGGAAGTTGGTTGAAAGTGCTTAATACTATTTTTTAACAAATTGAAAGTCATATAAACAAATATTTCTTAAAAGGGGTTTAGATGGACAAAGTCTAAAATCAAATTCTTAAGTATATATCAGTCATTAATACTAGTTAGTTAGTTTAAAACATAACATTCTAGTCAAGGACTTGCATCTCTAAATCACTATAAAATAACATTGCAAATCTAGGATCATTGGGTAAGTAATTCATAAGAAGTTTTAACTAGTGGCATATGAATTATGAAATTCAATTGATGGTATTTAGACTCATTATTTGGATGTCCTTTTCAACATTTTTATAAGTTTTTACATGGACACAACAACATAGGACTAGTTTAAATCACCTTTAATGTTATGAACTTCACCATTAAAACTAATGAGATTTAATATTAATACAATAAGACCTAGGAGTATTATATAAAACATAAGTCAATCCATAAAAACAAACATAAAAATAAATGAAAGAAGGATATGAATCTCCATACTCTAGAAAAAGAAGGGATTGGAAGTGATAGAATTTTAAGATTTTGATTTTTGCTATCAAGCTAAATAAGATATAAGCTTTGAGAGAACCTCCATCAAGAGCACTATAAAAGATGAAAAAAAACTTCCTAATGAATCCATAGTAATCAAGAACTACAAATTAAAATCATCCATAAGTATTTTATAAGCATAAAACTCTTAAAACTAAACTTGTAAAGAAAATAAAAAATTAAAACAAAAAAATATATCAAAATAAAAAATCCTCTACGTAAATAAAGCAAGACCGATACCATTATTGCCCCATAATTGGTTCCTTTTTTTGGAAAAAAGCATGTAAAATAAAGAAGAATTGAACATTGGTTACATGTTAAATTTTGACATCATTTTTGTTTTGGAACTCTAATATATAAAGCCTTGCAAAATTAGTTACAAGGATGACTTTAAGTCCAATTACGTTCTATTTCTTCAACACTCTAAAAGTAATGCAAAATTAGTTTTGAGAAAATTTTATCTAATATAAAATCTTCAGTATTTCACAAGTATACAAACTGTAATTTGTAGGAATTGAGGTGTCGATCCCATGAGGAATCAGCTAAAACTAAATCAAACCTATCTTTGTGTAAGGTTATTGATCGGGTGTTGGTTATGCGTAAGTTTTAATAATACCCTCAATAATTCACAAGTGCAAGGTTCGTTAGAGTAGTACCTAAGATTTCAATCCCATGAGGAGGAACAATCTAATCCTAAATCCAAGGCCAGAAAATAATATAAAAATTTAAATTGCACTAAACTAAAAACGAGAAATTAATTCAATCAATCAAATCAAATTAAGAATCAATCATGAAAATATTAATAATTGAGCAGTTGCAACACACACCCAAGAATCAACCTAGGGGAATTAATAATTAAGAGAAAGAAAATTTTACCTATCTTTAACGCTGACCTAATTGATTATAAATTACCAGATTGTTGGTTCTAGACAATTTTAGAGTTGATTACTCTCTCTCGAGTTATAACCATTAACCATAAATTATAAACCCTAATCAGATTATGGAAGTTGCAATCTCTCAATTAACAACCTATCCAAAACCCTTATTAGTTATGAAATCCTCCAATAAACTAGAAGAAACCTATGCAAGATCTCTTTTCTCACAATTTACCGATTTGATTTAATTCTTGTTCTATTAAATCACCTCACTCTCATTAGCCTAATTTAATCATTTTTCATTCAATTCACCCTCTCAGTTTATTTTCGAATTATGCACTTCCAGAATCAAACCACAACAAATCCAATAACACATAAACAGTCAAATTTCATTAATTCAAAGATAAAACTCCGAAGGTGAGTTTATAACATCCTTAACATTTAATCCTATCATCAAACTGTTATTTCAATTTTATATAATAATAAAATTGAAAATAAACAGAAAATACAATCTGAAAGGATGATGGGAGGCAACAACATCGGGAAACTCCTTATCGGGAAGTACATCGAGTCAGCTTCTTCTCCTCTTCTCTCTCCCTTCTTCTCTTTCTCTATCTCTTGATGAAATGTCTCTAGGGTTTCTTTAAGGTGGCCAATGTTGAAAGCTCCCTTTCTACCTCTTTGTCTTGTTCTTTAAATATCCTTTGTGTTCTCAGTAGCCCTAGGATTTTTTCGGGGTCCAAAAGGTCAAAAAAATATCCCAAAACATGAAGTTCATGAGTGTCTGCATATCTGCCTAATGCAGGCCATGATCGTGGACCATTCCCTAGGCTTCTGTCACAATCGTGGCATGTAGGCTATGATCGTGGGCTAACTCTGGTGCTTCTATCACGATTGTGGTCTATTATGCCATGATTGTGGGCCATTGCTTCGGCCCAAATGTCTCCAAAACTTCTCTGTTCTTTGACGTTGACCCTAAAAACACTAGCAAACACATCAGTGTACCTAAAAAACATAACATTTAAGCTTAAAAGCTTGTACTAACCCATAAAATACTTAAAACACAAATAATTAACAAACTAACACAATTCTAACCTAAACATGTACTAAATGATTGAATTAATGACTAAACATATATCAAATTATGCCCTAAAATATGATACAATTTTCACTTATCAACATCCCCACAATTAAATGTTTTCTTGTCCTCAAGCAAACAAAACAAAAAACACACAAAAAAAATTACAAAGCACACAATGCAATAATGAGATAATGGCTACAACTTCATGAAAAATTTTTAACTTTAATCACAATAACTCAAGTTTTTCCAAATCATTAACATACAAAATTTGCGTCTAGGAGCTCTGAACTAAACATACATTTTAATCAAGACCTAAGTGTTAAGTTATTCACCCTTTTTAATTGTACATACAAATTAATAATTCTTGGTTACTTAAACTTTATAACTACTCCTAAGTACGCTTTCATAAAAAGTCAAGTTGTTTATAACTTCGGTAAGTTTTTATTTGAAACATTATATTTTTATTTAATTTTTTTATGGATATGGACCTAGTCTTTTATTTGGAGGCTAACATTAGTGATGAATATCGATTCAGTTACTCGACTAAGTCATGTTTTAATTAAGCTACTTAGTTGGTACGTCATTATAGCCTTTTGACGCAACGATACACATTTGTGATGTATGTCGATTCGATTACTTGGCTACATCAGATTTTCAACTAGCTACTAGCTCTATTCATAACCCGAAGGCTAGAGGAATATTTATTTATTTAAAATTAACAAAAAATTATATTATTTAATGTCTACTTTGTTGCTTTAGCTACTTGTTTTCAAGAAAAAATATTAGCAAGGCTACTTTAGTTGAAAGACCTAAAATTATGAATGAATGTGACAATTTAAAGGGTGCCAAACTAACACTAAATCCTAATTAACTTGCATATTTAACCAAAGAACCCAAATCACTAATTTCACGAGCTAATGACTTTTCCCAACCTAATAAACTATGTTCAAAATTAAATCAATTTCATTTCATCTAAGCCATTGGCACATTCATACAATTCACAATATGCAACTTAAACAAACTATCATATAATATGCAAAATTCACACTCAAAGCAATTAGAACACGAAACTGTTTATGGTGATAGAGGTGATGATGGCGATAGTGTTGAGACCAAATTCGCTTGACATCGAGAGTGTTTCCCTATCTTATAAGTGATTCAAGAGAGTAAAGGAATTAGCAATCCAAACAACTCCAAATCATTCAAAACTTATTTTCATTTAAAACAAACTTAACTACACAACAATTTAAATCTAACTACTAAACATGCTAATTTATAGTCATCAGCTTGACCTTATATCATTGGAAACTCATTCGAGATCAATTATGAGTGGCTTGCTTCAACCTTTTTTTCCTTCAACAATAGTTTTGTAGCCTATAAGTAAGCTAAAAATTACAAAATGGTCAGAAGGAAAGTATTAATAAGACTATGAACACCAATTAAGCTCAGTATTGTCTTTTTTTGAGCAAACTATCAATAAAACAGGGAATAACAAAATTCCTTGAATCTTCTATGGAATCTAGCAATTTGCCCGATAAGAGGGTGAGTTGTTCTCTTCTTATTTTTTCCTCATTCGCCCTCATCTCCTCTTCTTCCTTAGGTTCTTGAATAGAGACTTCTATAGCTTCTTCAAACTTGATGTCTGTTGTCAACTATTCTTAGTCCTCTCGTTCCGTAAAAGATTCAAACACATCATTTTTTCTGGCTAAATTGCCCTCCTCTGGATTCTTTAATACATCATTCATATCAAATGTCACTGGGTCATCACTAATTCAAATGATAAGGTTCTCTTCATAGACACCTACCCAAGTTTTTTCGATGTTCAAGCATGGTATACCAAGATCTAAGAATAATAAGGAGAGATGTCATTCTTTTCTTCATCCTCTTTCCTTGTCTTTTGGTCTTCTGTAAGATAGGGTTCAATATGGTCTTCCACTGGTTCGTCTTGTTCTTCACCATTTCTAAATGTGATAGCCTCATATTGCCCTCGTTGATATAATTGAATATTGCCTAAAGAGTCTTCCACACTTCTCTTACCAAAATCACGGGAAAGCTGTCTTACTTAAATCTCCAGGTTGTGAATAAAAGTGGCATGATTTTCTGTTACTCGATCAAATTGCTCCTTCAGTATCTTTTGGTTCTCTTTTATGTCTGTTAACTTATCTATGATTTTTTCCAATTTGGAATCCCATAAACTAGACTCATCTTGCTGAAATTCAAATGGATATTGATGTCCAATATGAGTACTTGCATTGTTGGACCAATAGAAATCTGGGCCACCCTGAAGTGTACTAGTTCATATAAGGATGATAATTTCCCCAACTAAATTGGGGCTCATTGAAATCCGTAGGAGTCCTTTGCTCCCTATAATATACATCCTCCATGACCATTTTTATCTCTTCTTAGTATTCAACTCTTAAGATTCCCTATTATTGCTCGTTGATATCTAAGTTGATATATTGTCTACTTTATGCCTAGTTTTTTTAACACAGAAGAAGGTGAAAAAGCCTTAGAATATAAGAATTAAACTAATTGTCTCCCCAGTAATGGCGTCAATATCGAGTGTTGGTTGTGTGTAAGTTTTAATAATACCCTTGACAATCTGTAAGCGTATGGTTCGTTAGCATAGTACCTAAAGTGTCGATCCCACGAGGAGGAATAAACTAATCCTAAAATCTAAGACCAAAAAATAATAAAAATTTCAAATTTCACTAAACTAAAAATGAGAAATTAATTCAATCAATTAAATTAAATTAAGAATTAATCACAAAAATATTAATAATTAAACAGTTGCAACACACACCCAAGAATTAACTTAAGGGAATTACTAATTGAGATAAAGGGAGTTTTACCTATCCTTAATACTAACCTAATTGATTATAAATTATTGAATTGTTGGTTCTAGATGATTCTAGGGTTGATTACTCTCTCTCGAGTTATAACCATTAACCCTAAATTATAAACCCTAATCAGATTATGGAAGTTGCAATCTCTCAATTAACAACCTATCCAAAACCTTAATTAGTTATGAAGTTCTCTAATAAACTACTGAAAACCTATGTATGATCTCTCTTCACATAATTTACCGATTTGATTTAATTCTTTTTCTATTAAATCACCTAACTCTCTTTAGCCTAATTTAATTTTTTTCATTCAATTCACCCTCTCAGTTTATTATCAAATTATGCACTTCCAGAATTAAACCACAATAAATACAATAACACATAAACAATCAAATTTCATTAATTCAAAGATAAAACTCTGAAGGTGAGTTTAGAACATCGTCAACATTCAAAAATCCTATCACCAAACTACTATTCCAATTTTATAAAATAATAAAATTGAAAATAAACAGGAAATATGATTTGAATGGATGATGGGAGGCAGCGACGTTGAGAAACTCCTTATTCGGGAAGTACATCGAGTCAGCTTCTTCCCCTTTCCTCTCTTCCTTATTCTCTTTCTCTATCTCTCGATGAAATTTCTCTAGGGTTTCTTCAAGATGATTGATGTCAAAAGCTCCACTATTGCCTCTTTGTCTTATTCTTTAAATATCTTTTGTATCCTGCATAGCCCTAGGGGTTTTATAGGGTCTGAAAAGTCGAAAACATCTCTCAAAATATGAAGTTCGTAAGTGTCTGCGCTTTTGCCCGATGTAGGCCATGACTGTGGCCCATTCCTTGGACTTCTGTCCTGATTGTGGCACCAACTTTGGTGCTTCTGTCACAATTTTAGCCTGTTATGTCACGATCATGGGACATTGTTTTGGCTCGAATATCTCCAAAACTTTCCGTTCTTCGATGTTGACCCTAGCAAACACATCAAAGTACTTTAAAAACATAACATTTAAGCTTGAAAGCTTGTACTACCTATAAAACACTTAAAACAATAATAATTAACAAACTAATACAATTCTAACCTAAACATATAGTAAATGAATGGATCAGTGACTAAATACATATCAAACTTTGCCCTAAAACACGATGCAATTTACACTTATCAGTTGTAAAAATCTGAATTAAATGTAAATAAAAATAACCAAAAAATTAAACAATTAAGTATGAGTTGAATGAAAATAAAATTACGAAATTAAAATGATTAAATCAAATAGAGCACTAAACTACTTAACGAATGAGATGTAACCATAAAACTAGATAGATTAATTATGCGAGTACACAACTCCTTATATAATCATTTTGCTACCTTAACCACTTTTAATTAAATTGGCATCGATCCTAGATTTATGAAGGGTTGATTACTCTTTCTCGAGATCTAATCATTTATCCCTAATTGCTTCAGAAATTTCAATTTTATAGACTCTCAATTAACAAAAATAGCCTACATCTTCACCTAGTTCTTACGCTATGTATGGGATAATTGGTTCCTCACACAAGATCTTTCTTCGTATGATTATCGATTTGATACTTTTGTGGCTTATTAGGTTGTTAACTCTCATTACCCAACCTAATCATATTATTATCAATTCAATATCTCGATTTATTATTGAAGTATACATAAACATAAATGATACAATACCTAAATATTTTGTTGACATCAAAAGCAATCAAGTCACAAAATGATTCATTTATTCCTAAAATTAAATTAGAACATCATCATCATATTCAACACCCTCAATCCTAATTCATACATTATGATGGAAGTAAATAAATAAGAGAAAGAAGAAAAGAACTTGAATGAATTGGGTTGGAGTGGTTGAATTACTATTGTAGATGCTCCTCTTCTCTTCTCTCCTTCATGATCTTCTGATAGTTGTAGGTTGCATAATGTTTTAATAGGCATTTTAGTATGTTTTTAGTTGTTAATTAATTGATTTGCGCATATTTAGGTTTATAATTGTGTTAGTTGGTTAGATATTTGTGTTTTAAGTGTTATGTGGGTTAGAGCATGCTATTGAGATTTAATTTTATGTGTTTGAGGTGTTTTATTTGTGTTTGTTAATGTTTGAGATCAAATATCGAAGAATAGACAAGATTTGGAGTAAGCTTGACAAAAAACCTAGGACCACAGTCATGATAGAGACTCTTTTAGCATGCCATAATCGTGGCTTGACAAATGCAGACCATCCTCCCGAACTTAATTTTTCGTGGGTTATTTCAGACTTTTGGGCCTAGGTAAAACATAATTTTTACCTTAATTAGTAGAGGACTATGTAAAAGCATAGAAATGACCTAAGAAAGGAGAGCCTTCATTTGCCACTTTAGGGGAAAAGCTAAGGAAGAGAAAGAGAAAGAAGGAAGAGAGAGAAAAAGAGAGAGAAGGTGGAGCTTCAATTGTTGCTTCAACCTCCAATCATCTAAGTTATCTTTTCTTATTTTCATCTTTTGATGTATGACATGGAATTTATGATGATGAACCTTGGTTTAAGGATGTTCTAACCTCTTTTAGGGATTTTTACTTAATTTAACGTTAATCTAGTTGCTTTTGTTGTTATGATGCTGGGTGTTGTGATTATTTTTATAATTGTATGGCTCAATAATAAATCGAGAGAGTGAACTGAATGCAAAATGATTGGGTTGGTTAATTAGAGTTAAATAATTTAATAGACCACGCAAATAATCAAATTGGTAATTATACAGAGAGAGATCTCATTTAAGGACCTAGTTATTTATTAGAATGCTTCAAAACTAGTTAGGTTATGTGTTGTTTTATTAATCAAGAGATTACATATTTATTAACTTAATTTAATTAAAGTTTGTGACTTAGGGTTTGGTGATTACAACTTGAGAGAGACTAATCCACCATTCGAAATTTTAGGACCAATATCGTATTAACACAAAAGTGACTAAGTTAGCATTGATGATAGGATAAATCTCTTTTCTCATAACTTATTAATCTTCCTTGTTTGAATTTTAATTATCAATTGGTTGTGCTCAAATTTGATTTCTTGCATGTTTAGTTTTTATTTTTATTTTAATTACACTTTTAGGCCTTAGACAAATTAGGATTCGATTAGTTTACTAATTCCTCCTGGGACCAACATCTCATATATTACGCTACGACCTGTGCGCTTGAAAATTATTGAGGATTTTATAAGATTAAAACTTGCTCAACATCTTCCTTTAAGTTCTTTCTTAATTTGGCAAATGGAGGCTAGGTCTTGTTATCTTCTTATATAGTTCATGGGTCATTTAGGCTACAATATAGGTTTTACCTATGTCCAATTATCTAAAAGGGCCCTCTAAATATCAAAACAGAGAAATTGTCTTCTGTTATGATCGTGATAACGGTGTTAAGATCATGACCTAATGTAGAGCTTTTTTGTCATGATCGTGGCACTTCAGTCATGATCATGACCTAAGGAGATATCTTTTTCTAGGATTGTGATAGTCATATCATGATTGTGATCTTGTCCTTTTATCCAAGCTTTCTCCAGCTTCCTTCAATCTTAATTCATATGAGTTCATACACTAACAAACACATGAAAACACTTCAAATGCACAAAATTATCATCCAACATCATGCACTAAACGACATAACACTCAAAAATGTAAACACATAATCACATAATCATAATTCTAAACCTAAACATGAAAAAAAAATCATCTAATTAACACCTATAGACACACTAAAACACCTACAAAAACATAATGTAAACTACAATTATCAGTCAATACCAATTATCCTCTGAGTTTAGCGCTAATCATATTATATAATCATTTTTTCAACTTTTTGCTTCACTTGGATCATCATGATAGGTCTAATTTCATCCTTTTTAAGTATCAAAGTTATAATCTTTACATAAAGATCTAAGATTGTTTTGTTAAGGGATTTTTTGGCCTTCTTTCTCTTACTCAATGTTAGCAGTCCTCTAATGTCCTTTAATGGATCCCTAGAACTTGATTAATAGATGCTTGGTTCTCATTATGTTTTCCCTTTATCTAAAGAATTTATTTTCAAATTTGTGCCTTAATATGAAAAATCAAAACAAGATAAATCATTCATATTGAAAATTTAACAGATACCATACTAATCTAACAAGTTAATTTGTAAAAGTTATTGCTCGCTTTTTTGATTGATGGACCATTTCCTCTCGGTTGCAACTCACACTTCCTCTTACTTAGAAACCTCTCCTTTTGCTAGTGTACACATAGTAAATATCTAGGTTGGAATATCACTTCATTCCTAATGTTGTTAGCTTGTTTAATATATTGCCAAATACCTTCTCAATATTTAGCCTTACCTTCTTATAAATCTTGCTCACCATCTCAACATTCCTCTAACCATCCAAGCTACTCCACTTACCTAAAGGAACATGCATAATATTTAAAAGAGACAATAGGTTAAATCCATAAATATTCTCAAGTGGCATAAAACTTGCAGCATTATAGATATTCCTATTATAGGAAAATTCAATAAAAGGTAATAATTCTTCTGAAGTCTTAAGATTCCTACCCCCAGTAGCACAAAATAATTCCGTTAAAGTCCTATTACTAACCTTAACTTGCCTATGAATTTTCATATGAGAAGTCAAAAATAATTGCGTAACACCCATTCTCCTAAAATAATCGTCAAAAAATAATTGAAAATCTGACATCTTTATCCAATACTATGATTCTAGAAGCACTATGTGGTATAACTATCTCCTGATAATAAGTAAGTTAATTTAAAGTTTCCCACTAAGATTCTCATTAAAGTACATTATTGCTCTTTTATCTTGCATCAACACTACCTTAATTCCTACTTAAAGTATCATACCTTATCTTAAAGGTGATAGTAAGTTAGGTAAAGCTAAATAGGAGTCAAACTCAACATCTACTTTAATAAATTAAAGGGCCTCTTCATCTTGACCTATTTAAATCATATACTCTTCTTCACTTTCTCAATCAATAGTGTAGTAATTATGCTTTAAGTTAATGTTTACAAAAGTTGATAAAGCTTTATCACTTTCTCATCACCAATTTTATCTCCTTTTAAGTTTTGATAGGTGGCTTTTAGTTCCTTATCCTAGTGAAAATTTACTAGACCCACTAGTCTACCACTATAATCATTGAACTTCTCGGTAGATAGTTTAACCTTTTTCTCCTCCAAAAAAATTATAATAAAAAATAACTCCACTCACTTCTTTAACTCCAAGTATATATATGGATCTATCTTCCATAAAAAAAGGTGTTATTTCCATCTTAATGCAACGCATGTTATTATCCACCCTTTCATCATATTTCCTTTTATACCTTATAACAAATATGTCCCTTTCACCCAATTCTTTCTCCTCTTCTTCCACTATAGGCTCTCCTAAATAGTTAACAATATCTTAAATTCCATCATTTGCATCAAATTCATCCATCCTAGAAGCTGAAGCTACATAATATGTAACCTACCTTTAACAGCTTCATATTTCTCTGACATATCCCTAAATTCACCAAATTATGAAAACATTTTTTCATGTTATCCTTAGAAGATGTTCACAATGGATTCTTGTTTTAATCTAATTCTTTCCTCTTGACCAACTTCCTAGTATTTAGACATGGTTCTAATTTGGGTTTACATCATACTGTACCTACAAAAACATTCATTAGAAAAAGCACTCCCTCATATGTTTCTTTTAAGGTTCCACTCAACTCTGAACCTAAACTCCTTACTTAATGATCTTTGCAAACTAGGAAATCAAAATTTAGATAACTAGTTTAAATCTTCCACTTTATCAAATATTGTTAAAGAAAAAAAAGTTAGAGAACAAAAAACTCAAAATAAGAAATTAAGTTTGAGGGAGCCTAATTAGATTTAATGACAAGAAGAAGAAATTGACATGAATGAAAAATTAATAAGAAAAATAATTAGATAGAAAAATTTTGGTATCAGGAAATTTTTTAATTATTGATATAAGTGCTAGTCCCTTCGTATTTATTTTTTATAAAACTTTATAGGGCTTTTTCTCTGTATAACTTTTTTTGACTTGCAATTTAAACAATAAGGAAGAATAACTTAAGAACAAATTGTTGTCAATAAAAATTTAAGAAAGAAAATAATAATAAAAGATATTAAATATGTAACTATGATATTAAGAATGAAATTAAATATATAATTGTTCTTTGATATCCAATTCTAATGCAACTCTCACCAATACGACTGGTGAGATTCAATATTAACAAAATAAGATTTAGGATTGTTCTATTAAAAATAGGCTAATCTATAAATTCTAACTTGAATATAAACAAAAGAAGGATAGAAATAACCACAATCTAAGAAAAGGAAGCATGGAGATTAACAAGATACAAGGATTTTGTATAGAACCTTAAGTAAGAGCACATTAAAATATGGAAGAAAAAGTCTCCAATGATTTGAATAATTAATAATTATCAAGAATCATCAATTGCAACCATCCCAAAGCTTCTTATAGGTGTAGTAGAAAGGAAGAATCGCTCACTTGAAGAAATGAGTAGAACCATGTTGAATGAGTACAATCTTCCTAAATCCTTTTGGGCAGAAG
>JANSVA010000005.1:17477943-17493767 GCA_025504915.1 Erythroxylum reticulatum | reverse complement strand
AATATCTATGACCTAATTTGGTCACAAATTATATAATTCTATTATGGCCACTTCTCTATTAATTAATGAATAGTTGTCAATTACATAACTAAAAAGAAAATTAGTTGTGAAATTTTTGTATAATTTTTTCTTAATTTTTAAAGTTGTGAAATTAAAGGAAGCTATATAAGAAAAATATATAGTATGAACAAATAAAATAGCTATGTGGATAAAAGACACCAAACTTTCTTATAGTTTCATCAATTTCATAAAAAAATTTATAGTTTAAAATCTATTGGGAAGCAATTATGTATTGTAAAAAGCATGGAAATAGTATTCTTATTAAGTTAGTTTAGTTTATTTATTTGACATTTTCATATATGTAATACTCTACGTGAATAGTCATATCTGATTGCAGTTTTTAGATATGTATAGTTTTAATATTTTAACCTTGATATTCCGCAAGCGTACAAGTCATTCGTGTAGTATCTAAGGTGTCGATCCCATGATGATGGTTAATCTAATCCTAAACTCTAAGACCAAAACACATTGTAGAAATTCAACTATAACTAAGCTAAAACAATAATGCAATTCAATTAATCAATTCAATCAACCAATTTAATTCAAGAATAAATCACGAATTATTAACAAATCAGGAAATTGCAATGCACACACTAAGAATCAACCTAAGGAACTACCAATTGAGAGAAAGGAGAAATTTTTACCTATCTTCAATGCTAACCTAATTAATTATGAAATGTCGGATTATTGGTCCTAGACTATCCTAGGATTGGTTACTCTCTCTCGAGTTATAACCAAAAGCTCTAAATTATAAAACCCTAATCAGATTATGGAAAATTACAATATCTCAATTCACAATTTATCCAAACCCTAATTAGATCTGAAGTTTTCCACTAGACTATTGGAACCTATATGAGATCTCTCGTCACACAATTACCAATTTAATTGATTTCTTGTTTTTATTAAATTACTAACTCTCGTTAGCCCAATATAATTATTTTTTTATTAGTTCATCCTCTCAGTCTATTACCAATTTATAAAAATGCAGAAATCAATCACACTGAATCTAATTCACATAAACAATCATATTTTTTTTGAATAAAAAAATGACCTGAAGGTGAGTTTCGATAATCGTCAACATTTATAAATCTTATCTCAACAGCTATTCTAATTCTATACATAGATAAAAATGGAAATATGTGACATCCTGTTTTTCCCATATTAAGGGTTAGAATCCTAGAATACTGAATGTGAGAGATAATATTGAGAAACTAGGACATGCATTTCATGCTCGTGCATCATTTAGCATACATACATATGAATTTGATAATTGCACACATTATAATGACCATAAATGCACTCATTTGACATTTATTGGGAATAGTTGATCTTAATTGATTTATAAATGTAATTATATTGTGAATTGTACATATTATATGTCTTGAAAATTAATTTGATGAGGAAAATTATTGATGCAAAATTTTTGGAAAATTTAGGAAATTTTGCAAAATTTTGGACTAGGAAAAATGTCAAATGGCAAGAAAATTGATAAATGATAATAGAAATAAGTAACAAGTGGTAATAGAAATATTGATAAGTGGTATAGAAAACTGGGTGACAAATGGTTTGGAGATTTGGAGACAAATGGACTAGATGTTAAGAGACATTAGTTAGCTTAAGAAAATGACTTATTAATTTGTTTATTTAAGTGGTAAGTGTTATGAAACATGTCATGACACTCACCAAGCATTTGTTTACCTTGTTTTTAAACCCATCCCATGATATTTACATTCTGAAAGACCATCTTTATTTTTGTCTTTCACTTTTGTCACATGCTCTCTTCTTCATCGTTTTCATTTTCTTCACTCACGACCATCTCACTCACAACCTCATCATGTTGATTTCTTGCTATCCTTCACTTTGTTTCTTCAAGATCCTTATTATCTCTTCATCTTGTAACTAAATACCTAACATATTCCTCCTTGAGAGATTGATGATCATGTAAAGCTTGGAAAGCTAAGGTTTATGTGATTTTGAAGAAGCCTGGACTTTTATCAAGTAAGTTATACATTAATCTTCATGGGTTGTTTAAATATAAACAGATGTGACGATAGTTTAAGGTGAAATGATCATGATAGTGGAGTTAAATATATCCTATAATGTGGATGAGGAAATAACTAGGTGTATGTCATATTTTTGTGTATAGGATGCATGCAAGAAAATGATGAATGAATGTGTATGTTGTGTTTTATTTTTAAGAGTATGAAAACCATGGATTATTAGTTGTTATATAAATAAAATAGAATGGGATTTAAGGTATAATGAAGGTGAAATTTATGCTTTAAAAAGGTGTTTAAGAAATGTTCTTGAAATGAGAAGAAATAAGATTTATGTATGATAGTAAATGATGAAGATTATGTTTTATTTTTGTATGATTAATAAACAATGGTTCATGGATGTTATTGAGTTAAAAAACGTAAGGTGATAGAGCTGATGAACTACGTGTAAGATGGTTTGAATGTAAGATACAGGAGTTGAAAATTTGGAAAAGTGAAAGAAAAATTGGTGGATTATGTTAGCTGTAGTGTTTTCACAAAACATACATCTGTATTTTAACTATATCTTGACCTTTAAATATCCAAATAGGATGATTTTAATTTTAGATTAAACTAGAGACAGATGGATATAATTTTCATGAAGGAATAGAATTTGAATTCTGTCTTTAAATGTTTCGAAATTTGGCTTGAATTTGAGTACAATGTGTTGTCGCGGTGTGAGAACAATCTGTAGTATTTTGGGTATAACTTGCAGAATACTAAACGAAACTGCATGAAATTGATGTCCTTAGAAACTTAAATCATATAGTAACATTGTTTTAAGAAGAATGTATTACCTAAATACCTCATTTTTCTTTGTCAAAGTGGTCATGCAAATTTGCCCCAAAAATCTATTTTCAGAAAAGTTGGAATTTAGAAGAACAAAGCTAGAAATTTTTGAATGGAAGCATCCCATGATTGTGGGAATAGGTTAAACATCAAATATGCTTATTTTATGTGTCGTTTAGGACAACAAATGGTTAGGTGCTTTCATATGATGCATTTAGGCTTAAATGAAGTTTGAATTGAACCTAGAATGATGATTGAATAAGGGATTAAATATGTGATATGTTTAGGCTGATGAATGAACATATAAATTCAAGAATGGATTGTTATTTACCAAGTGTTTAGATCTAAAATTTTGGAGATGATATATGAATAAAAGTGATCATCTGAAGGATAATGTGATCCAAAGAAGGTGAATGATGTGTATTAAGTAAAGGTGAATAATAAATTGGATATTTTGTGATATTTTTAATGCTTGAATGATCTTAGTAAATGATTAAAAGATGAACTTAGAATAATCTTGTACAAATGAAGTACAAATCTAAGTTTAATTTAGACATATATGAGTTATGATGTATGAATGATCATAAGATGTGAATTTAGGAAATATACTCGGAATTGTCATTGAGCATGCATTAGATATATCATATACATATTGAGTATTCATCAAAATGTGTAAATTATTAATATGTAAATGTTTATATATTTCATGATGTAGAAGACAAATTGGAGCAACAACATCCAGACATTGCAGGGACGTCGAGGAAATAGCTATCTAAAACATACTGTGAGTAACTTTGATGGTCTCACATTGATTTGTTGTTTGTTTAAATTCTGAATTGAATTATTATGCGATGTGAATGTGTTGATTCTAGACAATGAATGTACGAGGCGCTTTGATGCATGAATAATATATTAGAAGTGCTCATTGTATGTGAATTTGACAGAATATGTGATACCTAACTTAATTATTGAATGTCGGACCAAGATCTGATGGTTAATGTGAATGTGAAAAAAATTAAGCACAAGTGAATGATTTAATTCATATGATGTATTTCATTATATGAATACATGATAACATAAAGGTAGTTGTAACCAGTGTTGCCAGTGAAAAAGAGCTTAAAGCTTAAAATGTGGTAAGAGCCTCTAGCTCACTATAGATAATGAGCTCCGTATCCTCAACAGATAAGAGACAATTATTAATGAGCCTAGTATTCGTAGTGGATATGGGACAGTGACAAAGGCACTCATTCATAACAAATTAATAAATGAAAGTGAGTTTCACGAATATTGCATATACAATTTATTATGCAGTATATAAATGATTGAATTGAATTGTCTGAATTGTTGTGAATGTAAAAGGTGAATAAGTGAACCAAATGTTATATGGTGCTTTTTGATAATTGGTGAATGATGTGCATTATATGATAACATAAATTGTTTGTGAAATGATGGGTAGCTCACTGAGTTTGCAAAACTCATCAAAATTGCAATGTTGACTTTACAGATGCGAGAGAGTGGGCTTAGCTTCTAAGACAACTTAGAAGAGATCTAGTACTGCTTTTGGATAGAAGAAATGGCTCAATGGTCAATCAGCTGAGGCTAAAGGATTTAGATAGAATTTTGTAGAGTTCCTCATTGATGTAACATGTAGCATATTTTGTAATATAGTTGTATACTTTGATAGTTCTTTGATATTGTTTATAAGGATGAAGTATGTAATGATACAATGTATATTCAGTTTTATGAAATGAAAATGAGAAATTGGGTTTTTAAATATTATAATATTTATGTTTTAATGATGATGCCATGAGAAGTGAATGTGATTACTCTAGGTCATTGCTTATGCCGGGTATGTGATCAAATGTCTGAAGGATTCTAGGCACAAATGCTTAATAGGAGTATAGTGCTACAAAATACACTAGAAAATAGATCTGAATGGATGATGGAGGTAGTAATGACGAGAAACCTCTTATACCGAGAAGAAATCCGTGTAGGCTTCTTCTCCACGTCACTCGTCATTCGTCTCTTTCTCAATCTCTCGATGAACTTTTTAAGGTTTTGCGATGGTGGCTCATGCAAGAAGCTCCTCTTTTTCTCCTCTTTATGTCCTTTTTATACCTCTTTATGTTTTAGGTAATCCTAGGGTTTTTTATGATCTGAAAGGTCCAAAAAATCCTAGAAACATGAAGTTCATGAGCGTTTGCATGTCTGTTGACACAGTCCACGATTGTGGCCTACATATAAGCCTTCTGTCACAATCAGACCATGGTGGTAATCCGTTGTTTCAGCCCGAATATCTTCTGAAACTTTTTCATTCTTTGATACTGACCCTAAAACACTAGCAAAGACATCAAAGTACCTCAAAAACATAATATCTAAGCTCAAAAGCTTGTACTAATCCATAAAACACTTAAAACACAAATAATTAACAAACTAACACAATTCTAACCTAAATACATACTAAACGATCGAATTAATGGCTAAACACATATGAAACAATGCCCTAAAATGCGATGCAATTTACACTTACCATATCCCCAAACTTAAACCTTTTCTTGTCCTTAAGAAAACAAAAACAATCAACAAAATTAAGAAAACACAAAACACGCATATGCAATAATGAGACAATAGCTTCAACTTAGCAAAACAAACTTAACTATAAATGCCATCTTTCAAGTCATTCTAACTTATTAACAAGCGAAATTTACGTCTAAGGACTTTAGATTAAATATACAAATTAATCAACATTTTAATGAATTCACCTCTATCACTTGCACACACACATTGATAATCATTCAGTCAAAACAAAAGTGTAGCTGTTCCTTAGTATGTTTTCATGAAAAATAAAGCTACTAATAAGTTTGGTAGGTTTTTATTTGAAAGCGTTCTTTTTGTTATTTTTTCTTTAAGGAAATGAACCTAGTCTTTTTACACGGAGGAAAACATTTGTGATGAAGCTGCTCGGTTGTTATTAAGCTGCTTGGTTGGAATGTCATTATATCCTTTTTATGGGAAGGCACATATTTGTGATGCGTGTGGATCCGGTTACTCAGATGCTTCACATTCTTAACTAGCTACTAGCTTTATTAACAAGCTAAAGGCTAGTGAAATAATCATTATAGTTAAAATTTATACATTTTTTCCTTTTTTAACACAAAAAATTTGCCTACCATATTGCTTTAGCTAATCATTCTCATAAAAATGTAATAAAATACCACTTATTTGATTGACCTAAAATTATAAATGAGTATGGAAAATTCCTAAGGTAAATGGACTAACATCATATCCTAATTAACTAGCATATTTGGCCTTAAGCAACTTAGGTCACTAATTTCATAAGCTAATAAATCTTCATAACCTAAAAGGCTATGTTTAAGGTTAAATCTATCCCATTAAGTCCTAGCCATTGAAGCATTCACATATTTCACATCATGCAACCCAAATAAACTATTATACAATATGCAAAACTTACACTTAAGGTTAAAAAAACACACAACCCTTCCTACACTTGAACAACACATTGTCCTCAATATGAGAAGGATACATACAAGCACATACGGGGGAATAAAAAAATTTATAGAAAAAGAACAAAATATATCACAAGTGAAAAAGAAAAGTGTTAAAATACGACACCATCATGGTGACTGAGGTGGTGATGTGTCAGAGGCAGAGACTAAATTCACTTGACACCGTGCTGGGTTCCCTTTCTTATAATTAATTCAAAAAGAGTAATAGAGTTTGTAACATCTTGTTCCCATATTAAGAGTTGGAACCCAAAAATACTGTATATGTGAGATCAATGAGAGATTAAGAAAATTGCATTTTCATGCTCATGCATATTTTTAGCATAAGCGCATGTGAATTTGAATTTTTACACAGATTAAAATGATTGTACATGTATTCATTGGCATTCTGGGTATAATTGACTTATATATATGAAAGGTGATTTTATTGAGAATGGTGATTTATATATATTGAAAATTTAATTGGAAAGTGTGGTTAGTGATTTTGAATTTTTGGTGAATTTGGGAATAAATTTCAAAAATGTTAACTATTATTGGACTAGGAAAAATGCTAAGAGACAAGTAAATGGATAAATAAAGATAGAAATAAGAATCAAATGATATTGAAGATTTTTTGTGATGACTTTAGAATTTGTGAGAAAATGATATTGGAATTTAGGAGACATTTGGAGTAAGATTTGGAGAAATTTTGAACTAGTTAAATGAGAAACTAGTTAAGGCTTTAGAAATTGGACAAGTATCTAAGTCTTAAGCCACCGTTCTTTTAAATTGAAAGACTAAGTCAATTTCTTGTAACTAGAAGGATTAAGTTACTATTCTTGTCTAAAAATATCTTCCCTGTGATTGTCTCCATCTTCTGGAAGCTTCATTTCTTCTAGAGCTTTCTAACCCTCATAATGCAAGCTTTGCTCTCATTTTTTGCTTGCCATCTCTTTTTGTTATCTCCTTCACTGTCATAAAAATATCTAACCCTATAACCTTAGACTGTTGATGATCGGGTGTTATTGGAAAGATAGGGTTCATGTGATTTTGAAGATTTTAGAGCATTAAACAAGTAAGCATTTTATGCTAAGAGAAGAAATAATAAAGATCGTGAGTCATGATTGTGATGAATGAAGTTACGGGTTGTGATCGTGCTTGCAAGTTTTCTAAAAAACGATTGTTTTTGAACATCTATCATTCAATTCACTATAACTTCTTCACCCGATATCCAAATGACGTGGGACTTAAACCATTGGACTCATAACACACTAGTATACATCAACACCAAAAATCTTAGTCATATGAAATAATTTGAGAGAGTTTGAGTGAAAAATATGGGACTGGTCCGATTGGGTGTGCATGACTGTGCGTTAAGGTTGCATGGCCATGACTCATTTTTGTTGGTGTGCATGGGGATGCATTATGGTTGCATGCCCATGATTCAAGTATGGTATGCACGGCCTCAAGTTTATGCTGCATGGCTGTGACTTAATTTTAAATGGAGTTAATGGATTTTAGATGAAAATGATTACTATGCTGGAATATGATAACTAGAAAGATTTCATTGAATGGGCTTCGGTATTTTGACAATATCTTGTTCCATAGTTATCTGAATGGAATGATTTTTTACTTATAGTAAACTAGATACATAAAAATAAAAATTGTATACAGAAATATAATGTTAATTCAGTCTCTAAGAATTTCAATTTTTGGATGGAACTTGAGTACAGTTTACTGTTTCAGAAGGAGAATAGTCCAAATTATTTGGAGAATATCTTTTGAAATACTAAACTAATTTGTATGATCTTAGTGTCATTAGAAACTTAAGAGACAGGAGAACAATTTTATGGTAGAAAAGGTTAACAAATTACTTCATTTTCCTTGTCATAATGTTAATAGGAAATAGACCTGAAGGTTTGGAATTTTGGAGATTTTATATGAAAAAATTAGAGTTTGGATATTTTTTGATCATATAATGTGAGAATAACATTAATGAACAAATTGTTATATTAAAGCATCAAAAACATATGTATAGTGGAAATGAAGAGGTTCACATGATTGTAGTTGTGATTTAAAGGAGATGAGTAATGAATATCTAATAAAAGTGAATGCAAATTTGATTTTATGATAGCAAATAATGCTAAAGATAAAAATGTGCATAAGTTGTGAAATTCAATAATATACCCGAGATTGTCGATAAACATGCATTGTACACATTCCATATATAAATTTGTGTATAAATAAATGCTTATAATTGTGCAAAGTCATTAATGTGTGTGTGTAATGTGTATATTGCATAATTTGGATTTACAGGATAAACGTCCGCATTCAGACGTTTCCAGAACTTAAAAGCAAATGCTAATCTGGAGCATACCATGAGACAACCTAGATGGTCTCATTCACTATTTGTTATGTTTTAACTTTTGCGGTGAATTGCGATTGAAATGAAATGTGATTATTTTGATTCCAGACATTGAATGTCTGAGGAGTTTAATAAATGCATGAATAATAATAGAAGTACTACTTGTATGTGAATTTTAAAAAATATATGATACAAAAATGGATTGTTAAATGCCAGACCGAGTTCTGAAGAGAAATGTGAATATTTATATAAATGAAAAAGTGATTCTCAAATTTAATGTTGATTGCCAGACTATGGTCTGATGATATATGTAAAGTGAAATAAAGTAACCGATTAAAAAGATGTGAATGTGATGCATTTCATTTCATGAATGCATGAAAGATAAAGGTTGTTGTGACTGGAGTAGCCACTGAAAAAGAGCTTAAAGCTCAGATGTGAAAAAGAGCTTAAAGCTCATATTGCGAAAAAGAGCTTAAAGCTCAGAAAGTGTTTAAGAGCCAAAGGCTCACTATATAAAATGAGCCCGGCATCCCTAACAGATACGGGACATTTATTAATGAGCTCGGTATCCACAAGGGATACGAGACAGTTATTAGGTCACAACAATAAAAAATTGAAAGCAAGTATCATAAGCATTACATATGCATTTGATGTTTATGTTTTGAATAGTTTGACTAATTTTCAGAATATGAGATATGTTTCAAGCGAATATGAAATATTTGTGACTTAATATAATTATTAATGAAATGACGTGAATTATGTGAATTGTATATGTTATATGATGAGTGAGCCATCGAGGATGGTCACTTAGTGAGTTTGCAAAACTCACCTAAAATTTGTAGTATTTTTCAACTTTGGAAGAGTTACCTCGTTGGGCAAATGAGAGTCTAGCCACTGCATTCAAGTAAGAGGTAGAGCTTGGGATCAGTTTGTGTCTACATTTATATTTTCTTATTTTTGTATCAAATTGAGTCTTCTGTAATTATTGTAACATGTATATTTAAATATATCTGTTTTGTAATAACTTTCTAAAGTGGAAAGGTTTGTAAATGAGACTGATCTTGAGTGTAGTAATAATAAATGTGATTTTGATGTTATGAAGGAAAAGAATGGACCTGAACTTGATAATTAATTTCCGCATATGAGTATGAAAAATAGGAAAATTTTGTATTGAGTTTCAAGTGTTCGATTGTTCTAGCATGCTACTTTTACGGGATTCGCTCTCGAACATCACTTAGGATGTCAGGTACGTGTTTTACGAAAGTGAGGTGCTATAAAGTTAGCAATCCAAAATATTCCAAATCATTAAAAAATTATTTTTGAAATTTAAAACAAATCCAACTACGCAACAATTTAAACCAAACTCCTAAACATGTTAATTTATAGTCATTAGCTTGACCTTGTATGATTGGAAACTCAACCGGGATCAATTATCAGTGACTTGCTTTCACCCTTTTCATTCGACGTCAGTTTTATAGCCTATAATTAAGCTACAAATTTCAAAATGATCAGAAGGACAATATTGATAAAGTTGAGAAAACCAATTAATTTCAATAACGTCCTTTCTGTTAACAAACTGTTAATAAAATAGGGAATAACTGAACTCCCTTAATCTTCCATCAAATCCAATAGTTTGTCCTATAAGAAGGTGAGTTGCTCTGTTTCTTCCTTAATTACCTTCATCTTCTCTGCTTCTTCCACTTCATGAATAGGGACTTTCATAGTTTCTTCAAACTCGATGCTTGTTATCATCTGTTCTTCTTTCTTTTCTTCTTTAGAAGATTTGAACATATCAATTATCCTAAATGAGCTACTCTCCTTCAGATTCTTTAATACAGTAGAACCTCTTTAAATTGATACTTGGTAAATTAATAACTTTCTAAGACAATATTTTTCTCCAGTCCCGACTTGAGCCAGTTGAAAAGTTAACAAATTTCGATAAGATAATAAGATAATATATTTTCAAAATACCCCTATGTAAATGTAGGGTCCCATTAATATCATAAATTAATAATTATATAAACTTACACAAATATAACTAAGACAATTTGGTGAAATATGATTCTAGTGTTGTTTATTTTTTCTTAAAATTTAAGTCCAGTTGGAGCTCATCTCTAACTTTTCTTATTGCATCCAAATTTTTGGTGTTGTTTTCTCGAACTGCACCAAAAAATTGTGAAGAGTTCTAGACGCGATAAGTGCTTCCTTATGCGTAACTGATTCCAAAGGTACTGTATCGTCTTCAACTTCATCATCAACATTATTTTCAAGGATAGTAGCCACAATTTCTTCTAAGCTCTGGACCTCTAAACATGTATCATTTTCACTCGAGTAATCCAATAGGCTATTGACATCCATGTTATTGCGATAGCTGAGATCATTAATCATAAGTTTAAGTTCATGAATGTCATTTTCATAAGTGGGTTCATCTAAATTCCTTGAGGCTTCATCCCCTAAATGAATTTTGTAGTGTCGAAAATAATTTGCTATTGTCTCTTGCTGAACATTAACTATCTAAGCCGAGACTGCAAGATTGATAACATCCAAAACATTAATCTTACCTGGATCAAATTGTCCCAACTCATAACCTTCTAAAATCCTATGATAAAATCTCCTACGATAGTGCATCTTGAAAGCTCTTATTATTCCATCATCACAAGGTTGAATTTTTGATGTCATGTTGGGTGGCAAGAAGAACAACTCAATATTATATAACCCTTTAATATTTCTTGGATGTGCTGGACAATTATCTACCACAAATAAAATTCTTCTAGCATGCATTTATTTATCAAACCAACGGATATATTCATTAAAAAGTACACTTATCAACCAAGCTCTTTTGTTGGCACGGTAGTGACAATTCAAGCTATTCATGTTGACATTCTTGAAGCAACGTGGCTTTGCATATTTTCCAATAATCCATAAAGGAATTTTTCAGAGCCATCCTCATTGCAACAAATAACAACTGTTAGCCTTTCTTTGTCTTGTTTTCTTCCTTCAAGTTGCTTTGTAGCAAGAGAACGATCAGCTTATAACCTGTAAAACAAACCAGTTTCATCCATATTAAAAACATCTTTCATAGGAAACTTATCTATTTTTTCCCTTATAGACTCCAATTGCTTTTCCATGTCTTGTATATCAACAGAACTACACTCTCCAAAACGACAAAATGACTTGACACCATGTTGTAGCTTAAATTTCTTAAGCCAACATTGTATCTCTTGCCTTCTCCAAAATTAGCTCTCCGATCATATTCACACAATCTTGGCACTGGAGAAACCACTCATAAACAACCTTCTCTATATCTGGAAAATTTTTTGGTTTATGCCGCTTGATATACCTTCCTTTTTCTAGGTTGGCCGAAAGATACTCAGTTGATCGTTTTAGTGTGTTTGACATTGTACCTTGTCTAACTTTCAAATGAAACTTTTCTTCAAGCCATAACTGCAAATCTTTTTGAGTGCATGTCAAATGATCTCTCTTGTACTCACATAATTCTTTTCGTATTTGGTCTGTCATTTTTTATTTCGTGACACCTTTTAGATGAGGAGCCATTGTTGGGTGTGGTTTCAAGAAATCTTCTATCTTGTTTATAAAGTATTTTCTGTCTCCATTATATGTACATACATTCAATGTTTTTAGTAAAAATACAATGAATAATACTTAATTATTAAGAAACAATGAACATTATTTATTAGTTTTCATTAATATTATGTACAATGAATCTATGTTTTAGATTCATTTAAAGCTTAGATTCATTAGATTCAATCAATTACAAAAATTTCTTTAAATTAATAAATATTAATTAATATCTCTATAAAATAATAAATATCATCATCCCAACAATATTAATTCATAGAGGTTTTACTGTAATTATGAAATGTCAGATTATTGGTCCTAGACTATCCTAGGGTTAGTTACTCTCTCTCGAGTTATAACCAAAAATCCTAAATTATAAACCCTAATCAAATTATGGAAAATTGCAATTTCTCAATCCACAATTTATCCAAACCTTAATTAGATCTAAAGTTTTGCACTAGACTACTAGAACCTATGTGAGATCTCTCGTCACACAATTATCAATTTGATTGATTTCTCATTCTTATTAAGTTACCTAACTCTCGTTATCCCAATTTAATTATTTTTCATCAGTTCAACCTCTCAGTCTATTATTGATTTATGATAATGCAGAAATCAATCACAATGAATCCAATTTACATAAACAATCAGATTTTTATTGAATACAAGATAAAAATAACCCAAAGGTGAGTTTAGACATTCCTCAACATTGATAAATCCTATCTCAACAACTATTCTAATTCTATACATAGATAAAAATGGAAATACACTAGAAAATAGATCCGAATGGATGATGGAGGCAGTAATGACAAGAAACCTCCTATTCTGAGAAGTACTTTGTGTAGGCTTCTTCTCCACGACTCTCTTCCTTCATCTCTTTCTCAATCTCTCGACAAACTCTCTTTAGGGTTTCATGATGGTGGATTATGCAAGAAGCTCCTCTTTTTGTTCTTTTTTATAATTTTTTATGTTTTGGGTAACCCTTGGATTTTTTTAGGTCCAAAAATTCCAAAAAATCCCTCGAAATGTGAAGTTCATAAGCGTTTTCCTATCTACTCAATGCAGGCCACAATCGTGGCTAACATTCGAGCCTTAGGCCACGATTGTGGGCTATTGTTTCATCCTTAATATCTTCTAAAACTCCTCCGTTCTTCAATACTGTCCCTGAAACACTAGAAAACACATCCAGGTACCTTAAAAACATAATATCTAAGCTCAAAAGTTTGCATTAACCTATAAAATACTTAAAACACAAATAACTAACAAACTAACACAATTCTAACCTAAACACATACTAAATGATCGGATTAACAGCTAAACACAAATCAAACTATGCCCTAAAACACGATGCAGTTTATACTTATTAATATCATAAAGGGTTATTAGAATTTACCAAACTACAAGGACTATATATATCAAAATAAGTATTTTAGTCCCTAATAGCATCTAGAAAAGAGGTAAATTGGGTTCAAGCAACTTTCAAAAAATGATTTCAAGATGATATCTACTTGGTAAAGGCCTTTAAAAGTTTTTAAACTAAATGATAAAATGTAATCTTAATTTGAATAAGCTCAATCAATCAATTAAGTGAAAAATAAAGAGTATAGGAAAGAGAGATTACAAATATACTTTATAATGATTCAACAAATAAACATTGTCTCTATCCACTCCTCAAGTCTCTCTTGTAATCCCATTAATCTCTTCTTTAACTAGTTAAAGAGGAACCTTCTTTGTAATAATCTTTTATCAATAAATAAGAACCTTTGTGCACTATTCCTTAAAGGTTAAACAGAAACATCAATGCTTCATGATATACCTAAAATACAAGATTGCCAACCCTATTTGAATGTTTGCAACTCAAAGAAATCTTGCTTGCTCACTTTAATGTTTAAGGGCTCTCAACTACCTCATAACCAACAAATGAATGCTTATAAATGCTAAAATACTATTGTAGAAGTGCTATTATATCCCATAAAAGTCATAAGTATGTCCAACGTCTAAAATGCCATATATTTGTACCTACATTAGTTCTAAAAAGTCATTAGACACAAATGCTAGACATTGTAATGGCTAGTAACAATGATGTTGGCAGACCAAAAATTAGAACTTCAAATATTACTCATCTTTCTATTATATAATCTAATAAAATAATGATCAAAATTTTAAAAATAACTAAACTAAAACAACAAGTGAGAGTTAACCAATCAAAGCAATTAATAAGAATAAATAACTAATAGATAAAATAAATCCAGATGAAGATTAACCCTAGAATTTTTTTAAGCTCAAATTTATCTTGATTTGATGTTTAATCTTAGTTTCTTAAACTAATGGAAAATTTGAAGTTAAAATACATTCTTTTCTTAAAAAATATACTACCTATAATTACATCAATTGATTAAAATCTCTTTCCAATCAAAACCCCTTAAAAACGTATTAGTTTTCTTTATGATTACTATAATAAGTTTGATCTTTATCTAGAAGATGTATATGACCCTATTTTTACAGTTCTATGCAACTCCTATTATTTATGATTTAACTAAATGACATAGTTGAAATTTCTGCATTCTCTGCTTCAATCCTTATATATGACATCTAAATTTAAAACTTTTTCATTTGTTACTTTAATTGAACATAATAAGAAAAAATAAATAATTATCAACAAAGCTACAATCTTACATTAAATAAAAATTTTATTCTAAGTAATAGATTTTAGAGTTCATCTATCTAACATCTATATATCAATTACTTTATACTCAAACAAAGAAAATTCATAATAAATAAGAAAGAACCTAAGAAATAAGAATGAGTTCTCATGGATCTTGAATCTGGATATTCTTAATGAATCTTGATAGACTTCTTACTTTTCTCTATGGTTACTTCCTTCTTAATATATTATTAACTCTCTTTTATTTATCCTTAGATCCTATTGACTTTTCTTAGGTTCTCCCTTTTCTCACTGTTTCTCTCTCATTTTTATCTCAGAAACCCTCAATTTTTTACTAATAGGAGATCAAAATGGGATTTACTAATAGGAGATCAAAATGGGTTCATATTACTAAAAATAGTCCCATTACTCTCTTAGCTTTTTTTTTCATAACAAAACACTGCGAGTACAAGTCACCAGTATAGGTTTATGTATATGTCATATTATACAATAAAAGAATATGTTTAAAGTCTATTCCTTTATATGGGAAGTTATTAAAGAAATAGAATACACTCAAATGGAATATGGGGGATATAATCATGGGTGTGAATTAACCATGCATGGCCATAATAAATTTATCATAGGTGTGACACCCATATTATGACCATACAAGGGAGGCCCATAATTGTGAGCCTCAACTAGTCATTCATTGTAACATCCCATCACTGATGGGAAGGGTAGAATAGTCATTTGAAACGAGTTATGAGTGGCTAAAATTGTCTTGGCATGTTCATGAATACACATACATGGAAATAGTGACTTTTGCACATGTAAATGACTGTACATGC
>JANSVA010000005.1:17444452-17458827 GCA_025504915.1 Erythroxylum reticulatum | reverse complement strand
TATAATGTTTGTGTGTGTGCATATATATATATATATATGAATGTGATGAGACAAATGAGTTGAGATTTGAGGGTTTAATGAAGTCAATTTGGTAGCTGAATGGTTATGCTCAGGACATTCCAAATTTGCACAGTGCAAAATTTCAAGTTTTCCATAGGGATAAAATTCGTATTCTGACTTTAGGAGAAAAATTGGATTAATTTAAGCTAAATTAGACAAAGTTAGCTTTTATAAGTTATAGCTTATCTTTCTAACTTCCCAACAGTATATAGTATGAAATTTTTAGATATAGGAGTCAAAAGTTATGCCTATTGCAAAACATCTTCTATGTATTGTTCATAAACTTCTTATGGGTACTGTTTATCTTGTATCGTCTAGTCCAGTTCTGCCCCTTTAGATGACAAAATATTGCTTCAATGTCTTCATAAGAGTTGTAGATATTGAAGTCCTATTTCAAACCATAAAATAATGACCTTGAACTGACATCTCTAGAGAAATTTATACCTATTGCAAAACATCTTCTGCGTACTGTTCATAAACTTCTTCTGGGTATTGTTCATCTTGTATTGTGTGGACCAATTATGCCCCTTTAGATGATAAAATCTTGCTTTGATGACTTCATAAGAGTTGTAAATATTGAAATTATCTTTCAAGAAATCTAATAATGACCTTGATCTGACATCTTTAGAGAAAGTTATGCCTATTACAAAACATCTTCTGCGTACTATTCATAAACTTCTTCTGGGTACTATTCATCATGTAATGTCTGGTCCAGTTCTGACCCTTTAAATAACAAAATATTGCTTCGATGTCTTCATAAGAGTTGTGGATATTGAAGTTAAATTTCCAAATATCCATGAATTACCTTGATCTGACATCTATAGAGAAAGTTATGCCTATTGAAAAAAATCTTCTATGTACTGTTCATAAATTTCTTCTAGGTATTGTTCATCTTGTACCGTCTAGTCCAGTTCTGTCCCTTTATATAACAAAATATTGCTTCTATGTCTTCATAAGAGTTGTATATCTTCAAGTACTATTTCAAACCATCTAAGAATAACCTTGATTTGACATCTTTAGAGAAAGTTATGCCTATTGCAAAACATCTTCTGTGTACTGTTCATAAACTTCTTCTTGGTACTGTTCATCTTGTATCGTCTGGTCCAGTTCTGACCCTTTAGATGACAAAATATTACTTAAAATGTCTTCATAAGAGTTGTATATCTATGAGTTCTCTTCAAAACCATCTAAGGAACACCTTAATCCGATATCTCTAGAGAAAGTTATAACAATTGTTCTGATTCATCTAACCCTTCGTCTGGTTTCGTCTGACCCTATGTCTAGTTCAATTTTGTCCCTCCAGATGTCAAAATATCACTTCTATGTTTTCATGAAATTTGTAGATCTACGAGTCCTATTCAAAAAAATATAAAGATCACCTTAATCCAATATCTATAGAGAAAGTTATGATAATTGTTCTGATTCGTCTAACCCTTCATTTGACCCTATCGTCTGGTCCAAATTTGTCCTTCTAGATGAAAAAATCTCACTTCAATGTCTTCATAAAAATGTATATCTATGAGTCTTCTTCAAAGCTGTCTAAAGAACACCTTGATCTGATATCTCTAGATAAAGGTATTCCAATTTTCCCGAAATAGGTTCAATATGATTGAGTGCAAAACCTTGTTTGATTCTTTCGGCCATAGCTTTGTTATCTGACCTCCAAATGAAGTGATCCTTAAGCCAATAGATTCCTAACACATTATGATATCTTTATAAAAAAATTGGTAGCATTCTGAATTGATTGGAAAAAGTTTGATTGAAGGAAAATGAGGGAATTTGTTGGAATAGTATGAACTGGTGTTATTTTACTAAACATACTTCGACATTTTGAAAATCTCTGGATCTGTAAGATTCTAATTGAGATGATTTTTAATGTGGAATAAACTAGAGACATATGTTTACAAATTATATGAAGAAGTCAAATTCTGATTCAGCCTCTAAGATGTTCAATTTCTAGATGAAAGTTGGGTATTCATTAGAAACTGAAGACAATGGGAAGCAAATGTTTTAAAGAAGTCAAATTGTAATTACAGTTTAAGGTTTCCCAAAATCTGTTTTGAAGTTGAAGAAATTTGTTTTTTTACATTTTATGATTCAGAATGTTGGGCTCTGGAAGCGATGTTGGTCACTGAAAATTTTTTCTTTAAGTTAAGCATGATTTGAAATATTTTTGAGGTTTAGATAGATAAAATTTTTGGAGTTACAATTATGTCAGGTTAGTAGGCTTGTGTTAAATGAAAGGAGGGGTAAATATGAAAAGCCTAGTTTAATGAGGGGCAAAATAGGAAAAAATACCAAACAAAAGGGCTTGAATTAAAAGAAGGGAAGAGAGTGTCGTGAGAACGAAAGAGTGAAAAACAAAAATAGGAGAGAAGAAGAGAGGTTTCGGAAGAGAAATCAAGTTTCTTAAAGTAGGTTAATCATCTTTTCTTCTTGCTTTATTAAAGGAATGTGTTCTATTGAGGATGAAGGAGTTAGAAAGAAAAGAGGTTTGTGTGGGAAGAAGATGGATTAGGAGAACCCAATTGATTTTAGGGTTTCTAAACCTAGGTTTTCTAACCTAGATGGAGTATGGGTAGGTTAGATTTGAGTTTCATTTATGTTTATTGCAAATTTATGATTATTTTTAAGCTATCAATTTTATTGGAATGTTGTCTTGAATGAAACCTTGGTTGTTTTAGTAAACCAAGGGAATCCTACCCAACAGCAAGGGGAAAGGCAAGCTTAACTTGGATTTCCACAAGCTAATTACGTCGGTAATGTATTTATAGTTGTTGTGTAATTGGGAAAATTCTTACATATGTGTGTCTATGTTGGTTTACTTAAAATTGATTTGGTTGAAATTGTAATAATTGTAAATGTTTGGAAATGCATGATGCATTGTGATTATGTTATACCTTGAAAAAGGTTATAACTTTTGGAATTCGATGAAAGGAAGAAAAAGCATGAAAGTATGAGCATATAATTGAATTTGAGCATGAGATTTGATTGTATTTAGGCGAGAGAGGAACCGTTTCTTTAGTCAGGTGCATATAGACAAAAAGCCTTCTCTCGAATGCCTGCTTGTGGCATACAAGATTCGAAAAGTGGCCTCGTTTTGTTCATGGAATAAACTTCGCTTTCTCTATTTTATTCCACGGAACCCTCGAGCCCATTGCATCTTCAAATGTTCAAGTATGGTGCATAGTTGAGTGTTATGTTTAATGGCTCAAGTTTATGCTGTGTGTTATTAGTTTGAGTTAAATTGATCAAATGCTTAAGCTGCTTGAACAAAGTAAGAATGCTTGAATTGCTAGATATATCTATACATATGCTTGAATATGTGGTCAATTTCCAATGGCTATAAATATATTAGCCACTGAGCTGTGAAGCTCACCCCATTATTCCCTCCTCAGGTGTAGAACAAGAAGGATAGCAATCCTTGCAAGGCATTGGAAACTCTAAGATATTAGGAGCTTTTGTAACTAAGTTAGTTCGATCACTTTTGGATAGCTTTATAAGCATGTAAACATTGAGCATCCCATATATGATGTATTTTGGGTTAAACCCTTGTTATAATGTTATTATGTAAATAAAGTTATGTATGAGTTTCTGTTGATTTCGCAAAAGGTTTTAAAACTAGAAAGTTCCCCAGGTGTACGTGCATGTTTCTTTTGTAGTTGTGCATTTTGTAGTCTTAAGTTTTTCATAGGTGTATAATTTATGTACCAACTTCAGGGAAGAAAAACTGGACTAATTTAGCCTAAATTCATCAAAGTTGTCTTCTGAAAAGATGTAGCTTATCTTTCTATCTTTCCAACAGTATAAAGTATGAAATTTTTAGATATCAGAGTCAAAATTTATAGTCCTTGTAAGTGAAGACGTATCGTTTGGTGAGGACGTATCGTCTGATGATGACGTGTCATCTTATGAAAACGCTTCATCTTGTAAAGGCGTTTCATCTTGTGAAGGCACTTCGTCTTGTGAAGACACTTCATCTTGTGAGGGAACTTCATCTAATGAGTGCGCTTCGTCTAGTGAGGATGCATCATTTGGTGAGTGTGCTTTGTCTGATGAGCGTGCTTCGTCTTGTGAGTGCACTTCGTCTGGTGCACTGTTCACCTGATCATATCGTCTGGTCCCATTTTTGACCATCTAGATGATATAATTTGCCTTTGAAATCTTCAATAAAGTTATAGATCTAGAAGTCCTCTTCGAAACCATTAAAATAAAATCTTAATCCGAAATCTCTAGTGAAAGTTATACTAATTGTTCCGAGGTATCAGTCAGAGAATGATAGAATGAAAATGAGGCATCAGTCAGAGGGGCATAACTAGGTTATGAACCCACTTTGGATTTTTAAGCATATCTTGAGCTGTAGAGCTCCGAAATAGAATGTTCTTATTTCAAAATAAACTAGAGTCATAGAGATGAAATTGGCTTGAAGAAGTCAAATTGTAAGGTTGGTGATAAGCTGGTGTGGGCAAGCACCCTTGTGAGATGATGGCAAAGTGAGGGTTCATTGGAATAACCCTACAAGGAAACCTGCTCATGCTTTTCGACTCTGAATTTTGGGCTTCAGAAACGGAGTCAAGCAAGTGGGGTTCAACAGTTACGATATCAAAGCCCAGAATTGAGATCTTATATAGGCATTTTTTGAAATATGTGTCAAGTAAAATTAGTGAGAAAAATGATTTTTTTTCATGATATGAGAAAATGAATGTTTGTGGATATTACGTAGTCTGATATGTTAGACAGAGATGCAGTATTTGTGGTTATGTTAGTGAATATGGTGATTAAATTTTGTTGTGGATATGCACTTAAATTGATGTGGATTTGAAAAGATTTTCATGAATTGACTGAGAAGAAATAGAGACATAGGTGGAAATGACCAGATTTAAGGTGTATAAGCAAAATGGAATTGAAAGAATGAACTTGGAAGTTAGAATGATTGTTTAATTGTTGTGATAAGAGTTATGATCCGGTATAAGAAGATATTAGTGGAATTGAGATTGTTGATGATGTTACAATGGGTAATGAATTCAAAGATAAAGAGAAAAATAGCGTCTAAGATCAATGGAGATCAAAGTGTCAATTATGTAAGATATAAATTGGTGAATATATGGAGATACATATGTGGATAAAATGGGATGACTTTGATGATACACAACTAAGTATATGCGATAGTAATTATGTTTATTTCTTCATTGAGTTATGGTGATTGGAACATTATGACCTTGTAAGAACGATAGAAATTGGTCCTCTTGAGGTATTGAGAATGGTTGATAATGCGATGATGATAACAGATGATTGGTAAACATTCCATGAACAGTATAGCTGATAGCAGCAAGAAGTCTTCTTTCGAAGAAGAACTTCATTGAATTATGTTAAGCAGATCAGATAGTGTATGTTAAGAGTGATCAATGAAAAAACAAATCAGAAATGAATATGTAATGATTCAAGTAAATATTGGAGTCATATCCCTAAAGGAGACTTAAGCATGAAATGTAGAATATGCTACTGAGAGTGTATGTATTAGGTTTGATGTAATGTATCCAACTATATGATTGGATTCTTGAAATTGAGGTGGCATTATTGCTAATGTGAGGAGAATTTAGATCCACATTATATTCCATGCGAGTATGCGCATGGGATATACATTAGGTTTTGATTAATGTGTTACCCACACAGGAAGTTAAGTTTTCAAATAAATTGAAATGTTTGAAGAAACTAGTATGAATGAGCAAACATTAAAATAATTCAATGTGAGATATGAGAAAGTCTAAAGAATGCAGAAGATCATTTGAGAAAGGAAGTCAATTAGGAAATTGAAAATAACGTGAGACAATGTTACCTTACTGAGGAATTAGTTATTTAAGGAATTATGAGAACTAATCATAGGGCACATGGAATTTGATAATAATTGTTTGAGTTAACAATTGTCTCGACAGTACTATGGTATTGAAGAATAAAGCCATCCAAGCAAAATTTTATGATGTATTAATGGTATTTGAAAAGTTGAGAAGAATAGTTGAGTACTTGAAGAAAAACGTGTAAATTGTATGAGTAATGAAAACAAAGAGAATTTTGAGGAATTATACTGATATAAATTATATTTTATGGATTTGGAGATTTATAGCATACAATGATGTTGTATAATAGATTTGGATAAAATCCAATTCAGCATAATAAAGTGATTCCATAAGTATGGAGACAACTAAAGTCTTATGAGTTGATTATTTGATACATGATTTAGAACCGTTACAGTAGTGATTGCTTTGAAAGTTTAGAGACAGTATATGTATAGGAACATCTTGGATATATATACATGTACAGATTATTAAAGTTTGAGGTAATTATTGAGTTGAGAAAATTGAATACGAGACTAAGACAGTGGATAGAAGTACTAAAAGACTATGATTGTACAAATGAGTATTTCCCAGTAAAGTTAGTGTCGTATCTAATGCATTAAGTAGAAATCCCAATAGTAGTAAAGCACAAATTCAAATATTGAGGTTATCAAATCTAGTGCAAAAGGAGCATAAAATGTGAAGTTGAATTTTGGGCAAATCAAAGTACTATTTGCTATGGAATTGAAGATCAGTTTCACATGAAAGGATTAACCAAGCCCAAATTGAGGATTCAGAAATTGTGAATCTTACTAAGAAATTGAAAGTGTATAAAAATTTTTAGTTTAAATAGGAAAAATGATACTTATGATTGAAATAAGAAATATGTGTAATCAATAAAGGTGATAGAGTAAAGAGATTGTTAGAAAAGCACAAATGGTAACATAAGTTATAGATCCTAGTAGGAATATGTTGTAATGCCATTTAACGACTAAGAATGTAGAATTAAGTGATTGAATGTTTAAATTGCCGGTGGTCTTAACTGTTAGAGATATACTTCAGGCTTATAGTTTGGAGTTCATAGGAACATGAGATCAATGTATAGTTCTATTTGACTTCAAGCATCACAATCATTATCATCGTGATTTCATTAGAATACTGAATGAGGAGTTAGATGATAAAAAGAGTCGTTCACTCTTGCATTGTGATGATTAAGGCCTAAAAATGGTTGAAGGCCAAAATTGATTGGAGAAATTATTGATAAGTGAAATCTGTCTGTATTAGAAATTAAGTGATTCAAGAAAGATAAATAAGTTAGGTGGATCAACACCAAGTGTATGGAATATAGTGAGGTACAAATAAGAGTTAAGTGTATTAGCATTACAATGATGTGAATTATTAATTGAAAGTTACATTTTCTCTGAGAGTATCATCGTGTCGAGGTGTCCTCAGGTAAGGATAAAGGATTAGCTAAGCCCGACATGAATTGATTTGCACAAAATAATTATGAGAAGTGCTAATAATGAAAGGTTTCTTAGATTCATAATGTGATATATGTGAGAATGTCAAGAATATTGACAAGATATGATATTGGTGTTATTGACGTAAGAAGTGAAATATTGTGAGTAATCTGAAATACATTGAGGAAACAGATGAGAAAGTGTAATGTCTGAATAAGTCATTGAAGGATGGATGGAATCCGTTAACTAAGGTGATTTGAAAGAAATGATTTGAGTGATGCAGTTAAATGGAAAACGGAGGAGCATAAGAGGAAGCATACCCCTGCCCCTACATTAGTTAGGTAAGAATTTTGAGGACGAAATTCTTTTAAGAGGGAGAGAAAATGTTAGCCCCCAAATTTTTTTTCTTCATGAATAAGAATGATTTAACCAATTGTGAGGTTTTGATAGATTGATCATTTTGTAATTATTTGATTTTGTCAAAGTTAGTAGGATTTACTAAATGGGTAAGTGGAATTAAAGTGTTAAGGTTATAAGAATGTTCAAGGGTGTTTTTGGCAAGACACCTAAGGTTAAAAGAACATAAGCTTATAAGGAAGGGTAAAAGGGACTTTTTGGGCTCATTAAGGGTAGAATTAGAAGAAGAAATTTTGTTCTTGCTTTTTTAAGAAGGGTAGAAACAAAAATTGAAGAGAAAAAGAGAGAGAAATACGATGAGAAGAAGAGAAGGGGAGAAAGAAAAGAAAGCAAGCTAGGGTTTCAATTTTCTTAGCTTTCAAGAGAGAGTTTGAGATTTTTCAAGAAGGGAAAAAGTTAGAGGAAGAGACGAGTTTCCATTTGAGCCAAAGATTTCTTCATTTGGTGAACAATCAAGGTAAGATCATGGTAAACCTTTTACATTGTTTGAAGGATTTTGGTTCATAGAGTTTAGAAAATATATGAGTTTAAGTATTCTAGAATTAATTTTAGTGATTGTGCTTTATACGATTTTCAATTGAAAATCCTATTGAATGGGTTTTTTGTTAGTGTAGAAGGAAATCAAGAAAGGCAAGAGAAGTAAGAGTAGAGACATTTTAAGCAAGTCTTTAAGAAAGGAAATTAAGGTGGGTTGCATGTTTATAATAGAGTTATGAGCACTAATGCTTTCCAAATCAAGAAGATAAAAAGGATTTCAATTACTTCATAAATGTTGCTTTTAATACTTTTGAGTGATTTGAGAAATTGCTACATTGTAGCACCTCACTCTCGCAAGACATGTACTTGATATCTTGGGTGATATCTGAGTCTGTGCCCCACAAGGGTGGCGTACTAGCACACTCAGTCAGTCAAAACTTAGTACAAAATATTTTTTTTGAAACAACAAACATATGCAGAAATTAAGAAACAAATAAGGCCCACTTTATTTCATAAACATTTTTCAAAACATCAGAATTTTTTTAATCAGTAGGGCCCATTTTAGAAACAAAACACTCACAATCATATTGTCATTACAAAATCTTTTTCTTTTTCTTTTTAAAACAATGCACACTTTTGTGGAAAATCAATAATCAATTCGGGCCCGTTTCAATCACAAACTTTTTCAATCAATTGCACTCAAAATAAATTTCATTTACAACCCTTTCCATTTTGGAAATTTATTGCAAAATAGATTTGAACAATAAACATGATACCAAAATCTCAGAATACATTCTTTCATACAAAAATTATTGAAAATAATTATGCAGACATGAACTGATCCCGACCTCTATCACTCACTTGCATGCAGTAGGTATACTCCCGTTTGCCTAACGGGGTATTATTCTGAGCCCTGAAAAGTATTTGCAAATTTTAGGCGAGTTTTGTGAACTCAATGAAGTAGCCATCATCGATGGTTCACTCAATTCATGCAACACATAATTTCACATATCACATATTCACATTTTCACATAATTGATTTCATAAAACATTTTCACTTAAGCATAAACAATTTTGCATTTCAATCAATCAAACATACTTAAACAAATGCATATGGAATGCTCATGAGACTCTTTTCCAATTGTTACTCACAGTACGCTCCAGATTAGCATTTGCTTCCTTGATTTAGAAGCGTCTGGATGTGGACGTTTATCCTGCACATTGAAATTATGCAATACACACGTTGCATGCACATTAATAACTTTGCACAATTATAAGCATTCATTTATGCACATGTATGTATATGAAATATGTACAATGCGTGTTCATGACAATCCTGGGAATCTTTTCATTATTCTCGTCACATTATCAGTCTTATATCAAAACTCACCTAAGTAAAATTTGTAGTTAGGGTTTATACCTCAAATAAACACTTTGAATCTAATTTCATAACTCAATGAATCATTTCAGATTTTTCTCCAAACACTAACTTTCGGGTCTACTATTTTTGATCATTTAGACAATGAAAATGAAGTAGTTTGGGAACACTTTCTTTTTTAGAATTGTCCTTTTATCTCATAAGTTTCTAATGACACCAAAATCATTCAATTTGGTTCAGTAGTGTAAAATTTATACTCTAAATATTTTAGGACTGCTTTTATTATGAGGCAATGCCCTATACTCAAATTCCAACCCGAGTTGGCCGCGACGAACTTCATTCTTCAAGTTGGCTACGGCGAACCAAGGAGAGTTGGCCGCGGTGATCTTTGGCAAAAACATACGCGGAACATGTTTCATTTTCCAGATTTTAACTTCCCACCTTTCACATATAACCATCTTAAACCTAAACCATCTCTTCTACTTCATTTTCAACTCCATTTTAACCCAATATCATTCACAAACCGATTCATAAGCTATACTTGTTCATCAACCAATCAAAACATTTTCATATACCATTCATCAACAACTTCCTACACATATTCAACTTCATTTTCACCTCTAATTATCACTAAATATGCTTCATCCAAAATAATCAAGAAAAGAAGGATGCTTATACTTACTTGATTTACCCAAAGCTTCTTCAATCACCATGAAACCCTAGCTCTCCAACAGAAAAGAAGGATTCCTATACTTGATTTACCCTAAGCTTCTTCAATCAATATGAAATCCTAGCGCTCTCCAACATATACGATCTTCACCTTTTTAAGGAGGAATAAGTTGGGTTTTTTATTAACAAGATGGAGAAGACAATGAATATTGATGAAACAAAGTGAAATGGTGAGGGTGAGAGTGAGTTTCTTGAGTGAAGGAGAGAAAGATAAAAACAAAATTGAAGAAGAGGAAGAAGAGAAGCATGTATCGTGAGTGGGCAAATGAAAGACCATGAAATGGTCTTTAATTAGGTCAAAATCGTGAGTGGATGCCATTTGTCACCTTTGTGTGGTCTCCAATTGACTCTTTTATTAACTAGTCCATTTGTTTCCAATTTTTACTCCAATTGTCCCCCAATTTTCAATGGCACTTGTCAATAAATCCTAAAGTCATTTATCCAAAATTTCCATTGCTATTGGACAGTAATTTCTACTACCATTTAACAATTGTTTTGTTACTTGGTAATTTTCCTAGTCCAAAATATCCAACAATTTCGAAAAATTTCTCCAAAAATCCCAAAAATTCTAAATCAAAGCTTATACTCTTAAACATTAATTTTCAATACAAATAATTCACAGTTCCAATTATAATCACATTTATAGATCAATTAAACCCGACAATTATCAATGAATGCATATACATTCATTTTTTATATGTGCAAAAATTCAAATTCATATGTATGAGTGCTAACATTATACGTGAGCATGAAATGCACTTTCTTCTAATCTCTCATTACTATTTTCTCTATTACCGAAATCTAGGGCTCCAACCATTAGTATGGGAATGGGATGTTACATTTCTCCCCCATAATAAATTTCATCCTCGAAATTAATATCTGATTGATTAATAAGGCAGGGGTATTATTTCCTTATATGCTCCTCCGTTTCCCATATAACTTCATCACTCAAATACTATCTTCCAAATGACCAAAATTGATAGACTCAATAGGTCTCTCAATCACTTGTTTAGATATCACATTATCTTAACTATTTCCTTGATGAGTTTTAGATTACTAAAAAATTTCACTCCTAGTTGCAATAACACATACATCGGATCATAATGATACTTCCTAATAGATCCATGCAACACTGTGTGAATCTGAAACATCTTTTATGGGTAATACTAACTCATAAATCCATAGTCCTATTCTCACAATAGTTTCATACGGGCCAATTTATGTCAAGCTTAGTGTCCCCCTTTTTCCTAACTTGTTCACACCTTTATCTCTATCTAAGCACACCTTAGCAAGGTAATACTCTTAGAAGTATTTCCTCTTTCATTTGATATTTCACATCTCTTTAGGGTCAATGCACTCTACTCTTATGTCTATCTCACGATATTCCATAACTTCGCTGTTGATTCACTTAAGTCATCCATCATTATCTTGGATCACTTAACTTCTATTACAGATTCATTTCTCTCATCAACAGTATCTCGAATCAATTCTGGCCTTTAGAAATTTTTAGGCCCTCTTTATTTCAATGTAAGGGCGAACGACTCTTTTTGTCGTATAACACCTCATACAGTATTCTAACGATATCATTATAATAGTGATTGATATGCTTAAGTTCAATTAAAACCATACATTAACCTCATAATCATATGAACTCCAAAATATAAGTTTTTAATTATATCCCTAACAGTTAAGATTGTTGGCAATTCAAACACTCAGTCACTTGTTTCTAGATCCTTAGTCGTTAAGTACTATTTTGGCATATTCCTACTAAGATGTCTAGCTTAGGTTGTTACTTGTGCTTTCTCTAGTAATTCATTTGTTCAATCATCTTCATCGGGTACACATCCTTTTTGTTCCAATCACAAGGTATCATTTTTCTTATTCAAATTCAAAATTTAGATTCATTTTCAACTTCTCAATAAGATTCTTAGGTTTTGAATTCTCAATTTGGGCTTTGCTAGACTTTCCATGTGGGACTGATCTTAAATTCAACAACTAATAGTACTTTGATTTGTCCAAAATTCAACTTAATATTCAATGCTTTTTATTACACTAGATTTGGTAACCTCGATATCTGAATTTGTGTTACACAACTATTGAATTTTTCCGTTCCATTTATCAAATTACAACACTAGCTTAACTGGGGAAATACTTATTTGCTTAATCAAAATCTTTCAGTAACTCTATTGATTCTCTCAACTTTATATTTAGTTCTTTCAAACTTGATCCTTACCCCAAACTTTAATGATCTCTATATTTATATATAGATCCAAAATGTTTCACTATACATATAATGTCTCCAAACTTTCAAACAAATCACTGTTGCAGCAAGTTCTAAATCATGTATCACATAGTCAACTTATGAGACTTTAATTGTCTCAATGCATATGAAATCACTTTATTATACTGCACTAGATTTCATCCTAATCTCTAATGTGAAACCTTATTTTATACCACATAATCTCCAATTCCAAATGATATTATTAAAATTGGTATTATAATTCCTCAAAACTCATTTATACATTTATCACTGATACGATTTACACGTTTTATTTCAAACATTTTTATCACGGGATAAGATTAGTAAAAACACCTTAACAGTCTCTGATAGTATCCAACATATAGGTAGTTCTAAAGAATTCCGAATCTCTCATATATTCTTTATAATTTCTTACTTCTTCATTACCTCTATTTCTATGGGTCTCGTAATACGCCATGTTTAGTTACCATAAGATCTAACATTTTATTTGGTCAAGATAAGATTCACTCTTATTAAAATCGGCCTATAATTGTTTCTACCTTCATGATATGTAAGATTTATCCTCAAGTTTCACAATTATGCTCTTTGCTTTTCACATACACTCGATATATCATTTATAATCATAGTCACTAATTGATCCAGTTTTGCTTGGATCACTTAAATTTTCAATACCATATTGCTGTCAGGGCATTGTTAACTCTAAGAGATATAACCCAAAACTCCCTATGCCCATGATTTGTTCTCGTAATTCTTTAAGAATCTAATTCCTCGATGAAGTAGTATTATCTGATGTTATTTTCAGTTTCCCAATTGACTCCTTTTCTTGAATGATTTTCTCAATTCCTTTAATTTTCTCTGATTTTCGTATGGATTTATTCTAACGCCTACTTATTCATTCTATTTTCTCCACAAATTTCAATTTAATTGCAATATTAACTTCCTACATTGGAAACACATTCACCAGATCTGATTTGTACCTCCTATACAAATATGTATAAAATATAATATGGACCTAGTTCTCCTCACATTACCAATAATGTCACCTCAAATTTAAGAATCCACTCACTTAGTTGGATACTTTACATCAATAAAAATGCATACACTTTCAGTAGCATATTCTACATCGTATCCTTGAGTCTCTGTTGGGATTAGGACTCCAATATTCACTTTTGATTTATCACATATTCATTTCTGATTTGTTCTTTCATTAATCATCCTTAAAGTAAACTATCTGGTTTTCGTAACCTAATTTGGTGAAATTCTTCTTTGAAAGAAGATTTCTTGCTACTATCATCGATACTATTCATGTAACCTTTATCAATCCACTGTTATCATCATTGCTGATCAAACATTCTTAGTAACCTCAAGGAGAATAATTTCTATCATAACTTATATGATAAGAATATCCTTTCTAATAAGGCTGAGTAAAGCATTAAGCAATTCATTTACTCTAACACCTTGGTATATATATCATTAAGATCATTCCATCTTTTTCTAGAGATGTCTTTTAAGACAATTCACCAATTAATAACTTATATTCAGGATACCTTAATCTCATTTGATTCAGGACAACAATTCTCCTTTTGTATCTGTCCTTAATCATGGAGATTGTGCCATGATCGTGCCGTTTTTTTCACAAAATTCATCACCCATAGTAACATCATTAATAACCTCAATTTATCCTCTATTGATCACTATTAACACTTTCATGTATTACTCTAATTCATCTTAGACTTTGAACTATGGGAACTATGACTAACAAT
>JANSVA010000005.1:17432759-17444352 GCA_025504915.1 Erythroxylum reticulatum | reverse complement strand
CTAAACGAAGTGACCCTTGAGATAATAGTTTCCTCACACATTGTGCTATCTCTCCACAAAAATTGGCAGCATTCCAAATTAATTGGATAAAGGTTTTGACTGAAGGAAAGTAAAGGAATCTATTGGAATAGTATGAATTGGTGTTATTTCACTGAGCATGCTTCAGCATTTTGAATATATCTGGATCTGTAGGGTTCCAACTGAGATGATTTTCAATGTGGAGTAAACTAGAGGCATAGGTTTACAAATTATATAAAAAGGTCGATTTCTGATTCAGTCTCTAAGATGTTTGATATCTGGATGGACGTTGAGCATAGAATATTTGCTTCAGTATAAGAATGATTCAGAAAGTAGGGCCCGACACTTACAATATCAGAGAATGAAGATGAACCGAGGATGACTAATGAAGGTTAATTGGAATAACCATAAATAGTAACAAGCACAAGCATAAGCACACATTTTAGGACATCCCAGTTGGGCTCTGGAATTCGAGGTCCAACAATAAACTTGTAGAATTGGAACTAATTCTTATTTTACTTGGTAGTGGTTAGTTAATTAGGTTTACTTATTGTTAATTACTTAAGGGTAAGCCATTATTTATATGTGAGGGAATTTGATATTAGTATATTTTACTTGATATTATAGGCTAAATTAGTTGTAATTTAGCATATTTACATAATATTTTATATGTTTTATATGATTTTTCCTATGTTTGATTCATTGTCCTATAGGTGATAATTTAGGTCAAAACTTTTATTTAAGTGTAACATTCTCCATAATTGACCAATTAAGGAGAAAATTAAATCAATTGGAAGCTAATATGATGGATAATCTTTTAAAAGGTATCAGAGATTAACTCAGGCTTTAAGATATTAGAAAATGGAGGAGAATGTGGTGGTAGCGTGAACAATGTTGAACATGCAACAAAATTTGCACCAATCTTATTTGATAAAACATTTTTATTTTAAAAGCTGGCTAACACTTTTTTGAAAATGTAACAATCATCATACTTAAAATTTCAAATCAAAGCATGAAAATTTTGTCAAGTTTAATCACCTTGGAACTCATTTATATGACCTAATCTATAAATACTTTTATTATAAAACTTTTTTGGTGATTTTGGAGTATTGTGACAACATTCTTTTTCACTGAGTTTTTATTTTTAGTTTTTTTTACATTAAGGATGGATCAGGACCAAGATTAGAGGAGAATGATGAGAACTCCTCTAATTCTTTCTCTCTTTTTATCTTAAGTTAAGATTGATTGCTTTTGTTTTGTTTTCATTGTGTTTAGTAACTAAACCTTATCTAGGGATAATGACGTAGCTTATGATGGATTCTTTAATTTTTTAAAAAAAGAATGAAGGAATTTCATTAATTAACACCAAGTAATGTACAAATAAGGGAAAATCATAAACACTTATAGCCTTTCATACAAATAATGAGGAACATATAGATTATATATGTAGCACCCCACTCTCATAAGGCATATCCCCGAACATACCGAAGGTATTCGAGAACATACTCTACGAGGCTGGCATCCTAAAATAGTCAACAATCAAACTTATTACAAATTTTTCAAAAGAACACACGCATTTGCAAAAAATCAATAAACAAATCGGGCCCACTTTATTTGAAAACACTTTCGTTGTAAGTGTTAATACAATCATTGATCAATCTCATTTACAAACATTTCCAATTTGGAAAATTATTACAAACAGAATTATTCAATTACATATGATACAATAATTGCATAATTCACAATTTGATACAAAAATAAGAAAACACATATGCAGACGTGAACTGATCTTGACCTCTATATCTTACTCAAATGCAGTGGCTAGACTCCCATTTGTCTAACAGGGTAACTCCTCTGATCCTGAAAAAATAATGTTGCAATTTTGGGGTGAGTTTTGCGAACTCAGTGAGTGGACCGTCCTCAATGGTTTACTCAATCACATAACACGTCAATTCATATAATCACATAATTCACATCTCTTCATCAATTCATCATATTGAGTTACATACATTTCATATTCACTTGAAAGATATATCACATTCAGAAATCAGTCAAACTATTTAAATCATACATATTAGATGCATATGCAGTACTTATGAGACTCACTTTCAATTTGATATTGTTGTGACCGAGTGCCTATAACTGTCCCATATGTATTGTGGATATCGGGATCATTGATAACTATCCTGTATCCATTGGGGATACTGGGCTCATTATACATAGTGAGCCTTTGGCCCTTAATCACATTTTGAGCATTAAGCTCTTTTTCGATGACTACTTCGATCACAACAGCCTTTATGTTATTGTACATTCATGTAATGAAATGCATCAATCACATAAGATAAATCAATCACTTTATTTCACTTTACACATGTCATCAGACCTTATTCCGACATTCAACATTTAAGTTGAGAATCACTTATTTAAGTCACATGCATATTCACATTTTTCTTCAAAACTTGGTTCGACATTCAACAAACAAGTTGAGTATCACATAGTCAATCCAATTCAAATTCAATGAGCACTTACAATATTATTCATGCATAAAACACCTAGAAATCAGTACAATCACATTCACATAATCATTCGATACAAAATTTAAACAGAACAATCATTAAAGTAAGATTATCTAGGTCGACTCACAGTACGCTCCAGATTAGCATTAGCTTCCATAATTTGGAAACGTCTGGATGTAGACATTTTATCCTGCACATCAACATTATACAATACATACATTGCACACAAACTAATAATTAGACAATCTTATGAATACTCAATCACATACATATGTATATGTGTTGTGTACAATGCATACTTAATGACAATTCTGGGTATATTATTTAAATTCACATCTTATGCTAATTCTCATTTCATAATTCATCTATGTCTAATTGAACTTAGGTTTAGAATTTAAATCCTGTCATTCATCTTTATATCACTACTTTCCTCAATCAGTCTATGACAATGTATTCACATCTATTTCACATTCAAGGATATACCGTCACAGTACAATATTGATGTCATATTCAATAATACATCCACCAACACAATTATGTTGAATCTTTATCTATCATATCTAACCATATACTATTTCTCATTTTGAGATATCCAAAGAATTTCATTTTCTCACATTCTGACAGATCATCATTCTTCTTATTACTTCTATCAGCTCAAACTTTTAATAAATGCTCATGCATGTGACTCATATAAATGCGACTCAGACTAGGGATCAGTTGCTGCTACATGCTAAGACATGTCTAAAATGCATGTAACTTGACACATATTTCGAAAAATGCCAATATAAGATACTAAATTTAGGCTCCGATACCAAATTGTTGTAACACCCCACTCTTTTAAGGCACGTACCAAACATGCTAAGTGATATCTGAATACATACCCCATAAGGGTGGTGGCATGCTAGAGCACTCATATTCTCTTATAAAGCATCATAAAGAAAGACACAATGGTTATAAAAAAACGCATTTCCTCATTTTATTTATTAAACAATTTGTACATTGTAGCTTTACAACTGAAGCCTGATGCTCAGCCTTAACCTGTTACTATGTTATACACTTAAAAACATACTCTGCTACTTGCTTCTTCATTCTGGGCCACCAGAAATGTTGCTTCAGCTTGTTATACATCTTGGTGGTACCAAGAAGTATAACATAAGCAGCCACATAAGCTTCCTCTAGAATTTCTTTTCTCAAATTATCCACATTAGGCACACATAGCCTCTTCTTTAGAAAAATGCATTTCATGCTAATGCATAATGTTAGCACACACACATGTGAACTAGATTTTTTTTGGTAAGATGTGAATTAGATTATTGGACACATTAAAACGATTGTACATGTATTCATTGACTTTTTCGGGTATAATTGATCTATAAATGTGATTATAATTGGAATTGTGAATTATATGTGTTAAAAATTATTTTGGAGAGTATATGTATTGACTTAGAATTTTTGTGAAAATATTAGAATTTTATAGAATTTAAGGGGTATTCTTCGACTAGGAAAAATGGCAAGTGGCAGACAATTGATGAATAGTAGTAGAAATAAGAGTCAAATGGCAATAAAAATTTTTATAAATATTAGGATTTAATGACAAGTTTCATTAAAAATTGGGTTGAAAACTGAAGACAAATGGACTAGCTTATTAAAAGACCAAAATGGGACCATAGGAAAGTGACAAGTGTTACTACCACTTACCATTTGCTATTCTTTTACCCAAATTAAAGACCATATTATGGTCTTTCAATTACGATATATGCTTCATTTCTTCATTTTCTTCATTTTTTCATCTTTCCTTCACTAACGATCCCACCTCATCCTCATCATATTGATTTTGTCCAACTCTTTCACTTTTCAAGATTCATTTTCTTCTCCATCTTGTTACTAAAAGACCCAACCTATTCCATCTTAAAAGTTGGTGATCATATGATGCATAGGAGAAGCTAGGGTTAAGTGTGATTTGAAGGCATTGAAGCTAAACAAGTAATTATAGAGCATTACTCTTCTTTAATTGTTAAATGAAACATGTTTTCATGATAGTTAAGTGTTAAATGATCATTAAATGAGGATGGGTACATGCTAAAACATTAATGAGGAATATGGGTAGATTCATGTCTTGCTTTTACATGTATGACGATTAATGATTCATAAATTGATGTAGAGTTGATTTAGAGTTAGAATAAACCCTAAAATGATGTAGAATGAAGTGCAGAAAAATTGATTTATAAATGGATATTTTCATGTTCTGTTTTTGATGATTAAAAACATGGATCATTGGTTATTTTAGAAATGGATTGGATTGACTATTGAAGTTAAAGAAAAGGAAAGTGTAGGATCTTGAAAGGAGACGAACTAGGATGAAAGTTTAGAGATAAAGTGATAATGGTGTTTAAAGTGTGCTAGAATATGTTAGCTGTAACATTTCTATAGGATACGCATTCTTTTATAGCACCGCATCTGGCATCTAGGTTGCATTGTGATAGAGAAAAATTAAAATATGGATTAGAGGTTAGTACAAGGATAGATAGTTACTACATTAATAGGAGAAATCTGCAAGAGGTGCTTAATTAAAATTGATAAGGTAGAATTAGAGACAGACTTGATCATATTACAGTTAAGGGAGATAGATATGATCTTAGGCATGGATTGGCTCACTACTCATAGGGCTATCATGAACTACTATACTAAAGAGGTGGTATTAGAATCTCCTAATCAGCCGAGAGCAATTTTTTGAGGTATTAATCAAGCAGTGCCAGCCAGGCTGATCTCATTCGTGAGTGCATTAAGGTTGATGCAAGGGGGATGTGAGGCTTATTTGGCCTATGTTATAGATACTCGAACTAAGCAGAGTGTGTAGGACATTCCTGTAGATAGGGAATTCCTGGATGTGTTTCCCACTAAGCTACCTAGCTTACCCCCAGATCGGGAAACAGAGTTCACAATTGATTTGGTCTCAAGTGTCACTCCTATATCTATTCCTTCATATAGGATGGACCCAATGGAACTAAAGGAGTTGAAGGCTTAGTTATAGGATTTACTAGAAAAGGGATTTATTAGACCCCAATGTGTCACCATGAGGAGCTCCGGTCTTATTTTTGAAGAAGATAGATAAAACATTGAGACTTGTGCATCAATTATAGGCAACTGAATCAAGTAACAGTGAAGAATAAGTACCTGTCACCTAGAATTGATGATTTTCTTGATCAGTTGCAAGGAGCTCAAGTGTTCACTAAGTTAGATTTGGGATCTGGGTACTATCAGTTAAAGATAGCAAAGGTTGATGTACTGAAAAGTGCATTTAAGAGCAGGTATGGGCATTTTGAGTTCTTAGTAATGTCGTTTGGGTAAACTAATTCCTTAGTTGCATTTATGTCTTTGATGAATGAGGTGTTTCAGCCCTACCTGAATCAGTTTGTAATAGTATTTATTGATGATATTCTAGTGTACTTAAAGAGCAGAAAAGAACATACTGAGCATCTCAGAGTGATTTTACAGATTATGAGGGAGAAACAATTATATGCCAAATTCAGTAAGTGTGAATTTTGGCTGGGCCAAATAGTATTTTTGGGTCATATAGTGACTAGACAAGCCATACAAGTGTAACCGAAGAAGATAGAGGCAGTAATGAAGTGGGAAGCTCTGAAAATTGTATCAGAAATTTGGAGTTTCTTAGGATTGGCTGGTTATTACCGGAGGTTTTTCGAGGGGTTCTTGTTAATCCCAACCCCTCTAACTAAGCTTTTGAGGAAGAATGTAGTTTTCAGATGGAATGACAATTTTCAGAAGAGTTTTGAGGAGTTGAAGCATCGATTGACTGCAGCACCGATGTTAACTATTCCATCAGGAACTGGAGGTTATATAGTATACAGTGATGCTTCACATCAAGGATTGGGAATGTGTGATGATACAGTATGACAAGGTGATAGCCTATGTATCGAGACAATTAAGGTCTTACGAGATAAATTATCTGGTATATAATTTAGAGCTTGTTGCAGTTGTTTCTGCTTTAAAGATAAGGAGACATTATTTATATAGAGAGACATTCCAGATATACACTAATCATAAGAGTTTGAGGTATATGTTGAGTCAGAAGGAATTGAGTGTGAGATAGAGGAGATGGATAAAGTTGTTAAAAGACTATGACTATACGATTGAGTATCATCTAGGAAAAGCTAATATGGTAGCTAATGCTTTAAGTAAAGATTCAAATAGCAGTGTAGCTTAAATTCAGTTATTAAGGTTACCGAGCTTACTTCAGTTGAGAGCTTTGAATGTGGAGTTGAATTTGGAGAAGAATAAGGTATTAATTACTACCTTAAAACTAAGATTGATGTTGTATGATAGAATTAGAAAGGTACAGAATAAAGATCTCGATATGGTGAAGCTTATCGAGAGAGTAATAGCGAAACCAGATTCTGAGTTTAAACTAAGGGATGAGACATTATGGTTAAAGCAGTAGCTATGTGTGCCTAATGTGGATAATTTGAGAAAATAAATTCTAAAGGAAGCTCATGTGGCCACTTATGCTATACATCCTGGTACCACCAAGATGTATAACATGCTGAAGTAACATTTCTGGTGAGTTGAAATGAAGAAGCCAACAGGTTAAGGCTAAGCATCAAGCTTCGATTGTAAAGCTACAATGTACATATTGTTTCATAAATGAAATGAGGAAATTTGTTTTTTTAACTATTGTGTCTTTCTTTATGATGCCTTATAAGAGAATATGAGTGCTCTAGCATGTCACACTCATGGAGTACGTATTCAGATATCACTTAGATGTTAGGTATGTGTCTTACAAGAGTGGGGTGCTATAATATATCCTTTTATCAAAATGCATATTGTCAATGGAGAAGATACTTGGTTCTGGTTTGATAAATGAGCTTCTTAATGTCCACTGATCAAGAGAAGAGACATGTTAATACTAACTCCTAGAATGCCAATTCGCACTAGAGTTTCTGATGATATTACACAAAAAGCTTGGCTAACTATAAGAAGGGGAGTTGATAGACTGTTGAACTATTATCCCAGCTACTTGCCTAACTCCTCTATTATAAACAAAGCCATCTAGATTATTAACAACAATGGTGATTTCTCTAACTCTTCTTACTTAAAACCTATTAGACCCCAAGTTTCTACTATCCATTGGTATAACATTGTATAGAAAGGCTTATTAATACCAAAAGCATCCTTTGTCACCTAGCTATCTGCTAGAGGGAGATTGAAAACTAAGGATAGACTTAAGGGCATCAGTGATCAGATATGTGTCTTATGCAACATAATGCCTAAACTATAAGTCATATTTTCTTCCAATTCAACTTCATAACTATAATATAGACCAAAATGCAACACAACATGAACTTGGTATGTTCAATAACTAATTGGGAAAGTGTTCTAGTATAAATTGAAAATTAATACAAAAAGAATTGGAAAAGGTGAAAAATGCTTAAGCCTTTTCTTGAACTGCTCTGTTTATTCTATATAGAATGAAAGAAACTAAAAAATGTTTAAGAATACTCAAACTTAGAAGCATACAATCACTCATAAAACCTGCTTTTGGATTAAAGAAATACTTGTTGCACACCATGTCACTAAACACTTGAGCTATACTCTTAGAAGATGGAACCTAAAGTAACCTCTGCTATTACATTTCTAGTAGTCGTAAAAATGATAGGTTGTAATTTTACTTGTCTTTTATCTCATCTTTACTAATTTATCCTTAGAAAGTACTTTTTGTTACCTTTTAAAGCTTATCAATTAATGCATTATCTTTTTAAAAAGCAATGTACATTATCTTACAAGAAAACCTACTTACTTACTTTTTGACTAGCTTTTGAAGTATATCTAATTTAAGTAAAGGTTTCACAAATATGGTTTGAATCTCAATTCTTAGGACTTTTTAATTATGATCCCTTAAGCTAGAGCTATCAATCTAAGCTTGGTGTAGAAATTGCTTAAGTTAGCATTGATTTCCACTCTTGTATCACCAAAAATCTTACCATTCCTTTCCTTCCATTTGTGACTGATAAACAATCCAACACTAATCCTAAAGGGCTTTTTGTCACCCATTCCTTTTATGTTCACATTTGAGAACGAGGTGAGAAAGGTAAGCCATTCCTATTTAAGCATTAGAGACTATAAAGTGTGAGTAGGTTGTTCAATAGTCTTGAGGAGAAATCACATTTGAAGAACAAATGATTATGTGATTTATGGCCATCTCCACACAGGGCACAGTCTAAGGTATCAATCTGGAATTTTAGTGTATCCCTGGTACCTAATCTTTTATAATCAACTAGCCAAAACATAAAATAGTGTGTGAGATGAATGTTGTTGTCCCATACTAATCCATAGCAAGAACTTCTTTCAAGGTTTCCTAACAATATCTTCTTACATGAGGTAGTAAAAAAACTAGTGATTTGTCTCGACACCATTATACACTATCAAGAGTAGAGAGATCAAGTATGTACCTTGGCATATTTTGAATTATAACATAGAAACCTCTTGTTGACAATAATGGCCAACATTATTCCCTATTCGTTATAAGTGAATATGCTTTCATGTTAATGGGGACTATGAATTTTAGTACATAACAATATCTAGGCATATATAATGAGCCAACATATTTCCAATTATAAAACCAAAAGTTAGTTTTTACCCCATTACTAATTTTGTGTTTGATATGTGCCTACATGAAATTTATAATGTGTAAGATATACTAAAAACTACATGGCTGAGTTCGTTTAGGCTTGACAGTCTATATACTCTCACTCTTTAAGTCATATATATGAATCCACTTCACCCATAGGTTTTCCTTCTCCATACATATAGTCTATAGCCTCTTTACTATTAGGACCTTCGACATTTTGTAAGTTACAACTAATTCAAGCCCTCCATGCTATTTTGGAAGGCATATTTTACTCTATTTAACACTTGGTTTTTCCTTCTATTGTTAAGCCACTTTATACAAATTTCATAATTAACCTATCAATTTTATTTAACATGATCTTTGATGGAGCAAGGAGTGAGCACCAATCACTATAAAGGTTACTAAGTACAAATATTTTTAAATGTAGTCTTCTACCATAAGAAAGGAATCTATTACACCATAAATGCACCCTCTTTTCCATAGCGGAATTGGAGGAGTTAAATCTAATATTAACTTGATATTTATAGGTCTATTAAGGTGCCAACTCTTATTGTGCGACTTATCACAAATACTTTGATTCAATCTCTCGAATTCTTATCAAGTATGAGCACAACAAATACTACTAAGAATTAATATATTAAATTCAACAAGGTAAAGTTATACAAAACAATTCAAGAATAAACCCTAACATAGATCTAGAAATCTATAATCATGTTCAAAACACAACTAACCAAAATTAACATCCAAGACAATGAAATAAATAAAGAGATAAGAAAGAAAACAACTTGAAGTTTGATCTACAACATCTGGAAAGTTGGAGTTGATCTTGAAGTTTTCAGTTTTGATCTTTTTTGTGATGTGTAACCTTTTGTTTCGAGTTTTTCTTTTCCTTTTTATACTCTTGAGTCTTCTTGGATTCTTTTTAGGGTACTTCCATTTGTTTTGGTTCCAAAAATAGCCTTGAAATATTAAAAATACAAAAAAATCACAAATTGCAAATTGTCAGTGCATGATCATGCATAACCAGCCCACCTCTATAGCATGATCGTGTATGGGGATGCACGATCATGCGAGAGGGTTCATCCTAATGCACAATCGAGTATGTTTTTTTTTTCTTGTTTTCACTCACTAATAAATACATTAAACACCATTGAAACATAATATTAAGATCAAATTGTTACTCTAAAACGATCAAACAATTAAAACATATAAAAATACCAACAAGAACAAATAGGATTATCATCAAAGAAAACACACTAAAACATATAAAACACATATTATGATATACACCTATCATCATCTATTGCCTTTTGCGAGATTCTGAGATGAGCTCACTATTGTTACATGAAGAATATTTTCGAATTATGTGTTCTATTAATATCTCTGTATATTTACTATAATTGGATTTTGAAAACCAAAAGTGTATAGTTTAACCAATCAAAATGTCATGTGTGCATTACTTCCAAAAAAAAAGTCATGTGTGCATTAAAAAACTCCTTATATTCATTGCAATTATAATTTTTCTTTATATTGGCCAGCTACATTTATTAAGTTTCGCGTAACTATAAAGAAATAAAATACATTTAATAACAAGTTTAACTTTTAATTCAATGGTAAGGGGTTTAGATCTAAAACTACATGTAATAATAAGTTTAACTTTTAATTCAATGGTAAGGGATTTAGATCTATACAAACATATTTTTAAAGTGGTGAAAAAAGTTTGAGACTTCAATCCAATCATATTAGCTAAAAAACAAAATACTAAATCTCTTAAGACTTGTTTGTTTCCATTTGGTTTTTGGTTTTACATTTCCGATTTTAATTTCAATAAAAAATCTCTATATTTGAGTTTCTATTTATTGTTTTCGGATTTAGTTTCTTCAAATTTTCAAAACTGTAAAAAATAATTTTTGTTTTATGTTTCTATTTGTTTTGTTACAAACTTATTTATCATCAACTAAATATATATTATTTAATTTTAAATATTAATTATTAATAAGAGTTATGATTAATATAATTATTTAATTTAATTTAATTTAATTCTTACAACTACTTTAAATTTTTATTTTAAAATAAAATATTTTAAATTTAATAATTATTTAATAAATATACTTTAATTTTAAAATATCTCAAAATGTATAAATTCAAAATTATATTTTTATTAATTAAAACAAATATTGATTGATATATACTTTTTGCTTATTAAATTATTTGTTTTAATAAAATTTCATACATCTTTTATTAATAGTTATTAATAAATATTATATAAAATATTTTACTTATTGATTATAAAATAATTTGTTTTAAAATTTTATCTAATATTTAATTTTTATCAATAATTATTTAATAAAAATAGCAATCAAAAATCAGAAACAAAAAATAAAAATAAAATTAAATGGTATTTTAAGTTTCC